>OX418216.1:11777808-11901480 GCA_948455865.1 Conomelus anceps
CCTGGATTGTAACAAAGTAAAATGAGTGCGGCAAATTCAGCTGGAGTGTGGCAAAGTAAAATAGTGCAGCGATGATCCGGAGCCTCAATCACATGCACTTTATGGTGCAGCCCACCATGCTGCACTAAGAAGGACTTTGTTATTAATTCAATTGATCTCGGGAATTTTTCTATCGATTTTTGAAAAATATGCATCGAATTTATTTTTATTAATAAATAGTGTATTTATTTTAATTTATAAAAATAAACACAAGAAGTAGCCGCTTTGTCAGATAACTGCGGGAAATAGCTATTTTCCTACAGTGACCCGAAAAAGTACCTATTTTTGCACTAATTGTAGCACGCAGAATAGTCTATTCCTGCACCAGTGCGGAAAAGTAAATTCCAGTGCGGGAATAGCTATTTGTGTAAATAGAGTGCAAAATAGCGTTTTTCTGCATCGAGAGACAGTTTTTTTCACGAGCCAAAGGCGAGTGAAATAAGTTTCTTGAGTGCAGAAACAATACTTTGCACTCGTATTACACATTAAATTTTTCCTACAGTAATGTATAAAGTAATTTAAACAGAACAAAACAGGACATACATAACCTGACAATTCCTCAAATAACCTATCTTCGAATCAAATCGATTTCAACAACTATTTCACAGCTGAAGCAGAGTAGCCAACCTATTTTTGAATGCAGAATAGGGAACCTGCATATTACATGCTCACTATTTTGTGTTGTTAGGTTGCAAATGTGGAGTGCGGAAAAGTACATTCCCGCACTGCAATTTACTTTCCCGCACTGGTGCAGGAATAGACTATTTTGCATGCTTCAGTTAGTGCAAAAATAGGCACTTTTTCGGGTCACTGTAGGAAAAACATTTTCCAAAAAGCGGCTACTTGCTCACTCATTATAGTTCACAGAATAGGTGAATCCAGCGTTATTTTATTTGCCGCACTCCAGCTGACTTTGCCGCACTCATTTCCTTTGTTCCATTCCAGGTATGCCAACTGTAGGAAAAATCAATGTGTAACTCATGCTGAAAGTATCTTTGTTGCACTCAAGAAACTATTCCACACTTGCCTTTAGGTCGTGCATGATGCATTTCTCTCGTGCAGCAAGGAGCTCTTGCTGCACTAACTACACAAATAACTATTGCTTCGATGCAAAACGAATAAAAAAGATTTAGTTATGATATTTTAGAAAAATTAATAGAATCTAAGCGATGCATTTATACGGGATGTTTTATGTCCTCTTAAAATCATAAATGTATTTTTCTTCCTGTAGCACTTGAAACAGAGAGATCAGAAATTGGGAAGAAAAGAGAGAAGGAGAAGGAGAGAGATAGGATGACAAAGAATAGCGATAAGAAAAAGCGATAGAAAAGAGAGTTTCTAAAAACGCGGATCGGTTTGTTATTAAAAAGCGCGTCTCGTCTCACTTTTAAATAGCGCGGCGATTTCTTACAGTGCAGGCTCCAATTAAGTTATTCTGCACCTGTAAGCCAGTTAATGCCTCGGTCTGTCTTAATTTCAATGCTAATTTCTTCACGTAATCTTCCAATTAAAAACGAAACTATCTAGGAGGCCTTTGGAAAGACAAAAAACTATCCAGGAGGTCGAGATCACAGTCTTCTACAATAACAACTAGGGTAGATGCCATAGTTGAGAGAATTTCTACGCCAAAATAGCTCTAGGACCGCTGATCATCATGATGACAGAAATAATTATATTAGAACCGTTGATAATCGTGATGATAATGATCATGAAACATGCAGGTAGGTGGTAATGATGACGACGAATAACAAGGAAAAGATGACAAAGGTCATTAAGATTTTTGGAAGAGAGAAACAACTTGAGTAAAATAATCAATTTGGAATTTTAATGGTAAAAGTCGTGCTGGAGATCTCCGCCATTGAAAAAATTGTCAGCTGTATTAAAATAGTTATTGATATTGTAGAAACTTGCAGAACTAACCTTTTTGAGTCACGGCGTTCTGCACAGCAAGTTTTTACATATTAATAGTTATACTGCAGTTCACGGAAATGTATAATCACAACAATAGATGAGACAATACTAATATTCTTTCGTATTATTTGTAGCCTTGGAAGAGAATTTTATATTAATAAATTATGTTATGTTTATTGAGAATTTGATATTCCTCATATTTTCCAAATAATTCCAACATAATGTTACGAAAGCAAATAAGCAGTTATTCACGCACTTGTTCTTTTTATATCATTCTATTGTTTTCATGGTTGGACGTGACTTCGACCGATCTTCATCAGATCTTCATTATCTTGCTCTTCACATGTCTTTGTCACTCTTATTCTTCAAGTCTGCAACTCTCTCACACAATTGATTTTCTCGAGATTTCTACATTCTTCCTGAACAATCGAGGTCTATATTCCAAGCATTCCGTGGCCTTCTCGATTTCTCGATTTCAATTCTTCGAATTATACAACTACAACAGCTATATAAAGGAGTCCACATGAACCAAACAGTCAGTTTACAAACCCGTGTGACAGATTGTATTACGGATCTCGTGAGAAAGACAATCCAGTGCCAGTGGAGTAAACAGTGCTTTATTCAGTCTTTAGACAGTGTCAAGTGTTTACTGTTTATGCAGCTTACTGATAGTTTAAAGATGTTGTGTTAAGTGATATTATTTGGGACTGTCAAATAACGAATTGGACTGTGTTTTTGTAAGTGATTAGTTGCTCTTTTTATAATTTCTTTCTGCATTATTGTACAGTTTATTGGACTCTTGTTCCATTTATTATTGATCAGCCTGTAATTACTTATTCATTAATTCTTGTAAATAATTACTGAAAATAAGTATTAGCTTGTCATTTGAAATTATTCATTTGTACAGTTTATTGGACTCTTGTTTCTTTTATTATTGATCAGCCTGTAATTACTTATTCATTAATTCTTGTAAATAATTACTGAAAATAAGTATTAGCTTGTCATTTGATGATCTGTTTTTATTTAATTAATTGAACTTACAATTAATTTGTGTAAATAGACTAATTTGTGTAAATAAAGTGCAAGTGTGAACTTTAGTGTTGCCAGCCTTATTTTAGACATTAGAACCCGTAACAATAAGTATAATAGCTCAATAGTGTCTAGAATTATTGATTATAAAGATAGCAGAATATCGATTAGTAGAACAGCTAATTCACCCACTGTCTTTATTTTCCGTGGAGGGAAAATTTCATGGAAATGCTGACAATATTAGGAAGTGATACCCGAGTGCCGTAGCAGGTATCTGTTCAATCAGAGATAAGCTGCGAAACTCCTGAGCGCTTTTCGTAAGGGTGACCGATTGGATTGGCCGGCAAGAAAGACTCTGTTCTCTGCTGTGAAATCATTTCACTAAGATTCGGAACCCACCTAAAACTGTAGGTTCAACTCATCAATCACCATCATCCAATTTATTACCCACGCACAGGTCTCGGACCTATATGGGCTTCATTCTCCGTAAACAAAAGAATTAAGGAAAAAATTCCTTGATCCCCACACGGACAAGTCATCCAAGCAGAGGAATATTCTTCAAAATTAATTGTATGTAATGTATTGTTCTTTTAATATTTTTTTAAAGAAATAATTCAAATTTGAATTGTAGCGAAGGAACAGTAAAAAAACTACGACGAAAATAGTTCAAAATAAGTCAAAAATTGATTGGATCAAAAGATTTCAGTAATTGTGAAAGAGCCAAAAGTGACAATAAAAGTGAAGTGATGATGTTAAATGATGGCACGAAAATAATGTTGGAAATCTAGAGGACTTTTGGAAAAGAGGAATTTATCATGATTAAAGAAAGTAATTCAAAAGGCAAGAAAGAGAGGGGAGAAGAAGAAATAGAATTTTTACGATTGGTAGCAAAATTAATGCCAAAAAGAGAATTGAGAGAATATGGTGAAGAATATAAGGGTGGAAAATGGGATGAATTAGACGAAAAGGAAGAGAAAAAAAAAACCAGAAAAAGGAGGTAGTAAGGATAAGGGAAGGGAGACGGCGAAGAAGATGATGGAGTAGAGTGGAAAGGAGAATAAGAAGAAGGATGTAGTTGATGATAAGGGAAAGGAGATGGCGAAGAAGATAGTGGAGTAGAGTGAGAAGAAAGAGATAACAAAGAAGATAGAAAAAGGAGGAATTGGGCAACAATACAGATTTAGGCAGAGATTGATAATTATGGAGGAAATGAAAATATGAAAGATATGAGTAAAGGAGAAGAAATATGGTATGAAAGGAATACGAAAGGAGTTAATATTTTTTTTCTTATTCCGGATGATGCACACATAAGTCTGGTGACTTGTGCGTGGGTAATGAGGTGAATGGGTGAATTATGAGTAACATCCATGGCTGAATGAGATTCGAATCCAAGGCTGTAGAAAACAAAGCCAGCCAGAGTCTTATCTTATCACAGACAAGCGCTCCAACCAACTGCGCTATCAGAGCCGCCTCTGAAATAAAACAGTTAATTCAAATTGAGATGCCAGAAAGAGGCAATTGTTAGAAAACAAAACAATGATGTTGCATGAAGTAGAAACAGGAGGAGGGGGAGGAGGAGGAGGAGGAGGAGGAGGAGGGGAGGAGGAGGAGAAGGAGGAGGAGGAGGAGGAGGATGAGAAGGAGAAGGAGGAGGAGGAGGAGGAGGAGGAGGAGGAGGTGGAGGAGGAGGAGGAGGAGGAGGAGAGTAATATAGAAGAAGAAAAAAGACGAAGATGTAGAAGTAAGTAGAAGATGGTGAAAGGCTAAATACACAAACAGAAGTTACAAGTTGGAGAAAAATATTTTAAGTACACTGTCAATGAACCATGTTTCACTTGAATAAGATTCCAGCACAGACAATTTTGCCAAAAAAATTGTCCAAAGGAGAAACCACGTACAAAATAAACCAGCTGAAACCAGACAGTACACGAGTTACGGGTAGGTAACTAAGTGAGTGATTTCTAATGACGCTTGTTCAATTAAGCTCGACACAGACTCTTCTCCTTCTCCTTTTTCTTCTTCTTTCTTTTCTTTTCTTTCTATCCACGTTGCGGATAATCTTCTGACCGCCAGCCGGCGCTGGAGAAAGTAGTAGATGCTGGTTTTATAATTGAAGGTTAGGTATGCAGAAATCACCGCAGCACTGCTATGCACAACGGATGTGGGAGCTGAACAACAATAATTATTATTCAATAGATTCAGCAGACAGACAGACAGACAGGCGCGTGTCCTTGTGAAGGAAATGGCTGTGGGGAGCAGGAATAGGAGAAAGATTCAGATGTGTTTATTTGCGCAAATTCACGACATATGATAATGTTAATGAATTATGGTGCATTTTTTTGGAGGATGAAGCCCACATAGGTCTGAGACCTGTGCGTGGGTAATGAGTTGGATGATTTATGATGGTGATTTATGAGTTGGACCTACAGTTTTAGGTGGGTTCCGAACGATTAAGGTTGATTCACACAGATATAGGACTGTGCGCCGACTGTGCTGCGACCGTTTTGTTCTGCAATGGCGCAATTTCAGTGGAATTTTACTCCAATCACAGAGATGGATTCAGCATTAATTGTTTTGATAAAGAAAGAAGGGAAGATACAAAAATTAAAGAACAAGAAATATTTTCAAAATGAATGAACCATACCGGTACTTCAAAAAAAATATATGATATGCATTCAAAGTGCATGCACATTACTTGGCCTCTACACTTGAGGATGTAATCTACGTAACATGTCTCAGTAGACAATGCATAGAATGAGAGTTTGTAAGTTTTTTATAGGCAGATAACCCATGGTCTGTTCTTAAAACCCACATAGTATGCATGTTGGGCATTGCTTACTCAGACATGCCGAGATGACGTCCTCAAGCATAGACGATGTGCATACATTTCAAATGCTTTTGATTTGTTTTTTATATGTATATGTTTTTTTTTTCTGAGGATGAAGCCCACATAGGTCTGAGACCTGTGCGTGGGTAATGAGTTGGATGATGGTGATTGATGAGTTGGACCTACAGTTTTCAGGTGGGTTCCGAACCACCGGGAAGTGATTTTACAGCAGAGAAAAGTGTTTATTTTTCTGGCCAATCTAATCGGTCACCTTTACAAACAGGACCTGCGAGAACGCAGCTTATCTCTATCTGATTGAACAGATACCTGCTACGCCTCGCGGCTCATATGTTTTCATTAATTTTTAAATGTTTTTCTTCAAAGAAGAGAATGTTTTTAATTTAATTAACAATTAGAAGTACAAATGATAACGATAGGATAACAGATAAAAAGAATGAAAAGGATGTTGGATTTGGAAAATTTGGGAACTTTTTCTTTTCAACGAAAATGCCCGAGGCTCTACGGAAACACCCGAAGCTTCTCTTGGCTAGGGCTGGTCGCCCTATCTTCGCCCTACGTTGATTCACACATGCAGGACTGTGCACAGGCCGTGCGCCGGCTGTGTCGGACTGAGACCTTGATAGATCCACGACACAGTATATGCGCACGGTTGGTGCACAGTCCTATATGTGTGAATCAACCTTGTTATAAAGATTAGCAACTCCCAGATACAATAGTTATAGTGACGTACAATGATTTTGGAAAAGTTTATGTTAATGTTAAAGTTAAATGTTAAGTTATGTTATGTAAAGTTGAATGTTAATGAGTTATGGTGAATTTGATTGATTACAGTGTTATGAAGATTAGCAACTCCCAGATACAATAGTTATATTGACGTACAATGATTTTGGAAAAGTTTATGGCTGATTTTTTTAATGAAATTATTGGAATAATGTAACAAAGAAAACAATGGGAGGGAGTGGAGTGGTAAACGGGATATAGAAGGAGAAGAAGAAAGAGAAGACAAAGAAAGAAAGAAGATAAAGAAAAAGGTGAACAAAGGAAGGGGTGAGCAAGAAAACCCAAAGTAGAAAAAGGGTGGAAAATGAAGATATGAAATATTCATAAATCAGTTTGAATGGTTTGAATATAGAAGATGATTGATACAATAATAGATATTTTGACGGATTGTACAACAGAAATATTTTTGATGTAATAGAGATAAGCTGCGTTCTCCTGGTCACTCTTTGTGAGAGAGACCGATTAGATTGGTCTGCAAAAAATACTCTGTTCTCTGCTGTAAAATCACTTCCCGGTGGTTCAGAACCCACCTAAAACTGTAGGTCAAACTCATCAATCAGCGTCACCCAATTAATTAGCCACATACAGGTCTCATCAATATAAGATGACGGAAATAAAGAAAATGGAGATGTTTATGGTAAATGATAAGTAGAACGTATGGGAAGAAATGGAGAAGAATAATGAAATAAAACAGAAAGAAGCAGTAGAGAAAAAAGGGAATGAAAAAGTAGGAGAATAGAGCAAGAAATGTGTGGAAGAAGCGATTGATGATGTGGAGTAGGAGAAGAAGGAGAAGGAGAAGGAGAAGGAGGAGAAGCAGGAGAAGGAGAAGCAGAAGAGAAGAAGGATTTGAAGAAGGAGAAGGAGAAGGGGGAGAAGGAGGAGAAGGAGAAGTAGAAGGGGGAGAAGGAGGAGAAGGAGAGGAGAAGGAGAAGAAGAAGAGAAAACGAGAAGTAGAAGGAAAAATAGAAGATTGAAGAAGAAACGAAGAAGGCTAATAAGAAAAAGTACTAAAGGAGATGGGGAAGAAGAGAAAATGGTGATGAAGAGAAGAGAGGGAATTGTAGAAAGAAGAGAAAAGATTATAGTGAAGACAAAAAAGGAAGGAAAAGAAGAAAAATACTAGAAGAAGTGAGGGAAGAAGGAGAAGAAGAAAAATGCGAGAGAAAGTGAGGGAAGAAGGAGAAGAAAAGGTGACGAAAAAGAAGGGAAAAAGACATGAAATAAGACAAATAAAAAAGATATAAAAGAAAAGTGAAAATATATAAAAGAAGCTACAGCTAAACCGAATACAAATTAACTATCTTTTACAACAACCGTAGTCTCATTAGACTAGAATAGTTGAAATTTCCAAACATGTTACTCTTATGGCATGCACCTATCTATAGTAGCATGGCACGACACTCATCACACTCACACGATGATGATGATGATGATGATGATGATGGTGTTTTTATGCAGTGCAGGCCAGGACATGACTTGTGGACTCCTCATTTGTGGAATTAGCCACTAAACTGGTCTGGTCAGTGTCGTGCCCCCACTCACCCCCCCCCCCCCCGAACCACACACACACAGCGGAAGGAGAAGAGAAGGAGAAAGAGAAGGAGAAGAGCCGGTTTGGCTCACTTCTTATTGGGCGAGGTGAAGAGTATTAGCATAATAAAATTATGTACCTACATTGGAAAATCACATTTCACTTTCAAAGCGACAATTTTCACCAAGCAAGATGAAAAGGAAGATGGAGGAACGAGAAGAGGAAGAAGAAGATGACAAAGTGATGAAGAGAAGTATAAGAAGAAGAAAAAGAAGAAGAAGAAAAGCAGGAATAAGAAGAAGAAGACGCAGGAAAAGGAAGAATGAGAAGAAGAAGAAGAAGATGCAAGAAGAAGAAGAAGATGCAAGAAGAAGAACTAGAAGAACAAGATGATATAGAAGAAGAAGAAGAACATGAAGAAGAAGAAGTAGATGAAGAAGAATAAGCAGGAAAAAGAAGAAGAGGACAAAGAAGAAGAACTGGAAGAACAAATATAAATAGAAGAAGAAGAAAAAGGAGAAGAAAAAGAAGTAGATGAAGAAGAAGAAGGGGAATAAGCAGGAAGAAGAAGAAAAAGAAGAAGAAGGTGAAGAGGAAGATGGAGAAAAATAAGGAGAAGTAAAAGAAGAAGAAGCAAGAAGAATTACTAGAAGAACAAGAGGAGATAGAAGAAGAAGAAGAAGAAGAAGAAGAACAAGAACAAGAAGAAGAAGAAGAAGAAGAAGAAGAAGAAGAAGAAGAAGAAGAAGAAGAAGAAGAAGAAGAAGAAGTAGATGAAAAACAAGAAGAAGAGGGAGGATAAGCAGGAAGAAGAAGAAGAAGAAGAAAAAGAAGAAGCAGGAAGAAGAACAAGAAGAAGAAGAAGCAGGAGTAAGAAGAAGAACAACAATAATTAGAAGAACAATAATCAGAAGAACAATAATTAGAAGAACAAGAAGATGATGAAGAAGATGCAAGAAGAAGAAGAAGAAGAAGAAGAAGAAGGGCAATAAGCAGGAAGAAGAAGAAAAAGGAGAAGAGGAAAGGAGAAGAGCTAGAAGAACAAGAGGAGATTGGAGAAAAAGAAGAAGAAGATGGAGAAGTAGATGAAGAAGAAGAAGTAAATGAAGAACAAGAAGAAGAAGGAGAATAACCTGGAAGAAGAAGAAGAAGAAGAAGAAGAAGAAGAAGAAGAAGAAGAAGAAGAAAATTAAGAAGAAAAAGAAGAAGAAGAAGCCAATTAAGAAGAAAAAGAAGAAGAAGAAGCCGGTAGAAGAAGAAGCAGAAAGAAGAAGAAGAAGCAGGAGTAAGAAGAAGAAGAAGAAGAAGAAGAAGAACAATAATTAGAAGAACAAGAAGATGATGAAGAAAAAGAAGAAGAAAAAGTTGAAGAAGAAGAAGTAGTTGGACAAAAAGAAGTAGATGAAGAAGAAAGAGAAGAAGAAGATGCAAGAAGAAGAAGAAAAGAAGAAGAAGAAGTAGATGAAGAGCAAGAAGAAGAAGAAGAAGAAGAAGAAGAAGAAGAAGAAGAAGAAGAAGAAGAAGAAGAAGAAGGAGAATACGAAGGAAGAAGAAGAATAAGAAGAAGAAGAAGAAGAAGAAGAAGAAGAAGAAGAAGAAGAAGAAGAAGAAGAAGAAGAAGAAAAAGATGATGAAGAAGAAGAAGAAGAAGGGGTAAAAGGTTGAGGGAATGCTAGTAAAATAAGAAGAAAATAGTTATTTATGTATTAAGAGCGTGAAGCGCGACTTTATCGCTCGAGCCAAAACATTTACTGCGCGACGCATAGCCGAGCGCAGTAATTTTGCGAGAGCGATAAAGAAGCTTCACGCGCGAATTGCATACAATATTTTTCCTACAACTGCAGTTCTGGATTACAACACAATAAAAACTTGTAGTTTGTAACATCACAGACCGTGCGCGGATTTGGTTAGCGTGCGCCATTTTGAGGTTATGTGAATTCACGGATTCCGCGATCCACCAATGAGAAGACATCAAAATCAAAACAGAAGCGTAAAGAAAACAGCTGGCGAGCGTAAAGTACTTTACCGCTTGCTGAGCAGTAAAGAGGCATTTTACAATCAGTTTTCAGTACGTAAAGAACTACTTTACGAGCAGTTGTAGGAAATAGTTATTCATGTATTAAGAGCGTGAAGCGCGACTTTATTGCTCGAGCCAAAACATTTACTGCGCGACGCATAGCGGAGCGCAGTAATTTTGCGAGAGCAATAAAGAAGCTTCACGCGCGAATTACATACAATATTTTTCCTACAACTGCAGTTCTGGATTCCAACACAATAAAAGCTTGTAGTTTGTAACATCACAGACCGTGCGCGGATTTGGTTAGCATTCGACTTTTTTGAGGTTATGTGAATTCACGGATTCCGCGATCCACCAATGAGAAGACATCAAAATCAAAACAGAAGCGTAAAGAAAACAGCTGGCGAGCGTAAAGTACTTTACCGCTTGCGGAGCAGTAAAGAGGTATTTTACAATTAGTTTTCAGTACGTAAAGAACTACTTTACGAGCAGCTGTAGGAAAAAGAGATTATTGAATTGAATTATTAAATTTAGATAAAAAGCACAGCGGAAGGTGAAGCCGGTTTGGCTCATTTCTGTCTGAAGTGAAGTATTAGCAAAATGAAAATGGGATTCGAACCCACGACCGCTGAAACGACAGCAAGCTGAAGTTGTGACGCCCCAACCAACTGCGCTAAGTGGCCCTTTTTTAAGGATAGATTAAAATGATCAATTATTATTTTTGTTTATTATTAAATTATAATTATTATTAATAATAATAATAATAATAATAATAATAATAATAATAATAATAATTATTATTATTATTATTATTATTATTATTATCAACCGAAAATAAAAATGGTCACGCTTGCACTGCATAATGATGTATGTATGGTGATCAATCAAATCAAAAATGCATTTGAGGTTTACACGTTGGTAATGTTATGATTTGAGCAAGTCTAAATTAATCTAGATGATATGGTGTCGATCTATTTTTTATAATAATAATATTATTATTATTTTATTGCGGATGATGCCTACATGAGTATGGAGACTTGTGCGTGGGTAATGAGGTGAATAGGTGAATGATGAGTAACATCCATGGCTGAATGAGATTCGAACCCAAGGCTGTAGGAAACGAAGCCAGCCAGACCCTTATCTTATCACAGACAAGCGCTCCAACCAACTGCGCAATCAATCCATAGCTTAATCAATTTTTAGTTTTATAGCTTGAAAAGCAAAGTAAAAAGAACAAAAAAAATGAAAAATTTCAACACTTTAAATAATGGACCACCAATAAACAGGGGTGGAGGAGCTAAAGCTGCAAATAACCAACTTGAAATTGGGAACTGAGATATTTTAGTTTTGAACAAACTAAAGCCGAAATCACATAAAAAAGAGTTAAATTGAAATTAGAAAAATAACTCCAAATGCAATGGGATCTCATTCGAACTACGCGAGGAAGCTGTATACAAAGTTTCAAGAGTCTAGACTCTACCTTTCAAGAGTTATTGCATGGACGGACGGTCGGACAGTGGCACAATTCCAGTAAGGCCCTGTCGAGTCCGGTGCGTGGTCATTAGCATAAATTAATAGCCGAGTCGAACAAAAATCAAGAAAATAAGATCGGAAAAATGAACTCGCTGGCTTGTTAGCTAGTAAACTAGTTCAATGTAATCGGGGCTTAACTAATTGCATGTGGGTTAGAGGCCTTAGAGGCATGAAAACTCTAAATTTCTGCTCCATCGAATAATTTAGTACGAAATATAAGCTGAAAGCCATCGTTGTATAGCAGATTTCGTGAATATTCCGCATGTTCCGGGTCTGATTCTCGATTAGATCTGGCATTTTACGTATTTTATAACCCTTATAACCTACTCCTACCAACCCATCTACCTACACCTACTCCTATATCATTACCTCCGTAATTAACAAAAAATTTATTATGTAGATCGCAGTTTTCGTAACTATTGCGGGTTGCACTTCCGTATATAGCCAATGAAATAATCGACTGAGAACTCAATGAAATAATCGACTGATAATCGATAGTCGATATCTGTACCAAACCCAAAGGTAAACCCAACTTATCGATTATCGATTCTCACTTGATTATTCCATTGGACTACATACGGAAGTGCAGCTCTATTCCGCAGGTTTCGGGTTTTATTCCCAGTTTGGCATTTGGCATTTGATACATTTTCTATTAACCTTTTCACCAACCACCAACCATGACTCATGTGGTAATCATGATCAATGAACAAAATATTTGTAACGGAATGAAAAATGAGGTACCGTTAACCTCAAATCGAACATGAGAAAAAATCATTAATTTCTAATAAAACTATGAGAGTAAATAAAATGTTCAAAAATAAGAATCACAAGGAATTATCATTACCTGTTAAGCAGCATTGAAGAGAACATTAATTCGATAGGAAGTAATCCACGCTTTCAGACTCGTTCACAGTTTTATCGTAGAACTATCACTATTCACTTCACCGCTAAAAATTTAACTTATCACTCACTATTTACACCGATTTATTAGGTATTTCGAACTATTTACCACCAAATAATACGATTTGTAACGAATAGATTATCAAATTTCTCGTAAAAGTACCTGTTCGCGAACATGAAGTGACAAGAAGGAACACAAAAGGGTTAAAATGAAGGAGACCGTAGGAGTGGGGGCTGATGGGTAATTGCGATCGATGACATAATCTATAGAGATCTTAGCGCCGTGACGCGTCCAAGTGTTAGGGAGCCTGAACAACGACGAAGCTTTTCAAAAGGCGCGTAAATTTGAATTTTTTATCGTCTATCAAATCTTTATCTTTCAATCATTATCCAATTGTTTTTTAGCCAGTTTCTTCTACCGTTACTATGATTGCCTCTGATTTTTTGAGGTGTTTTTTCAATTTCTATTCAATTCTTTGCAATAAGCAAAGCCCTGTAAAATATGACTTGTACATTTTATATCGTAAAAAGCTCTAATTATATTGTAAATAGAGCGTAAATTTGAATAATTTTACAATAAAAAAACTTTTATTGCCTATGATTTAATGATTTTTTTAAATTCTTATTCAAATGCCGTTATGAAAGTTCTATAACATTTACATCGTAAATTTTTTTCTTGTGTAAATTACAAACAAAATGATTCAAATAAATTTCCCTGGTTTTATTATTCATCCTGCTTCTGATTTTAATGGAGCTCTTTAAATTTTATTAGTAAATTTTATTCAAATTTCGATATTAAAAGATAATTTTAAAGCTGTGTAACATTCAAATCTTGAATTTATATTGCACAATTATGATAAATTGATAACCCAATAGAAATAAATAGTTTCTGGTTTTTTTCCTCTGGATCTATTAGTATTTTCCATGAATTTCTATTTAAATGCAGTAAAAATTTATGAGCAAAGCTTCGTAGCATTGGAAATGTCAAATCTATATATATAAATGAATGTCTGTCTGTATGTATGTTCCCTATAGACTTTTAAACTACTTGACAGATCGGCATGAAACTTTGGGAATATGTTGTGTGATTATTGGGGATGGTTTCTGACCATAAATTTTAATAGGGGGGCTAATAATTATTATTTATTAATCCATTTTACAGACCTAACTTACTGAACTTGCCGGCCATTAGGCTACCGAAATGATTGGACGAACGATAAGATTAATAATAATTAATAATTTCTCTGGATGATGGAGAACACATCCAGAGGAGTTTATTGATATAGCTCAAACATTACAATATTATTAAATATAAAACACAGTGATTGGAACGGAAAGATGATTGTGTGAAATTCAAAGTAACAAAAATTGGTATTATTACTCTATGCCTGAGTAGCCCAGTGTCCAACACTCACGCATCAGGTTCTAAAGTTTACGGGATCAAATCCCGTACCGGAAATTTTTTTTTGTTCATGGTTTTCTACTCTTCTACGCTAGAATCATCAATTAAGAATGAGTTACCGTTCATATCATACATGTTTTATTGTTTCGTATAATTTATTTGAGTTATTGTACATTCAATTTAGAAATAATATTGATCTATACTAATGAAAAATTAATAGTTTTTGTGAATATTTTAATATTTTTGACTTGGAGGTATTTGTGAAATGTCGTATTTTTTTGAATAATTTTGTATTCAGATGTATTTTCAGGAACTTTTCGAATAAATTTTAAAGGATAAAGCATTTTACCTATTACAATCTTCAACGGGTTTCTTATATTGCTAGAAAATATCTCTAATATATTATTATTTAATCATATTATATTATCTCTAACAGATCTCAGTAATGTTAGTTATAAAGATCTAAGCGTGTTATTGATTTATTTTCATTAAATAATTAAAAATCAAATAGGTAATATTTAAAAATGACAATAGACAATTCGAGTTCCAATTTAAAATATTTGAATACTAGAGCTATTTTGAGAAATATTACAATTTATTAATTATGATTTTTCAAATCTATTAAGTTTATCTCGATTGAACTTGTTAGATTTGCATATTTTTACTGTAATAAATGTCTTAACTATCTTGAGAAATGTTAGGATTTATTAATTGGACTCATATTTTAGGCTATTTAGTTTATTTCGATTGAACTTGTGTGATTTGTATATTTTTCCTGTAATTTCTTTCTCTCATACATTGTTATACTCTACTTTATTTACATTACTTTAGATACTGAACAGTATTTGGTTTTACAGTTTATTTTACACACAGTAAACTTTACTGTACTTTACGATACAATGAATCATAAGACTTGAAGCTGTCACAACCACATTTATTGGAACAGTGAGATACTAGTTTCGGTTGTTACACCATTATCAATCTCAATCAAATTTTATATACTTATACTTTACAGTATATTTTTATCGTATAACAGATAAATCAACCTTACGGACTACTTACTGATAATTGTGCCAGTGTCATGTGTATAATAAACGTACATTCACAAAAAATATATAATAAAATAAAAATCCGCAAGGTGGAGCAGCTCAAGCTTATTTTATTTGTTCTGTCGAAAACGTTGCGATTATAATCACTGTTTGTGTGGTTGATCTACAACTTAGAAAAATAAGTCCTTCTAAGTTTGCGTGTATATCTACAGTTGGCCTTCGATTTAATGCTTTTAATAAACACTGAAAACCTGCAATTACAACACTATACATAAGTTATAACTAACTACATTGTAAGTTATGTTCAAGTAGTTGCTGGTCATAATGTATTAGTTAGTTATTAATCTAGCTCCGGGTTTTAAAACGCCAAGCAATAATGCCTATGCGTTTGAGTAGGCTACTTACTATGTTGGGAAATATTTTCTGATCTCAATTATAAACAGTATTTTTAAATAATAATATCGTGATCGTGATAATTATGCGTTTACATGCATTTTAATACTTGTACTACACTATTTATATTGATTAGTATAGCACCTGCCGCAAATATTGGAGAACATTTGTATCAATTTTTATATTTCTATCTATTATACTCTTTTGAGTGTATTGTGTCTCGCTTTTTTGCTATAATAATTCATTTTACATGAAGAACACTATTTTGAATATTCTAATACACCTTATACCATCATACTTAATGCTGAAGGTTTCTGTCCAAATTTTCAGAGGCATAAATAATGTGTATTTACTTTTTTTTAAACAATAGCTTGAATCAAATTGGGTGACAACGAAAAGCAACAGGGCGAAAGAGGGTCCATGAATGGAGAAGGAAAATATGAAAGGAGAGAAAGAAAAAGGGGGAGAAGAGAAAGAAGTAAGGAGAGGAGAAATAAAGAGATAAATCAGAAAAAATATGGGGAGGGGAAGAAGATAATGATGAGGTGGTGTTGGAGGCAGAGGAAAAGGAGGAGGAGCAGGGAGAAAGAGAAGAAGAACAAGATGAAAAAGATGGAAGGAGGAAGAAGAAGAAGAGCGAGAAAAATTAGGAAATAAAAACAATAAGACGAATAAAAAGAACAAAGAGGAGGAGGAGAATAAGAAGCAGCCTTTATAAAGAGCTAAGTTAGAACTCAAGACCCTCTCTCCAACTCAACCTTAAGAAGTAGTGGAAGAAGAAGAAGAAGAAGAAGAAGAAGAAAAAGAAGTAGAAGAAGAAAAAGTAGAAGAAAAAGAAGAAGAAGAAGAAGAAGGGGAAGAAGGATGAGGAGAAGGAGGAGGATTGATTGATTGATTGATTGATTGATTTCTTTATTCATGCAAATAATAGTTGGACAGTTACTAGTATAAAATACAATATATAGGCATCACCAAGTATTATTACATAAAACATTATCAGTTACTTATTACATAAACTTTTAACTATATACAAACATGAAATTATTACTGAAAATGATATTAATATGATATACAGAAAAAAAGGAAAAAAGCTTGGTGATACATTTGTATGAAAAGGCGAAGTTAGGGACGGTATCCCTCTCTTACACTTAACCTATAAATTCTACCTGATAGTGTCTACACATTATGAAATTAAATAAATTTTAATAATATTAAAAAAAGAAAATAAAATAGAATAATAATAAAATAAAATAGAATGAACTAATAAAGGAAAAAAAAACTTATAACTAACAGGGTTTTGCCAAAATTTCCCACGCCATCACTCGAGGAGGAAGAGGAGGAGAAGTGGGAGGCGGAGGGGGAGGAAGAGGATGAGTGGGAGGAGGAAGAGTGAGAAGAGGAGAAGGAAGAGGAGGAGGAGAAGGGTGATGAGTGGAAGGAGGGGGAGGAGGATTAGGTGTTGGAGGAAGAGTGGCTGGTGAGGACGAGTAGAAAGAGGTGGTGGAGGAGGAAGTGGTGGTAGGGGAGGAAGAAGAGGTAGAGGAGGAAAATGAGGAAGAAGTGAATGGGAGAGGGAGGAGGAGGATAAGGAGGGGATGTAGAAAAATAAGAAGAAGAAAAAGAAGGAAAATAGAACTAGAACAAGATAAAGAAGAAGAATACGAAGAATACAGCACAGTAACAGAAAGAGGAAGGGAATCGGGAAAAAATACAAATTAGAAGGCGAAGAAGAAGGTGTCAAAAAAGAGACAGAATAGTAAGTCAATCCTTTGAATGGTAGAGGTATAATGTTGAGTGGTATAAACTTTATAGTTCATAGTCTCTGACCGAAACAGAGTTTGTTTTCATTTCATTTATCTTTCCATTAAATCAGGGGTGATCACACCCCCCAAGCCTCATGTTGCACCCCCCTAAATTTAGCACCAGCCCCCCATAAATTAGGCCCCCCCCCAAAAAAAAATGCGAATAATAATCCCCCGTATTCTTACTAAAACTAAAAGAAGATTTATATAGGTATTGAAAAAATTCAAACCCAGTCGATGATATACTATGTATGTACATTTCTTGAGAGATTCTTTACATAGAATAGGTAACATTTTTTTGTGTAGTTAAAGAAAGAAATATCAATGAAATGATATATGAACTTCTGCTCAATAAACTTCTTTGCAAAATATCTAAATAAGATTATGAACCTAAATGGTATTCAACAATCAAATATTATTGCAAGCGTCATCATTATCTATCACAGTAGTGGCGCCATTCCGTGCCCCTCCCTCTTAGCTCTCACGTCTTGAATAATAACTTAAACTTGAATAATAACTTCCTGCATAAATCCTAAACATAACTATTTTAGCTAGTTCATATTCAATATTATAATAAATCTATTGTCATTAACTGATATCTGGTGACTTCGTAAAAACTTTTTGAATATTAAACACGGTTTCAATCAACTTTACCCCCCCACAACTTTTTTTGGAAACCCCCCCAAGAATTTCAATAACGTAGTCTACGTCATAGCCCCCCCCCGTTTCTCCTCAAAATCCACATGCTTTAAAACAAACAAACACAAATATTGAATGACTTGGTACAAAAACACATTGAAGAACATCATTCATTAGTAATACATAAAGTGGCGGGGGGGGGGGGGGGGTCGACCGTGGACCGTGGAAATCAACTAGGTCTCGAAGGCATGGTACTGTTTGCGAGTCTAATCAGGTCACTAGCACTATAATAGTGTCTGGGTACCACGGTTCCCCCCCCCCCCTTAGTTCCCCCGCAGTTTCCCAACGGATCCCCCGCGATTGTGTCAGTCACATTCCGATCTTATTGGTCCCAGGATGGCGAAACAAGTGAGACAGAGTACTGATAGTCCGTTTTCAGAGCTCCAAACTGCATTACTTCGACTATTCTCAGAATAAGCAGGACTTTTCTGTAGACCTCTTTAGAAATATGCTTCTATATAATGTCTATACTTCGTTATGCTGTTATTACCCTGGTGCTTGGTGTTTAAGACTGAGATGGTTTAAAATCAATTTTAAATAGAGAGGCATATCAATACACAAGTCGATAAACCGATACAATGGAGTACCCAAGGACCAGACAAATTACATAATAGCAATTATAATTATTATTATGAATTGTGTTAATAGGCATTTGCACCATTCAACCAAAGTGTATACTAACCTCTCTACTCACATTTCTGATTCAGTTTCCATAAATAACAAATTTATTTATTTATTTATCTATTTAATTATTTCTTTATTTCTTTATCTCTTTATCTCTTTATCTCTTTATTTCTTTATTTCTTTATTTCTTTATTTCTTTATTTCTTTATTTCTTTATTTCTTTATTTCTTTATTTCTTTATTTCTTTATTTCTTTATTTCTTTATTTCTTTATCTCTTTATTTCTTTATTTCTTTATTTCTTTATTTCTTTATTTCTTTATTTCTTTATTTCTTTATTTCTTTATTTCTTTATTTCTTTATTTCTTTATTTCTTTATTTCTTTATTTCTTTATTTCTTTATTTCTTTATTTCTTTATTTCTTTATTTCTTTATTTCTTTATTTCTTTATTTCTTTATTTCTTTATTTCTTTATTTCTTTATTTCTTTATTTCTTTATTTCTTTATTTCTTTATTTCTTTATTTCTTTATTTCTTTATTTCTTTATTTCTTCATTTGTTTATTTGTTTATTTGTTTATTTGTTTATTTGTTAATTTCTTTATTACTTTATTTCTTTATTTGTTTATTTGTTTATTTGTTAATTTGTTTATTTCTTTATTTCTTTATTTCTTTATTTGTCTATTTGTTTATTTCTTTATTTCTTTATTTCTTTATTTCTTTATTTCTTCATTTGTTTATTTCTTTATTTCTTTATTTCTTTATTTCTTTATTTCTTTATTTCTTTATTTCTTTATTTCTTTATCTCTTTATTTCTTTATTTCTTTATTTCTTTATTTCTTTATTTCTTTATTTCTTTATTTCTTTATCTCTTTATTTCTTTATTTCTTTATTTCTTTATTTCTTTATTTCTTTATCTCTTTATTTCTTTATTTCTTTATTTCTTTATTTCTTTATTTCTTTATTTCTTTATTTCTTTATTTCTTTATTTCTTTATTTCTTTATTTCTTTATTTCTTTATTTCTTTATTTCTTTATTTCTTTATTTCTTTATTTCTTTATTTCTTTATTTCTTTATTTCTTTATTTCTTTATTTCTTTATTTCTTCATTTGTTTATTTGTTTATTTGTTTATTTGTTTATTTGTTAATTTCTTTATTTCTTTATTTCTTTATTTCTTTATTTCTTTATTTCTTTATTTCTTTATTTCTTTATTTCTTTATTTCTTTATTTCTTTATTTCTTTATTTCTTTATTTCTTTATTTCTTTATTTCTTCATTTGTTTATTTGTTTATTTGTTTATTTGTTTATTTGTTAATTTCTTTATTACTTTATTTCTTTATTTGTTTATTTCTTTATTTCTTTATTTGTTTATTTCTTTATTTCTTTATTTCTTTATTTGTCTATTTGTTTATTTGTTTATTTCTTTATTTCTTTATTTCTTTATTCATTTATTTGATTATTTCTTCATTTCTTTATTTCTTTATTTCTTTTTTTCTTTATTCCTTTATTTGTTTATTTATTTATTTATTCATCTATTTATTTATTTGTTTATTTATTTATTTATCTATTTATTTATTTGTTTATTTATCTATCTATTTATATATTTATTTGTTTATCTATCTATTTATTTATTTATTTGTTTATCTATCTATTTATTTATTTGTTTATTTATTTATCTATTTATTTGTTTATCTATTTATTTATTGTTTTATTTATTTATTTATTTATCTATTTATTTAAGTACTTATTTATTTATTTATTTATTTATTTGTATGAACAAATTAACAATAAATGCAAAGATGCAACAGACCAGAGTCCAAACCTGCTCTCTTCACAAATTTTGATTGAGCTATTTCATCCAAAACGTTTAGGTTAGTCCACACGAAAAATTTAGATTCACTAAAAAAAACATTCTTAAAACAATACTTGTTTCTTTTCCCTTAAATACTACTGATTTTAAAAGTTCACTCGAAAAAACCCTAAAACAATTCAAAATATAAAATTTTGATTGAAACCTTCGAGCCCAAAAAAATACTAAACTTGCTGCTATATGCTTCCCAATTCACAAAAAAGCACATTGGCAGTTCTTGAAATAAGTTTTGTTTCTTACTCTTTTTATTCAACAGATCTAGCTCTTATCAGAGATTTAGATTTCTTAATCTGCGCTCTTATTCAACAGATATAGATAATACATCATGCCCCAATATTTTATCTCTGTTTCTTCTCAATTCGAACATTTAAAATAATTTAAAATTTCAACACAATCAAAAATTAAAACGTCAACGCTTGTGCTGTAAAAAAAATAAAATAAATGATTGGGCTGAACATCAGCCTTCGTAATGTCAATGTTCTGATTTACAAATGTAAACAGCGACAGCAACAGCTGTCCAATGTTTTGATTTTCGTCAAAACTAACCTAGAGCCTATAAATGTGTTTTACATCATAAACCCTAGACTCCAAAATCAATAGACTATGAGGAAGCTATATACCAAGAAGCTATACTCTAGTCTAGAATCTTCCTTGCAAGCGCTAGGGCACAGACGGACGGACGGACAAGGGCACGATTTTAATAGGCCCTAATTTATTCAAATTTCAATTTGAAAATCAGCGAGGAAGCCAGTCATGCTACACCATATTTTCCTCTTGTGGGCCTAAATATAAAGATGTTTAAGATCGTTGTGATGACATTCTAGTGAATAAATCATCTTCCATATCAACAAGTCTTAAGTCAAGAATCAGGAAAACTATAAGATTCAACTCAACTGTTGAGTTAAAATCATCACCCATGTTTTGGCCCACGATATTTCAAACGCGGTACCATCTTCGACTCATCAACAATTCTGCATCCGCTTAACCTCTGATCTCAAGTAGAAGAAGAAAAATAAGAAAATGTTACATTGTTGCAACAGTTCCCTTTAAGTTGAGCAGAGTGGGAGTTTTGAACTTAAAAACGTTTATGAATAATGAAAATGCGAGCTAGAAACAAATGTACTATATATACATTACGGTTGTACTTCGTGATTAGCGGGGGCGGCTATATATATAGGTATAAAAAGGTGTGTCTAGCACGCTTTTAGGTTAGCAAAACTATAACCAACTGTTATAAATAGATATATTACAATAGATTGCGGATTCTTGTACTACAGGTAGAAAGAATATGAAAGACTGTGTTATTTGAAATGTCTATGTCGGTCTGTTTTAATGACCAATGAGCCAACAGGTCTAGCTACACGAACTTTTGTATGCAACTATATATATATATTCACTTGTAGGTGGTAGATATTTATACAGCTGTGTTATATACATGTATAGCTCGTTATTTACTACTACTCACTCTTGTAGGTGGTAGATATTTATATATTTGTGTTAATGTTCATGATAGGGCTTGGTTCTCGTGGTTTGATTCAATTAAAGACGCTTGCCGTGTGTTAAGTCTGATAAGAGTGTGCTGATAACCAAATGTGGGATCGGCCATATTGGGTGACTATATGTTTTCAAATGGCGAGAATTTTGCAGGTTTGAATGTTCTCCTGGAGTGATAGATAAATGTTTTTATTAGTTGTAGAATGGAATTACGAAATCTGTAGATTCATGTAATATATGAATTTCTTGATGCATCCTTATCTGTGACCTAAATAGATTCCCCCCCCCCCCCCCGGATAGATCCCCCCCTCCAGAGACCCAGAAACATAAATTTTGGAATTTTTTACAAGCCTTGAGACAATAAATTTTAAAAAGTCAAAAAGGACGTCTTGAATCGCTGCAATGTGGTTTTAGAGGGATTATTTTGAGGAAAAAATTGGGGGAATTTGACGCTCCCCCCCCCCTTTTTTTGAGGATGAAGCCCACATAGGTCTGAGACCTGTGCGTGGGTAATGAGTTGGATAATGGTGATTTATGAGTTGGACCTACAGTTTTAGGTGGGTTCCGAATCACCGGGAAGTGATTTTCAGCAGAGAACAGTGTCTTTTTTGCTGGCCAATCTAATCGGTCACCGTTACAAACAGGACCTACGAGAACGCAGCTTATCTATCTGATTGAACAGATACCTGCTACGGCTCGCGGCTATCACTTCCCTTTTGAATGAACAAGATATATAAAGCCTTGAATTACTGTTAGAAACCTCCTTTTCTCCTTTTAAAATACATTTCCAAGTAGGACATTATATTATACTCCGATCAGGTGAGGTGAGGGATAAAAAATAGCATAGTGAAAATACTGCAGTTTTAAATAGGCCTGCTTTAACAATTTGTTTATTTGAAAAATACATTTTTAGCACGAGAGTTTAATGCCCGTTTTTATGAACGTGACTTATCAAAAGATCGACTTAAGTCAGATCGGATAAGTCTAACTTAGCAGCAATAAGTCTTACTTACACTAACAGGTTCAAGCCAGCGAGCAGCTGTAACCCTAAAAGCCAACCCAGCTCCCACAACAAAGATCTGACTCCTGATAAATAATTTAATAAAATGTCCCACTGACAATGATGTAAAAACGATGATAATTGAATACAAAATTTGGGTCAGAATAATGTTAGAATGGATGAATTTGTGTCTTGATGGTTTTACAAGGATTATTTTTCAAAAATTTACTCACCGAGAGAACCTGTATGCGCAAATAACAATAAAATTTCTCTGCTTATCGAGTTTAACTCCACAGCATTTTAAATACTGCTCAAGGTAGAAACTCTCAAAACCAGGAATATATTCACAAGACAGACTATGTTTCGTTAGGACTATGTTCGCACGCCCCACCTCTTATTTTACTTTTTCTGAAATTATGGGAACTAAATTCATAGTCATGGAATTTATGTAGAAGGAACAGATCACTTTCTCTTACCCTTTCTCTTACTCTTGCTCGGTTAAGAAAATTATTTAAGGTTTTTTGCATATTGTTGATGAGCAAATTTATCTTATAGTTTTTTGTTTTATGTGATTTCTAAATATTACAAAAGAAAATACCAAAAGAAACCCCTTAAAAAATTCCAGCTGCAAGTGTTACACTTGATCTACTAATTTGCATAATGTAGGTTTGTCTTATTTCTAACAAAAAACGTTACTATGCATAGAAACCACACAAGAGTCATTATCACTATGAGTGAGTACGCTGTGTTCCAATTGATCAGTTGTATTGTTTCTTTTTTGAGTAGTAATGTAACAAATAACTTAAAATTCTGTTTATACAAACTAATAAAAATTCTGTTTATTAATTTATTACTTCATACAGTACATTAATTACTACATATTATATAATAGTCTATTAAAGAGTTTAAGTTATCCGTATCCCTCTTCTTTCTTCAACTTCCTGTTCTTTATAGCGAAAACTTCATATCTTTGTAACTTTACCCTCTGATCTTTTCTCTCTCCCATTTTCTAATTCTCTTTCTCTGTCTCTCATTTCCCAATTCTCTCTGACACATTCTCTAATTTTCTTTCTCTCTTTTTCTAATTTTCTCTCTCGTTTCTAATTCTCTCTCTCATTTTCCAATTCTCTTTCACCCTCGCACTCTGACACTCACTCTCAGTGAATAGGTTAAGTGTAAGAGAGGGATATCTTCCCTAATTTTGCCTTTTCATGATGCAAAAGCATGGGCGTAGCAACTTCAGCTTGCTGTCGTTTCAGCGGTCGTGCGTTCGAATCCCGCTCCACCGTCAGGCATTTATGTGTAATCATTCACCTCATTACCCACGCACAAGTCTCGGACTCATGTGGCATCATCAGCAATAAAAAAAGTTTTTTATAATCACTCATTTTCAGTCGTAATTTCATGTTTTTATAATAAGTGACTAACAATATTCTATGTAATAATACTTGGCGATGCCAATACATTGTATTTTAAGCTTGTAACTGTTGAATTATTATTTGTATGAATAAAGTAATCAATCAATCTCACTCTCTATCTCTCTCTCTCTCGTTTTCTAATTTTATCTCTCTCTGTTCCCCCTCTCTCACTCACTCACCCTCTCTCTGTCTCTCTCTCTCTCCCACACTCTCTCTCTCTAGTAGTAATATCTCTCTCTACCCCTATCTATCGCTCCCTCTCTATCTCTCTCTCTCCCACACACTCTCTCTCTCTCTAGAATTAATAAAGTAATTTTATCTTCATCTTTACCTCTTTCTCTTTCCAGCTATCTATTTCTTTTGTTTTGTTCATTTTCTCTTTTAGCTAGTAAACTGGTAATATCGTACGGTACCATCAGTCTTAGTACAGCAGTATCCTGTTAGTCTGACCCCAAGGCCGTTAAGGCTAATTCATTACCCGTGTATTATTTATATTATTTGTGTATGTGGAGTGAGTAGGCCTAATATTTACATGATATGACTGAGTTACAATTCTAATAGCTTTGAAATTACTTTGTGCCGTATTTTAATAGATACTGACTTTTCAGTGCGCTGGCGGTTTGATTTATACTTGTTCGCATACATGGCGCATTGCAATTATTTTTTTGCCATAAGTTACATACCACAATATTATTGTGGGAGTAGGAAATTCTGGTAGTAAGTAAATACGTATGGCTTTTACTTTGTTGTCGTCGCTTGAGCCATGTTGAGTCATCTTTATTACATGTCATACTTGTAACTAGTACAATTTAAATAATAGTCATGTGATAAAAGTCATGTTACAATTAATTAATTAAAGAATACAAGTTATCATAAGAATAAATTAACAGTTATACATGGAGGAATTTCATACATGTCAGCCAAAAATTAAATTCAAGTATTCCTTCTCAGAAGGTATTCATCAATTATTGAAAACATGGTGTACCTTCAATTGTGTGGGTTCCGAACCACCGGGAAGTGATTTTTCAGCAGAGAAAAAAGTATTTTTTGCTGGAAAATCCAATCAGTCACCCTTACAGCGAGGGCCCAGGAGAGCGTTGCTTATCTAATCTGATTTAAAGGATACCTACTACGGCTCACGGGTATCACTTCCCTAGGAATTTATAGTGAATGGGAACTTCAGAAAAAAGAGTTTGTTTGAGATTGTTAATGGTGTAACAACCGAAACTAGTATTTCACGGTTTTCAATAAATGTGGTTTTCACAAATGAAAGTCTTTTTTTTCATTATGGATATCTTCCACAGTATCACTAAAAAGTAAGTTATAAAAAAGACTGTGATAAATGATGACAAAGCAAAGTTTTACAATATTTTTTGGTAGAAGCTGGAAGCGAAAAAGCAATCAACATTCTGTCCAAATAAAGAACTGTAATACTCGCTTAGGTAAGATTTGGCCAAAAATATTGTGGGAATGACAAACCTTTAGAATGTAATTTATATAACCTTATGGCGGCTATGGTAGCGCTTGTCTGGAATTGGATAAGACTCTGGCTGTCTCCGTGTTCCATCAGCCTTGTGTTCAAACCTCATTCAGCCATGTATGTTTCTCATCATTCACCCCATTCACTTCATTAACCACGCACAAGTTTTCAGACTCATGTAGGCATCATCCGCAATAAAAAAGTCCAACAAAAACAGATAGGAAGGGGACCTCTCACGGAAACGTCTTCAACTCTTTCAAAAATGTTAAGACAATGTTTCAACTAAAGGTACTAAAAACCTTAAATCAAACTTATGGCATTCCGTTTGAGAGTTGTTCAAATTTGTCATCAGTTACAAGATTAACATTTTTGTGATTATAAATTGGAGGAAAATCACCAATAAAGTCGTCTATTCACTACAAAATCACCGAAAATGGAGAAGCTTGGCGGTCAACCTATATTCATTACAATTTTTTTTATAATTACTTAACATATTTTGACTTATTTATGTATAAATCATTATATTCATTTATTTCATCACGGTCTTCAACCAGTTTATATTATCTTGACCGATCCCAAGGATAAGATCATAGACAATAACTATATACTGAGAGAGAAAGAAAGAAAAACAGAAGATAGTGCATCAAGTAATCAAAAAAAGAAAGAGAAAACTTCTAACAAAAATTTGAAGTGAAAAATTGAGACTTATTGGATCACCTTTCTGTGTAAATGCTTGTGTATTATATATACAACAAGAATACCCGTATTTTACATCTGTATTATCCTATATAACTATATATCTATCTCATATACCTATGTAAATACCATCTATACCTATATTTATCAGGTACATTAGCAGACTTGCACGTGTATCTATTCATCTATTGGAACAATTTTGCCTCAGGCTATTTATCTGACATGCAATACAGTAGTTGGTACCAGTAAAACAGGTAGCTACAGGTAGCTATATCTATATTCAATCATATATACCACTACAACCGTCATCTAGTATATTCCTGAAATTGAATCGTGAAAACAACGTAGCATTCATAATAATAATTCTTACCACATCGCGGTATTGGTTGAAAGAGTTTTTTCTATTGCTCAGCCTTATTGGTTCTAATTATTTTTCTACAAGTCTTACATAATAATTTGTAAAACTGTTTTGTATGGATAGATTGATGTATATCTGTCCCACTTCCTGAATTTTGTTTCATTTCTATTGTGAGTAATACATGTTGTTTGTTAACAAAGTTGAGATTGAAATTTTCTGAATTTTCATGAAAGTATCACAAATTTAATATTTCTCAGTAACAATATCCTACAATTTTCAGCAATTAATTTTCCTCTATATTGTAAGTGAACTGAATTAATGAATAATAGACGAAGTTGTCACAGTCACATTTATTAAAAATAGCACTAGTTTCGGTGTTACACCATTATCAATCTCAAACAAAATAAGACTAAAGTACACAGTAGCTTAATATATACTAAACACGGAATGATATTATTGGCTAAGGGATAGGCTTCCTTCATTGAAGGTTTGTGATTGGCTGAAGGCCATAACGAGTCACGCCCACTGGTGGGAGGAGCAACAAGCAAAAATGAGAATCAAATTCAAACACCGTGAACATCTACAAAGCAACAAAGAAGAACAATACAAAATTAGGCTAGAATTGAATCAATTTAAAATTAAAAGATTGAAGCTCAATGAAATGCAGTCAAGGTCAACCGAGACCTTAATAGGTATTTTATACTCTATCCATAACCGTATTTATGAACTTTCGTTTAACTTTGTACTACTTCCGTTCTAACTTAGGCCTATGGTTACAACTTAATCTAAAGAAACAAAAAATTAATAACGCTAATAAAGATGTAGGCTGAGAAATCCAAATATCTAGTGATTTGCGGGACTTACGAACAAATTACGTTTATTCGTGTTCAAATAACAGTTGAGATCGTAGTTAAAAAGTTTCACTGTATTTAAATCCATATTACCACGTTATTAATTTGAGAACAAACATAAACAGGATTTACGGAAAATAGTTATAACAGGTTCAAGTATTTCAAAATGAATGCAAATTTTATTAAATATTTTCGGAGTTTACACCCATATGTTTTAATGTATAGCTGTATCTATGTTTCAATGTATAATGTGAAGTAATACTTCAGTCAATACCATCTGTCATAACTCTACACAACAGGGGTACAGTCTGTGTGCGGGGGGGGGGGATTACCAATAATTATTCAAAACTATATTGTATAGTTTATTCAAAATAAAGGTTCCCCCGGGAAAATCTTTAAAAACAATCTCTTTTAAACAACATTTTAAGCGATTCTAGACAAAAATTCATCCATTTTAACATTATTGTGACCCAAATTGTGTGTCAAAGGTTGATTTTCATCTAGTTGTTGCATCTGTGTCAGTCATAGATCGGAACTCTTGTGCTAGAAAGTTATTGGTCAAGTAGTCAAACTTTAAAACAGGCTTACTTAAAACTATTTTCACTCTGTTATTTTTGATTACCCACCTCACCTGATTGGGTACAGTATATAGTACACAGTATATAGTACACAGTATATAGTACACAGTATATAGTACACAGTATATAGTACATAGTATATAGTACCGTACTTCAAAATGTATTTTAAAAGAAGGAGGGGTTTTCGAGCAGTAGTACAATACTATATGTAGCTTGTTTATTCAAAAAAGGTTACTCTACCGGAATTTTTTTTATCTACGACCATGTCATAATGTATACATTACAGTTTCACAATTGATGCCAAAACAGCTGTCTTTTCGAAATGCTTTTTGAAACCCGTTGCATAATGAGCTCATTATAGTACAGGTTCTACATTATAACACGGGTTGTGGACCAATCAGAAGCATTTTTGATGGAATCAATATCGTAATTCAATATTGTGAAACTATCAGCTGATTTTATCAAACTGCTACACCAGCTGCTTTAACCTAACAATCTACTATAACTTCTCGTATTTGAGATGAGAGGTTAGGTATCTCTGACAGTCACAGGTAAAATGAAATCGTTTTAATTAAATGTATACTAGTGGTCGTAGATAAAATAGTGTATGCAACGATTTTATTTGGCCATTAAAGCACTCGTGAGATATTTATAACACTCGCATTCGCTCGTGTTATAACTTACATCAACTCGTGCCTTAATAAGGGTCAAAATAAAATCGTTGCATGAACTACTATTAAATATCCTTTTGAAACCATATTTTCAGCGATTAAAGAAGTATTTTTTGACTCTTGTCAAAAATTATTCAGCGCTTGTTAAAATGACAAATTATCTTTTGGTTCTGGGACTATGGGGAGATCTATCCTAAATTCCCCCTCACATAGTTACGCCACTGCTACACAACCTATTAATTTCCATACTCATCACGGAAAAGAACCACCAAGGTACGGCAGGTGAACAACTATTTTTTCGGACCAAATTCAGGTTGAACAACCTTTTAAAAACAGAAGAAACAAAATAACAAGCTGCCGCCACAACACCTTTAAGAATGAGGAAGACACCATTGTCAAATTAGCCAGATTATTATACTTGTCAGTAATGCTGATTCTCGAAGAGGCGATCGAATCAACTCGTGAGTCAACTTCACAATGTTAATTTACGTATAAAAACATTTGACTCAGCAGTTGACTAGAGTCAATTCCACGTGCTTGAGTCATGTTTCGTGGCTTATCACGCGAAAGTGCATTTACTAAACAGAGGAATGCACATTTTCTCTTTTTTAACACAAGATGCATTCCTCTGGTTAGCCGTGCGAGAACTTGCTCAGTATATTGAACCGTAACGTACAAATTACGTTTGTGTGTGTGGTACAACAAGGTACACCGCTAATTTCACCTCAAACATTACTATTATTATTCCCAATTCACTGGTCGAAACCACCGTTCATGGTTACATTATTTATTATTTTTTGTAAACTCATCCGTATTTTAAAGAAAACTGAGATACTTATTAAGATGAACCTCAATAAGCTGAACTGTAACTTTTGTTACACGAGTCAACACTGAGCATTATTATTGTCAATTAGGTTAATTTGTTGATGAAAACTGTGATTCTCAACTCTATGTTTTTCAGTAAACGTACGTACAATACAATACAAAACGTACCTACAATTTGTACGCTCTCGTAAATCAATCTAGACTTGTTACACGAGTAGAGCACGAGTCTCAACTGAAAATTATGATTATTAGTCATTCGACTTATTTGTTAGACAAAACAAACCGCGGTTCTAAGCTCTGCGATTTTTTGAAAACGCATTCTAATTTGTACAAAAACTGAAGCATTCATTAAACTTCTAGATTTATTAGTCTACTCTTTTTACACAAGTAGAGCTTGAGTCTAAAGTAGATTGTCGGTCAAAACCACGATTCACAGATCTATGTTTTTTTAGTAAACGAACTCTTAATTTGTGAGAAAATTGAGACACTTATTGAGTCCTAAAGCGGTCTAGAATTCTGTTAGACGAGTAGAGCAAGAGGCTAAACTAAAAATTGGGATTATTAGTTATTTGGTTAGTTTTTTTTTTATCAAAGCCGTAGTTCAAAGATCTATGGTTTTCCAGTTAACGCATCACTCAATTGGTAAAAAAAACTAAGACACATGGATCTCGAGAAGAGCGGTCAAGACCCTTACAAAAACAGCATGAATTTGAACTTGTTCTAATATTCTAAACGTGTAATATTATAATATACCTATAGTCTGTAATCATATATCTAATATCAAAACTGACACTGAATTCCTATTTAAATTATAATTCTACTCACTCAAACAGGAGACATGAACTTCACTTCTGAGGATAAGATTTATCAATCTTCTTGAAGGGATATAATTATATTCCTCCAATGAATAAATCATAATTATAGAAACATAGTGTCCGTTTTGATATATAAAATTGTTCAAGTATTTCGACAAGGAAAACATTACAGATAATAACATCCATCAATATCCATATTGTCAATGTGTGTTACATGAGATCTTGAAAATGAAAATTTTCTCTAGGAGCATTTTATCTTCTCTTGTTACTTGATTAGTTACTTGATTAGATTTTGATATTCTTGAAAAAAGTAATTATTTTAAATATTGAAACTGATCATCAGAGGCTCAAGTGAAAGAGCTATTATTACTATTGATTCAGAATTTTATTAGTACATATTTTTAACTTGTTTAGTATGATTGAAGCTGTCCCGTTTCTAGGCTAGGGCTCTGCCCCAGAGCCCCCGACCAAGGGGAGCCCCAAAGGGCTCAAACTTGGAAAAAGGAGACCCCTGAATTTACATCCTGCCCCGAGACCCCCCGAAGACCTGTGAAATAAGAGTATGTTAGGTGATTTGCATACTAGAATCTTGAACATTTTAAAACAGTCCACACACGGAGCGTTTGCCAAGCGTTGAGTCGACTCCACGCTTCGAATAAAAAGCTGTCTTTGCTGAATACCATTGACTGTGACGTTTCAGTCAATGACAGCCATTTTTTTTTTTAAAGTAGAGTGAACTCCACGCTTGGAAAACGCTTGGCACCGTCTGCGGACTGCCTAATGGTATTTACGTTGAAACAGATTATTATAGAATCAATGTAACATCACAATAATAACTAAAATAGTTTCAGTAGTTTTACAGAAAACCTTTATGGTAAAAAACTTAAATTTCAGTCGGCATTTATAAATAACTGCAAAATAGTTCCAGTAGTTTTTCAGAAAACCTTTTTTGTAGGAAACTTTTTTTGGAAAAATATTCTTGAATTTTAGCCAGCATCATTCTGTAAAAGTTAATAAATTCTCGGCAACACTCCGAACAGGTTTTGATCGTTCAACTCTTCGCCTTTAATAAAGAGTATCCAATATTACAATAACGACATTAAAATTCAGCAATTTTTTATTCTTTATCCACTTTAAGCCTCTGAAATAATAGATTCTCCTACACATAAAAATAGAAAGAACAAACATTTCTCGAACCAAATTCAGTAACAATTCATTATTAATAATAATAATATCGTGTGACCTGGCTGGCTCAGGTCTGGTGTCAGAGTTATCAGGTCGCACCTGAATAAGTTCAGGGCCTCTGACGTGACTTAACGACTGTTTTTTTTTTAGGCAGCCGGGACCGACAGCTTAACGACATTTTAATAATTCATTATTACATAAACGATATCAAAGTCAACTTTTCTACTCTTCTCTTGATTGTTAATTCATCGAATGTCTCAAAAATGGAATATCATCAAATACTGACATAAAAACTAAGTAATCGATGTTTCTTCGCAGATCCATGCAGTATTTAGTCGTATAATTTTCTCTAATTGAATAACTCAATCTGCAGAAGCTGATGATTGAGACACATGGGATTGATAAGTGTTTATTTTCGCCATTAAAATTCTCATCATATCCGCGAAATACAGCTGAAAAGAAGATTAAGAATGTACACAACCCGTTCCAGAATGAACAGAAAATCGAAATCGACATTTTCGACAATAATTGAGGCCCTCAAAAGTTTCAATCAACTGCTCCAATACACCATTTCGAAATAATCATACTGATTTGTACGTAACGAGAGGTATTATTAACTAGGTTTTGACTTTTGAAGCAATAAATGAGGTTATAGAATCGATTTGACGAATAAACTGGTAGGTAATGAGTTAGTTCACTCTGTTTGGAAATGTGATACGAAATGATGGGACCGAATGGAAGGGATATTTTTCAAATTGAAAATGGGTTATTGAAAAAGTATTAATTAATAATAAGAAGAAGTTGCAACAATCATATTTATTAAAAATAGCGAGAAACTGGTTTTGGTTTGTTTGTTTGAGAGTGATAATTGTTAAACAACCGAAACTAGTATCTCACTATTTTTAATAAATATGGTTGTTACAACTAGTGAGATACTGGCTTCGGTTAGTTTGTTTGAGATTGATAATGGTTTAACAACCGAAACTAGTATCTCACTATTTTTAATAAATGTGGTTGTGACAGCTTCGCCTTATTATTCATTATGGAAATCTTCCAAAATATCACATTCACCACTACAAAGGAAGAAAAAGTATTGAAAAGGCATTATTGAAAAAGTATACAATTTTTTTTGTGTTTTGGCATTCATCGCATTTTGATATTAAAAATGATTTATCAATCTCAAATGAATTCTACTTCAAAAAGGTTGTTCTCCTGTCCTGAGGCCCCTTCCGTGTTTCGGAGTACACGTTAAGCCCGTCGTTCCCGGCTGCCTATAAAACAGTAGTTAATTTTGAGGCCCTGAATTCCGTTCAGGTGTGACCTGAGTGCTCTGACGCCAGTCCTGAGCCAGCCAGGTCACACAATAAAATAATTATTATTATGAAATTGATTGTATGGGATGAGATGTTGTGGTATTTCTCCATAATAAAAGAAAAGACAGTGATGTTGTCAATACCACTTATATTTTAAACTTTACATTATCAGAACCTAGGTTTCATGGCATAACCTGCCACATCCTCAGCTGTACTCAGTAGTACAATTTTTTTCATTCATAGGTACTCAGCAGTACAGCTGAGAATGTGGCAGGTTATGCCATGAAACCTAGGTTCTGATAATGTAAAGTTTTAAAATATAAGTGGTATTGACAACATCACTGTCTTTTTATTTTATTATAATTATTATTATTATTATTATTATTATTAGAGGTTGCTATTGTGGTCCAGTTAATTGGAATATCCGTGGTTCGATTCCCGGCATCGACTGAATATTTTTGAGCTGTGACATTCATCGATTTCCATTAGTAACAGCTATTCTATGGAGATGACAATGTCCGCAGTAGTGGAGGTCTTTGGCATAATTTATAGCATAAAAAAAATTCTAAGCCACTGTTGTTACATTGATTATAAAACTTATATTTGAAGTCTGTTTTAAAATCTCGAGAATTTTTATACTTGAAAGCCTCGGCTGAAGTACCCGGGTAGTGACAACTTGTTTGAAATCTATAACTGAATCTCATCATAAAAAACTCGTAAATTCGATTTCAAATAGCTAAAACACTTGAGAAGTACTTTGTACCAAATGTATATCTTATCTAATGGCCTATAATTTGTATCTTATCTAATGATAATATCTTATCCAACATATATTTAGTCTGAAGTCTGTGTAAATCAGATAGGACAAAAATTCGTGATTTTTTATACTTAAAAGCTTTGGAGTAAAGTAGGTACTTGGGTAGTGACAACTTGTTTGAAATTTATATCGGAGTCTAATCATTAAGAAAACTCATAAATTCGAAAAATCTCAATAAAATTTACTTCTGATAGCTAATACACTTCAGAAGTACCTCGTCCCAAATTTATATCACATAAAATTTTCTAAAAAACTTCACGTAGTAAAACCGATGAAATGCATGAGAAATTCGTTTTCGCGTTGCTGAGGTTGGCAATACTAATAATCCAAATAAGTTAAGCACCATGTTATCTGAAATCACTCCACTTGTTTGGCAATAATTTCCAATTAAGCCCATACTTGATTGCTGGCGCCCTCAGATTTGGATTTTGATTAGGATTGATTTTGTGGTCCTGTTTTAAAAGTAAATGTGTGTAATAACTATGGTTATGTGTTACAAATTAATGCCAAACCTGTAAGATGGAAGCCATACATTGAATTAGGCTTCATTTTTATTGGTCGTCTTGGTCTTACATATCAGGCGGTACATGCTCCTTTTTTCTTATCCTTCTTCGGCTTATTTTCTTCTTTTTCTTTTTCTTCCTCTTCACCTTCTTCCTCTTCTATTTTACCTTCTTATTCGTCACTTCGTCAAGACATCTATACTCCCTTTTTTCATATTTTTTATTCGTAGTTTATTCTCCCATTTTTCCTCCTGATAAAATGAAATGCATGAGGTTCATACACCTGACAATGGGTATTTTTTATGATATAAGTAATAGACTATGATACAAGTTTTATAACCTTGACGAATAAAAAATATGATAATATCTGAATAATAGACTATGGTAGAATTTTTTTAAATTTATGACGAATAAACAATATAATTAATACATATTAAACTCAGTTAAAAATACAATTCGGACATGTCACAGTTTACTCACGATTTCAATCAATTAGGCACTTTATAAGAAAAAAACATGTATAAATCTCTTGTCTATTATTAAAAACTCAAACAGAATTTATAAAATCATTGAAAAAGCTCCTAGTACGGAACGGACGATTTCTCCCTTCTCTTCCTTTATCTAAAATCTAATTTTGATAGGAATATGTATTGTAATTAATTATGTTTCATTCATCTTATTATCATTATTCTCATTACAGTATCTTAATATTTTTCTATTTATTATAAGTTTCTATTTAATAATTACATTTTATTATTTAAGTTCATTTTTTCTTTTTAATTTATATTAGACTAGCTGGCCCGACGCGCGTTGCTGCGTTCTCATAAAAAATTCTTGATTTTATTATTTGTCACCTCCCACTGAGGTTACATTTCAAATTTCAATCTTCTAGGACTATTAGGAAAGAAGTTAGTCCTAGGGCTCTTCCAGCTGATCAAAGAGGTCTCCTTCGTTGTTTTCTTACACAGTAAGACCTTACTCACCACCTCTCAATGAACATTTCAAATTTAAACCTTCCACAACCATTAGGGTAGAAGCTAGGTTTTTTATTTTATTTTTCTCCACCTCCTACTGAGAATACATTTCAAATTTCTAGCTGCATTGGTTAACTGATGTCATCAACCCGGCATAATTACATTTCATCATACCCAGTCATATGTTTCCTACATACTGCAAGGCTCCGACATACATAGTTTTTGCGTTCCAGACAGCATAAATAACGCCGCTAAGGGGCCTGCCATATGGTTAAAAACTATTGACTTCTATCAGCTGTTCCTTTAAGCTGTTTGGCCGGCAAGTTCAGTAGGTTAGGTGAATGATGATTTGCAAAACACACAAACAGCTTGTCCATCGAAACAATGTGTACAACAGATCGAAAATTTCAAATTATTTTCCATATGATTAAAAGATCTCAGTAAGCTAGCTAGCCATGTACCCTTGCTTTGCATAGGTAAAACTTTAACCCCCTAAAATTGCGAATTTTGAAAAATCCTTTCTTATTGCACGGTGAAATCCTATAAGGATTGTTCATACGAAGTTTCAAGTTCATAGGCCTAGTAGTTTTGGCTCTGCGTTGATGAGTGAGTCAGGGTATCATCCTTTTATAGATAGAGATTAATTTCTATTTCGACTTCTGAGTTCTGTTGCTTGTATATTGTGTTCATTGAGTATATTATTGTTATTACTAGAAATATCAGATATTTAATATTTTGATGGCAATTCCCATATAGGCTATTCTCGGGAGTGCCTACTTTCTCAATGAATATCACAATGTATTTCTTATGTACTACTTGTGTATGTTGAAGATTGTTGTACCATAGTTGTTTATTGAGAAATAAATAGATATAAATTCAAATATAATTGTACTGGTTGTTTCAGAAGGAATCTGTCATATTGCGCCAATTCATTCTTCTTATGAAAATGAAGAAAAACTCATAAATATACGTAAAAATAGACCCGAAAACGCTTCGTTATTGGAGTAAAAATGACTGTAATGAAAAATAAGACGAAATTGTCACTTCCACAATATCACCTTCGCCATTACTAAGAAAGTTAAAAATGACTGTAGTTGGTCACTGCCATTTTACTTCAAGAAAAATCTCCAAAACCTCCGTTAATTTGATGAACAGGTTAAATGAAAAAAGAGTTGCAAAATCAAATGAAAAATTGTCTTTTTTTCGAATAAAAATTGAATAAATTTATTCATTTCGAAATAAATCGAATAAATACATTAGACGATATTCGAATAAATAAATCGTATAAACAAGACTGTAACTACCGTAAGGGTGCCCGCCACTGAAAGCTGTGATGAGTAGAGTAAACCCTTGATTTATGAACTTCGGGTACATTTTAGGCTTTTATGTGATTTAGCATTTTATTTTCAGAATTACATTTTCTACAAGAAAAGGTGTTTCTCTAGCCATTTCCGCGTAGCTTGTAGATAAGAAAATCTCAACGATTAGGGTACCCGGCCACTGAAAGCTGTGCTGAATTGTTCTGCGCTGTGCGACGACAGTTTTTAAAATCATACCAATGTTTTTCAATGAACGCCCAGCAACTGGCACAGCGCAGCGCAGCACAACTTTCAGAGGATGGGCGTTCATTGAAAACCATTGGTTTGAAATTAAAAGCTGTGTCACACAGCATAGCGCAACTCAACACAGCTTTCAGTGGCCGGACACCCTAATCATTGAGATATTGAGATATTCTCCCAGATTGAAAACTGAAAACTCGTGAAAAATCAGTGTGTTCTGACCAATAAAACCTGATTCTATAAACTTAGGATGTGTCTTTGACTTTCGGATAATACTTTTTTTGGAGGATGAAGCCCACATAGGTCTGAGACCTGTGCGTGGGTAATGAGTTGGATAATGGTGATTGATGAGTTGGACCTACAGTTTTAGGTGGGTCCCGAACCACCGGGAAATGATATTGAACACTTCATTTTAAAAACTGAATTTTCTACAATTTGATTAGGAGAAAGAATTGAGTCAAAATAACCAAATTCACCATGTTGATCCACTTCAATTTGTAAAAACCTTTTTTTTTTGAGAAAATTTTCGCATAGTTCGTAAAATAACTCAATAATCACGATATTTACATTATTTTTAAATTTTCTACTAGATTTCTCAGCTCTACATAAAACCTGTTAAATTTATCAACAAATGAAAGCCCTAGAGGTTTTTGATTGAGTAGAATAAGTAGAGTTGTCAACTTCGGCCACCTTCACATATGTAATGAAGCGTTTCCAGACCTATGTTTATAACCAAGAATCATTTGGACTCTACTTTCAAAATTTAGTAATAGTTTAAGGCCGTTTAGGCAGTTACATGCAATTTAAGGCCATCTGTTTCTTTACGTTGTCAGTCTATGAATGAAAGTAGCCTGAATGAATAATATAAATTTGTTTGAAGTAAGTTAACTGAAAATTTAACAAACTGACAAATATACAGGAAAAGAATTTATTAATTTCGAATACCTCAAAGTGCTATTAATTCACACTGAAGACTTCTGCAATGACGGATATAGACAACAGCATTGAATAGCTGAAGGAAATCGATGAATGCTACTGTACAAAAAATATCAGTCACCACCCATGTAGACTTCCCCGTGGTGACTGATATTGTTCCCACGTAGACTGCCATGTGTACCATTTTTGTACCACAGTGGCATTCACTTCGAGGCCGTGTGTACAAAAATTGGCACACGCCACATATCTTGCTTCAAAGCCGTGTGGTACAAAATCTGTACATGCTTCTATACTTTCTGCTATATGAATCGAAAGCCAAAGCCTCAGAGAGTAGCAAACTGCCCTTAGCCAGTGCCAATAGGATATTTTTAGGTTATTATGGTGTTTTATAAAAAAAAGTATTTTCTCACTTTAATTGCCCTAAAAATCGATAGAATTTGCTATAATTAATATCATTTGCTTAATTTATGGATGTATAAGAATTTACATTTGTTATATTACAATAATAATATGGTATTTAGAAGGCATTGGGCTAACTAGCTTAGTAAACACAGAAAAGAAAGTAAACATATTACACAGGTTATGTTCTACATACAATTACGAGTACAAGTTTACAAAAAAGTGTTTCAGATTGTATTGGTTATGCGAATTACTTATTTTTTCCTGAGTGATCAATAGCAGAATGGATGATATAACACGCCTATCCAATGAAGAATTATATAGACTACTAAATGACAGTGAAAATGAAGACATTGATTACAACAGTGACAATGAAATAAAAAGCAGGAAAAAGGCCATGGCCTGGAGGTAAGTGTCACACGTTTTTGCTTGGCAGTCTACGTGAAGGAATTTGAAATAAATAAATAATAAATATAAACTTTCCTTCATTTCAATGAAAGTATTAAGTTGACGCAGTGTTGTAGATTTCTACCGTAACAACCTGTATACTGTAATTAATTATATTAAAAACTAGTGGTTTACCCGTGCTTTGCAACGAGATGTTTAAATTTTATCGATTTCAACCGCCAATGCCAATACAATGCGAAGTGATAGCCGCGAGCCGTAGCAGGTATCTGTTCAATCAGATAGAGATAAGCTGCGTTCTCGTTGGTCCTGTTTGTAACGGTGACCGATTAGATTGGCCAGCAAAAAGACGCGTTCTCTGCTGTAAAATCACTTCCTAGTGGTTCGGAACCCACCTAAAAGGTCCAACTTATCAATCACCATCATCCAACTCATTACCCACGCAAAGGTCTCAGACCTATTTGGGCTTCATCCTCCAAAAAAAGGAAATTAGGAACTGCAATATTGATACTGAAAAAATGTGTTGCTTTGGCTTGTGATTTGAAGCAACATCATAGTGATGTATCATGTATCAGCTGTATGAGCTTCCTGCATCTAAACACATTTTAAAACAGTAATAAGTGAAATTTTAACATACTTTGAAAAATTTGAAAGGAAAATAAAAAATCGGGCTCAGATGTGCACTGAATCGAGTTTAGAGGAAGCTTTGTGCCAAATTTAGTGTTGCAAATCGTTGCCGTTTTTGTGTAATTGTACGATTGACTCACACACCCCTACTTTCTCTTATATAGATTAGTTTTTTTTATTTGTCTGAAGGTAATACAATGTTTAGCTAATTTTCAACCATTTTTCTCGCAAGCATTATTAACAAACTTATAAATAATACTGTAACCAATAATTTCTCGACAAAAATACTCATTTTCAAGTAATATTCTTTTAAAAGTCAATTTTATTCCTGCTTCTCAGATACAGGATGCAGGCTAGCCTACTTTAAATTCCCAGTTCTCTAAAAAGAATAGATTATAGTTGACTCATTAAGTTGTATTTGTATTTCTGATGCTTGCCACGACAGCGCTAACTTATCATTACCGATGGTAAACTGTTGGTAAGCTGTTATTTACCAGGTATGTAACCACAAATTAAATTGACCATTATTGTGGTCATGTCCTGGAATTCCGTGAAATTTTAAGCACCTCAACATTGTTAGTCTGTGCAAGCTGAATGGGAATTTTTTTCTTCGGATACGTATACTTAGTGACTAGCGAAGAAAGTCAAGATTCTAAAATTTTTTATAATTTTCTCAACAATGACAAATTAGTTTACGGCTTTGTTTAGTGGAATTTTTTTCTGTGGTCATTCATGAATTTATGTGCCGTTGTTTTCAAGTCTGTGAATGGTTTGTGACTTCCGGTTGTCGTGTAAATTTCTACATTTTTAAAATTATAATTATGACAATCGTTTTTATTTTATTTATCTATTTATAATTCCTAGATTCCTACTAATACACGATACATAATGCATTTTAAACAGGACAGTATATTGCAATATAATTTTCACGCAAGTTTTATAACTTGTTGAAATGAATTGAATCGTTAGGATATGATTTTTTCTCAAGATTAAGTTACTATATATATATTTTTTTTTGTATATTACGTCTTGGAGACTCCAGTTAAGGAGTATAAGACAAGTCAGATCAACAATATTATACACTAGATACCATAATTACTTCAATTAGTTGAGGTGAGGCTTAATTTTGATGTGAAAGGAACTCTTGTACACTATAAAAAGCTTTATCAACTAAATATTTTTTCAATTGTTTTCTAAATATTTCTATATTTTCAAGACTCTTAAAAAACTGCGGTAGCTTGTTGTAGAATTTCCTACCAATATAACTAGGTTTTTGTTTAAATAAGCTACTATTGTGACTCACCAAGTGATAATCTCCTCGGCTTCTTGTATTATAATCATGTACATCAACATATATGTCAATGAGTGGAATCTTAAAATATCTGGAAGAATTGCTGCAGTGGCGGTCCCAGGATTTCATTTCGGGGGGGGGGGATGACCACCGGGGGGTCTGGGTCAAAAAAATGTGGAATTTAAAGCCTAAAGACGTATTTTTATACGTATTTTAGCTCTAAAATATGCTCAAGCTAATAGTATTTATGTTAGCTAATAAAATAGTTTTTAATTTAAAGTTTATTGTACCTGGGTGAAACAGGACCCAACCATAGTATGTGTTTTTCCTTTGATTTCCTTTAGCTACACAAAGAAAATTGATTAAAAGTCAATGTGATTATTTAATGAGCTAATGAGCATGATGACAAAGTTAAATAAACGTATAATGAAATAAAAAATTAATCAAGTGTTCACTGCGAATTTTTTCTTTATGGTTAGGCCCTATTTTTAACATGTAAGTTACGAAGGAATAGCCAAAAAAATACTCAGATTGATGTAAGGATGTACACATCCTTCTTGTTTATTCTTCTAGCTAACAAGTAACAATGACACAGATTAAATTTTATCTCGCAAAAACTATACATATACATAATTATGATTAAATTCTTTTTTAGGGGTGGATCCATCTAGATATTTATGGGTATATCCCTCCCATCCCCCCCCCCCCTGGGACCACCACTGAATTGCTGTAATTGTAACATAATTATAACACTCGGCACTCGGCGTTACTATCAGTAGCAGTTCACAGGACTAGCTTGTTTGAAAAATCCCCTCAGTACATTAGGCCAAAAATTTATAACTTTCTCCCACAAAGTATTAAAGATTCAGATAACATTAAGCACTTCAGAGGATTATTGAGGAAGTTGCTGATGGATAGGGCATATTACACAATTATAGAGTTTCTTGAAGAATAATTTTACAAATTATTACTATAATATACGTGTTTTTTTTATGTGTTGACTCATCCTCTGTTTGGTTTATACCGAATGTTTTTAGGATGTAATTATATCCTATCTTATCTTATCTTTGTATATGAAATTTTTCAAAATTAAGTTAACGGTACTCGATAAGTTAAATCTTTGAAATATCAGAAAGAATTGCTATATTTTCACGATTATATCGAGATAACTTTAATATTGCCTTCAATTTTGTATTCTTTATTTAGTTTATATATAACTTATATTTAATTTGTTTTTTCCGACTACAAAATTAAATAGCTGTAAGACATTGTAATGTTCTTTTGTTGTAATTTATTTATTTGAGAATAAACTATCTATCTATCATTTTTTTTACAGTTTTGAGACGATTTAAATTCAGAGTTCACTGATTTATGTGGAAATAAATTAAGTTTATTAAATAAAAAATCGATGATCTTGAAAAATCAATAAGTTATATCTATTGAATAAAATATCAATGAGATTCGTTTCAACTAAAATAATTCGAAGACAGTTCGAATTACCTTGATGAACATTACTTAATTTCAAACTTCATTGATAGATGAATTCTAATTTTTAGGCATTCAATTAACCTAATCTCTAACAATTATTCGATTTTCAAAAAATAATATTCGTAAATCAAACACGAGGGCTGGAAAAATTGTAAATTAACTTATTGTATTCAATTCTATAGTATTAAGCAATTTCAAAATGAGTGATAATCCGATTGGGCTAATGATTATTCCTAAATAATTCAATTAATGATAATTTATAAGAAGAATAGACAAGGATGGACTGTTCATTGATGGCTAGAATCTTACAGAAACATGAATAGTGTTCTGTTGAATATTCACCAATTTCGCCGAAATTATTAAAATACAGTGTTAGCACTATACTTATACTCAAGAAATTCTCCAGCTTTTATCTTTGCTGACAGCTATTTGGTTGATGAATATAATGATTGTTAAATGGCTAATTATTTTGTTTCAAATGAAAAAATTAATAAAAATGTATTCATTTGATGAATTAATTTCAAAACACAATGTAATAATAGCAGTGATGATCCTTACCTTAAAACTCCGGAAAAATAATCCACAGTAATTCAGACGATCCGGAAGAACCTAAACACAAAATTGACGACAATCACTAGATAGTTTTGGAAAAACACAGTTAATCAGAATATTCTACGTCGCACAGAAACGCAAAAAGGCCGGAATCACAAAATCCACAAAAAAATTGAACTAAATGTGCAACAGAATTGTTTTCAACACTAAGTTTGGAAGTTCTAAAGCATTCCAGGATCTAGTTCTGTAGAAGGATCATACAAACGGCTCTGGAAAGAGAGTTTTCAGATGATGTGAGTATATTTTAAGCAGTCGAATTCTGTGGGAAAGAGTATTCTAAAGAAATTATCAAGTCTTGGAAAGGCCGTACGAAGATCAAGAATTGTAAATGGCTCAAATTATCAAGAATAATTATTATTATTCTTGATGAAAAAATTATTGGGGAAGAGATTCTTCACACTACAGCTCTATTTCCCGAACAAAGATCAAGTTTTTCACACTTCTTCTGGAAATGGGGGTTTAACGGAAAATTTTCCTTACAGTTCACACAGCTATAGAGAATAACTTATCCCGTAGTTCCGCAAGTTCTTCCAAATTACCTTAACATTCTTTTCAATTTGCTAGTCACACTTTTGAGAAGAAAAATGTAGATTGACAAGATCCAGTCTTATAGATTACTTCAAATTCCTTAATTTTTCAATTCCCGGAATGACACTTTTGAGTTGAAAATCGTAGTTTCAAAAATCCAGTCAACCAGATATTTCCAATTTCTGAAATTACATTTCAGGGAAAATTCATTCTACGTTTTCCAAACTTAAACGCGAAAGTTTCTCAGACATTTGTTCATATGTAGTTGAAAAGTTCCTCAAGAACAACTTTTCCACAACAAAACCGCAAAGTACAATCCACATAAATTTCAAAATTTCTTCAAGAAGCTGTTGTCCGCTTGGAAATGATAACATTCATTGAGTCCAATTCATACAAAATTACCAAATTTGCACTACTTTTTGATAAAATGGTTCATAAACAAGTCCTACAACACATTTCCATCCTTTGACATCGGTCTTACAATTTCTGGTAACTTCTTTCCTCGAAACGTTCTTCAAGAAGTTGTCTTTGACATGGAGATATGAGATTCCTAGATTCCACCACAATCAGAACAAAACCGCGAAGTACCTCCAAATGTCCAACCTACATAAATTGCAAAATTCATTAAGAATTTCTTCAAGAAGTTGTTGTCCGCATGAAGATGATAAAATTCCTTGAGTCCACAATCATCAAAATTCACCAAATTTGCACTACGCTTTGAAAAAATGATTCAAAAACAAGTCACGTAACACATGAAGATCCTTTGACAGTTGGCACTTGTCCCACAATTTCTGGTAACTTCAAGATGTCCGATTATCTCACAAGCAAGTGGCCAACGTGTTTATTTGTTGTACCTACCGAGCGGACCTTGAGTATTGGATGTTCACCGTACAAGATACCGTACAAGACTGAAGGATCCGCCGGTATCTTAGGATACGACTCCCCACTCTTCTACCTGTTCAATCCATTCCTCTTCCGTCCTAGTGGTATCTCACCGTGCACAACTTTTATCCAGTTGTCCTTTACACTAGTTCTACACTAGTTCTTTGGGCCAGCCAGCCTTCCGCTCTTTCCTCTCCTGATCCTTCTTCTTCTTCTTCGGCTACATCCACTACTCCCATTCCTTCTCTCTTCCTTCTTCTTTGTCTGCTCCTGGCTACTTTTCTCCTTCTTTTCTTATTCTTCATTTCTACTTCTTTTTCTTTTTCTTCTTCGTCCTGTCTTCTCATTTTTCTCCTACCTTCTTTTCATCTACTTCTTTGTCTGCTCCTGGCTACTTTTCTTATTTTTATTCTTCTTTTCCGCTGCTTTTTCCTTTTCTTCCTGTCTACTCATTTTTCTTCTACCTTCTTTTCATCTACTTCGTCATCATTCCTTTTTCTCCAACTTCTTTGTCTGCTCCTGGCTACTTTTCTCCTTCTTTTCTTATTCTTATTTTTCTTTTCTACTGCTTCTTTTTCTTCTTCCTGTCTTCTTCTTCTCTCTCTTCATCGTCTTCTTTCTCTCCTCCATCATCTTCTTTCTCTTTTTCATCATCGTCTTTCACTCCTCTATCATCTCCTTTCTCTTCTTCGTCATCTTATTTCTCTCTCATTTCTTCTTTTATAATCTCCTATCTCTTATTTCCTCTTCATCTCTTACTCGTGTTTTTCTATTTTTTCTTCTTCAGCTTTTTCTTCTACCTCATACTTCCACTTCTCTGGCTTTTTTTTTCTATCTCTCTCTCACTTGTACTTCTCTCCCTCTACCCTGTCTCCTATTTCTTCTTCCAATTCTTCTCTTAATCATCTCTCCTACATTATCTTCTTCTGCTCTTTCCTATTACCTTTCTTCTTCTATTAATTTTCCTCTTTCCTCTATTCCTTATTCTTCCACTAGTCCTCTTTCTCTTTATTCTCTAGTTATTTTCTCTCTCTTTCTCTTCTCTTATCTCTTTTCATTCTTCTTCTTCTTCTTCTATTCGTTCTCCTCTCTCCTCTTCCCTCTATTCCTTATTCTTCCACAAGTCCTCTTTCTCTTATTCTCCAGTTTTTCTTTTTCTTCCTCTTTCTCTTCTCTTGGCTCTTCTTTTTCTTCCTCTCTCTCTTCTCTTATCTCTTCTTTTTCTTCTGCTTCTTCTTCTCCTACTTCTTCTCCTATTCGTTCTCCTCTTTCCTCTAATCATTATCCTTCCACAAGTCCTCTTTCTCCTTATTTTCTAGTTCTTTTCTCCTCTTCCACTTTCTCTTCTCTTTTTTCCTTTTTCCTCATCCTCTTCTTCCTCTTCTTCGTCATCATCACCATCATCATCATCATCATCATCTTCTTCTTTTTCTTTTTCTTAAATTTTTACTTCTCATCATCTCTCCCCATCTCTTCAACCTATTTTTCTTCTATCTCTTCTCTTCCTTTTTTTGTTCTTTCCTTTCTTCTTATTATCCTTTATCATCACCTTCTTCTTCTTTTTCTCCCCTTCTCCGCCCACCAGTACTTCCTCTTCTTCTTCTTCTTCTTCTTCTTCTTCTACGACTACCCTTTCTAAATCATCCGCTTCCTCAGCATCGTATTTTTTCTTCCACTTCTTCTTCTTCCCTTTCCACCGAACCAAAGTCCAGTTCCGTCATCGAAGCCGCTACAACTGCACCACTTCTTCTTCTTCCTCTTCGTTTTCTTTTTCTTCGCCACTCTATCGCACCGGTCAGGTAGTTATCCAATCTGTCTCCTCCTCCTTCTCTTCCACACCATTCTCCTCCTCCTTCTCCTTCTACATCCTCCACCACCTTCTCCTTCTTCTTCTTCATCTTCTCGTGGTTCCTTGACCGGTGAGCGGTGTTCCTCTATTCGACACACAGACCCAGTTAGCTTCCACTTCTCTGCTTTTTCTTCTTTTTCTTATCTCTCTTCAGCACTTGTTGCTTTTTCTCTTTTTACGTCTGCATGTCATCTTGTCTTCAACTTCATCGCTCTGCACTTGTCTCTCTGTCCATTCGTTGTCCCCTCCAGCATCACATATAATCCCTCTCCTCTCAACTCCTCTTTACTCCTCCCACTTTTATTTATTCTTCGTCTCCTTCACTTCTTTCTCTTCTACCTATATTTTTTCTCGTTTTTTCCTCTTCACCACCGCCGCCAACCATTTCCATATTCTTATCGTTTTTTCTGCTTTGTCGGTATCTTTATGTTCTTCTTTTCCCTCTTGCTTCTTCTTCCTCTTCTTCTTCTTCGTCTTTTTCAACTTCTTTTTCTTCTTCTTCTTTTCTTCTTCTTCTTCTTCTTCTCCTTCTCCTCCTCCTCCTACTCATCCTTCTCCTCCTCCTTGTCGTCCTTCTCCTTCTCCTCCTCCTCCTCCTCCTCCTCCTCCTCTTCAAATAATTGGTTTTCAACCTTTAAATAATTACTTTCTGGAATTAGTTATGATTATTATATTTTTTCTGATTTTAATATTTATTATTTTACATGAAAATGTATAATTATCTTATAATTTAGTTTTGTAATGTGTTATTGAATCTAGGTATCTGGATGGTAATTATTTTTCAAATGTTTTGTAATTTTTATCTTTAATCTGTAATTATTATATTCCGTAACTATTATTTCCAATACTTTGTATTTATTATTTTGTAAAATCAAATAATTTGTAAACTGTATGTTACAATAGGCGAAAGCCTTGTGACAATTGACAATAAAATCTATCTATCTATCTATCTTCCTTCTCCTCCCTTCTCCTCTTCTTCTTCCTCCTCCTCTCCTTCTCCTTCTCCTTATTATATAGAATGGCTGCCAAAACTCATGCTTGTAGTTTGATAATAATCCCAATATATATTCAAAATGCATATCTGAGATATAGTTAAAAATGATGTAGCTTAATGAAAGAAAACAAAATACTTTACAACCACAGAATATAAATATTATATTATACTGAAGAAAATGGAAACTCTCTCTTTTAATACCTGCGCCAATTCGCCATTTTGAGAGTCAATTGGCATCATTATTAATATTTATATCAATGGCTACATATTTATGTTTTTATATTTTGAGTTTTTTGAACATAGAATAAAATATGGTACAGTACGAGAGATTATTGGCATGTAGCGATTTTTCAATATTTTTTCATTATAAGTTTGACTAGAAGTTTTCATTGGTTTTCGTTTCTATTTTGTGTTACAAGCAAACAATGCTTCCTCTACAAAATTTTAACAAAAAAACTAAAAACTTTGTCAACTTATTCTTGGCAGTTTCATGACTTTCCAGAATTGTGCCTGGTTACGATTACAGTTTACGATTACAAGACAATTAAACATGTTGTCAACTTATTCTTGGCAGTTTTATGACTTTCCAGAATTGTGTCTGCGCATTTTCAAAAATTATTAGTTGACAAACTTAATAACAGTTTTCACATTATGTTTTTGATTCAAGTGAATTACAAAAATAATAACACTAAAGCCTCTTTAAATGGCGATCCTAAATGATCCCCAAATGACGACCACACTTTCCTGAACTGAATCTGAATCAAATATCCCTAAATATTTAACAATGTAGTAGGGTTAAAATGTATATTGGGAGAACATACCCACCCATAGCATTTTGATTTCGAGTAAGGTACAAAAAGGTAAAGAATAAAGGATTAGGTAAATAAAGGTGAAGGATAAAGGATATGTTAAATAAAGGTAAAGGATGAGGTAAAAATTTAAATAAAAGTAGAGGTAAAGGACAAAGGTACAAAGGTAAAGGACCAAGGTACAAAGGTAAAGGTAAAATATAAGGTAAAAAGGTAAAGGTAGAGGGGATAAGGTGGAGAAAGATAAAGGATAAGTAGGCCTAAGGTGAAGAAAGATAAAGGATAAGGTGAAGATACATAAAGAAAGGTGAAGGTAAAGGGACTAAGGTAGAAAGGTGAAGGTAAAAGATAAAGGTAAAAAGGTAAAGGTAGAGGATAAAGTATATTAGGTAAAGAAAGGTAAAGCATAAAGGATAAGGTAAAGAAAGATGAAGGTAAAGGACTAAGGTAGAAAGGTGAAGGTAAAAGATAAAGGTTAAAAGGTAAAGGTAAAAGATAAAGGTAAAAAGGTAAAGGTAGAGGATAAAGTATATATGGTAAGAAAGATAAATCATAAAGGATAAGGTAAAGAAAGATGAAGAAAGGTGAAGGTAAAAGACTAAGGTAGAAAGGTGAAGATAAAAGATGAAGGTAAAAGGTAAAATTGTTTTGGGCAAATGCCTGTAGTTTTTTACTTGATTGTAATAATTTCATCAAATAAATAAATAAATAAATAAAATAAAGGTAGAGGATAAAGTATATTAGGTAAAGAAAGGTAAAGCATAAAGGATAAGGTAAAGAAAGATGAAGGTAAAGGACTAAGGTAGAAAGGTGAAGGTAAAAGATAAAGATGAAAAGGTGAAGGTAGAGGATGAAGTATATTAGGTAAAGAAAGATAAAGCATAAAGGATAAGGTAAAGAAAGATGGAGAGTGGTGAAGGTAAAGGAGTAAGGTAGAAAGGTAAAGTTAAAAAGATAAAGGTGAAAAGGTAAAGGTAGAGGATAAAGTATATAAGGTAAAGAAAGATAAAGCATTTAGGATAAGGTAAAGAAAGATGAAGAAACGTAAAGAAAGGTAAAGGTAAAGGTCCTTGAGTCTTTTGCGCCTTCACATTCATTGTAGTTTTGTCACAATATATAAATAAAGATAAAGGATACCTTTATGTTCGAACTTTGGGCGAAAATCGCACCAATTCCCCAATATATATCAAAATAAAATATTAATTATTTTCTACAAGAGGAATATTTTCCCCCTATTCTACAAAAAACAAGTTGTGGTAGTGGTCGTGATGCTCTGACGTCATAAGAATAACAGCTCTAATCCCTTGTACCGTATTGGAGGATATAACACAGACAGAGATAACTGTATTTCTTGTGGCCTTGCAGAAAACGTGTTTAGCGTACTTGACATCTCATTGCACCTGAAATCTTTTTATATATCTCTTTTTCTCTCTCTCTTTCACTCACTCAATCTTACTCACTCAGTCCTCGTTCTTTCTCTTTCTGTCCCTTTTACACTCTCTCAAACACTCACTCTCTCTCACTGTTTCTCTCTCACTCTCTCTCTGTCTTCCCTCTCCTGTCTCTCTTGCTCATTCTCACAATAATCTCTCACAAATATCGCATTCTTGTTCTGTTAATCCGTGAGTCGTGAGATGAGACTATTCAAGAAAAAAACGATTCATGTAAGTACTAACATCATTAGGATTCGCATTTTTAAGCACAGATTTTTACTAATAATTTTGCTCATTATAATTCTACGAGGCTGACAAACTATCAATAAGTTAAGGGTTTTACCAATATTTTAGCTCAACAACTGAACTATTTGTCAATAGAGAACTGAAGAATCATTGGAAATTCAGGAACCAGGAGTTTTACTGATAATTTTGCTCGGCAGCTATATACTATAAGTCCAAAATTAAGAATAAGGCACTAATGCCCGGTTTCACAGTCGTTCAGTAAAGCATTCACTGATTAATAACGGCCCTAAGGCTTGTTTCACACATACCTGGCAGTCGAGTAACCCGCATCGTTAACCCGGCATAATTACATTGTATCATAGTCCAGTCAAATTAGCGTAAATTTCGGCTGAGAAAGAAAAAAAATTCCAACATAGCTGGAAATTGGGATGTATAACTAGAAAACCATGCTTAATAACATCTGAATTCCCCAAGAATACTAGCTGTGATTGGCCGCCATCTTGGAAAAACTGTAGAATGTGCTCACGCCTTTATCGTTTTTTTCTCTTCAAATTAATGACCCAACTAAGCCTCTTGACAGAAAAAGTTACTTTCACTTATAGGTAGCTCAGTTGGTTGGAGCGCTTGCCTGTGATAAGATAAAGGGCTCTGGCTGATTTCGTTACCAACAGTCTTGGGTTCGAATCTTATTCAGCCAGGGTTGTGTCTCATCATTCACCCTTTCACCTCATTACCCACGCACAAGTCTCCGTACTCATGTGGGCATTATTCGCAATAGAAAATAGGTCTTCCTTGATATCCTGAATCGAGGTGCCAAAGTTTAGATTGAGATTCAGCGCCTGAAAATAGGTGAATACGTTGAGAAAAAATTACATATTTTCCCTGACCAAATTACTTGGGTACTGGACTACATGTCCCATCCTTATCTTTCAAATGTCTACTGTTAATTCTTCCCCATCTTGATGGAACTTCCAGCTTTCTACCAATTTGTCTTTAACGTATTCTTCACTTTCCATTGCAACCTCTAATTTGTCACTAAACCACGCGTCAATTTTTCCAAAACTTCATAATTAATCAATTTTAATTCGATTAATAAACAGCATCGTCGACATTATTCAAAGCTGAACACCTGAACTGGAGATTCGTCTCCTAGTCAAGCTGCTGCGCACGTACGGTGAGGTATGGACAGGTCATTGGCTATGCCTCATTACAGATACGTCTTTCGTTTAAGACAAGGTCAGAGATCATGTCAAAGAGGTGAGGTACATCACCTCTCTTCGTAAAGAGAGACAGAAGACACCTTACTCAAAAGTTGATACAGGTCTACACGAGTTGAACTTGTCACTGACACTTATATTAAACACTTGTGCCACCAGAACTAGGACTCTAAACCATAAAAGGAGATAAACCATCTAAACTATGGTTAAAACATAGAGGGAGAAGCAAACTAGAGGGTCAGTCTGGCGTCTGTGGGGGGGGGGAGGACATTTCAGGCTCTATGTAGCACACCCCTGAAGGAGAAGAAGGAGTGAGTTCATCAGGCGATAGCTTAAGACGATATAATATAGCTCTTTGTTTTAAAAGTATGGTTCAGGGTACTCCCCAGGGAGATTTTTAGAGAAATAACTCCTCAAAAACCTCATTTCAAGCGGTTCTAGACATGAGTTAATTCATTTGACACAATTTAACAAACGGATCCGGACACTTCTGCTGGAAATTTAAGGCTGTGCGCAGGGTTTTTGGTCATAATTTTTTTTCGAAGTTCATTGTGTTGGATATTATTAAGGTATTGAAATGTTGACTATTGCCATGATGAATTATTTTTTTCATCAAATATTTTATGAAATATGGGAGTTCAAAGTTGAAATTTTTCGGTTTTTGGGGGCAATTGAACACACCTACAAGTTTTTTAAACATTTGATAATTTTTTTATAACTAAAAGACACCTTGGGGAAAATAATGACACATTTGTATTTCAATTCAACAATTGGTTTTTTCAAAATAATATTTTGAAAAACTGAAATTTTTCGCATGTTTTGAAAGATTTATTTTGAGAAAACTAATTGTTTGATCGAAATGAAAAATATGTCATTTTATTCCTCAATGTGTCTTTCATTTAAAAAAAAATTATCAAAAGTTTAAAATAACTCAATTGATCAAAAGATCAATTGCCTCAAAAAACCGTGAAATTTCAACTTTGAACTCCTATATTTCATAAAATATTTGATGAAAAAAATAATTCATCATGGCAATAGTCAACATTTCAATACCTTAATAATATCCAATACAATAAACTTCGAAAAAAATTTATGACCAAAAACCCTGCGCACAGCCTTAAGTAGACTAAAAGCAGGCCCACTTGAAACTATTTTTAATCTGCTATTTTTGGTACCCTACTTTTATTGGGGTACTGTTCAGTAATGTACTTGAAAATTCTTTTGTAAAGATCGTTCGGGGGTAACTATTTTCTTAAGGAATAATCTAACCAAAAACACATTTTTTAGCGATTCTTGATTCTTCTTTGACTATTTTGTAAAAAATTGTCTCTTAAGACTTCTTAAAAAAAAAAATGTCTGAGTCTCTAGGGGTATCTATTCCCCTAATCGCCCCTCCCCTCCCCCCCCACACACAGTTACGACACTAAGCACAGAGTACTGAGTACTCTTGTGCTAATTAATACTACCATGATGTTACTAGACTGTACAATCTTAACAGATTGAGAAGAAGAAGGAGTTATCGAAAGAGAAAGAAAAGGACGATGAGGAGGAAGAGAAGGAGGAAGAGGAGGAGGAGGAGAAGGAGAAGGAGGAGAAGGAGGAGAAGGAGAAGGAGAAGAAGAATGAAAAGGAGAAGGAGAAGGTGAAGGAGAAAGAGAAGGAGGAGAAGAAGAAGGAGAAGGAGAAGGTGAAGGAGAAAGAGAAGGAGAAAAAGATGAAGGAAAAGGAGGAAGAGGAGGAGAAGAAGATGAAGGAGAAGGAGAAAAAGGAGAAGGAGAAGGAGAAAGAGAAGAATAGAATAGAATGACTTATTTATTTGTTGACGTGGCGAAGTTTGGACAGCAATGTCCACTCTACCACTTAACCACGTCGAGACCACAATAATACAAAAATAACAAAATATTTAGATAAGTTTCAAACAAAAGCGAATATAATCAACCATATGAATTTAAGCACTTCACTAAACCTGTAGGAGAAACACAAAAAAAATGTAAAGAAAAGATGATAATTATGAAGAAATGGACAAATCTGTTCAGTAGAAACATATTAGAGTTGAGAAGATAAATTGGTTAAAATGATCTGAACAGGGAACTTTGACAGAAATGTTTAATATAATTGAAAGAAAAGAGAAAAGAGATCAATAGATGAAAATGGAAGATAAAAAAAGAGGATATCATCAGAGAGTGAATATTAATGGGAATTCATTAATGAAAAAAACAAAGAACCTCTCTGATGCAACATTTTGAAATATGAAAGAGAAGGAAGATGATGGAAAAATGTTGAAAAACAAAAAAAATAAAAAATCATGACACGCACATTTAAACTCACTAGCATACCCATAAACAATTGCTGAGAATAAACCTTGGTTCTTCGACTCAAATAAGCCCAGAAGGTGATGAAGGAGGTGATGAAGGAGTTGATGAAGTAGAAGGAGAAAGAGAAGGAGAAGGAGAGGAAGACGAAGAAGAAGAAGAAGGAGAAGGAGAAGAAGAAGGAGAAGGAGAAGGAGATGAAGGAGAAGGAGAAGGAGATGAAGGAGAAGGAGATGAAGGAGAAGGAGATGAAGGAGAAGGATAAGAAGATGAAGTAGAAGGAGAAGAAGATGAAGGAGAAGGAGAAGGAGCATAAGAAGAAGGATGAGGAGGAATAGGTGGAGGAGGAGAAGGAGAAGGAGAAGAGGAAGAAGGTGAAGGGGTGAAGAAGCATAAAGAGAAGATGAAGGATGAGGAGGGGGGAGGGGGGAGGAGGAGGGGGTTGGTGAAGGAGGGGGGGAGGGGTGATGATGAGGAGGAGGAGGAGGAAGATGAGCAGGATGAGGAAGAGGAGGAGAAGGGAAGATGAAGGAGAAGGAAAGGTGAGGGGTAAGGAGTGAAGAAGAAGCGTAAGGATAAGGATGAGGATAAGGAGGAGGTGAAGAAGGTGTTGAAGAAGAAGCATGAGGAGGAGGAGAAGGAAATGAAGAAGGAGAAAGAAATGGAGGAGAAGCAAAAGCAGGAGGGAATGAAGAATAAGGTGAAGATAAAGGAGAAAATGATGATGAAGATAAAGAAAAAGAAATAAAGAGAATAGCAGACACGCACCCAGGAGTTCAGAGGTCACGACCCTATCGGCACGTCTCCTGAAATATTGAATGGAGATTAGAGGCACCGAACCAGCCAATAAGCAGCAAGATGTGTCAATTACGTTGTTCTATGTTGGCGACCCTCGCCTCTTCTAACCTGATGAGATGAGCTCTAACTTCTTTCTTATAGGACCCCAAGATTTCTAACTTCGTTCTGATGGCTGATGAGACCCATTCCCAGCTGTCTGTAATTTTTCCATCCACGAATTCAATCGACTCGGTTTTCCTGGTTGTTATTTCAAATCTTCAGAATCTTTTCTAACCGGGTAATAACAATAACAATTTGTCGTTTTGTTTTAGGTCATTAGAAGGTGCTTGTTAAATAATTCTGTAGTATGCGGAACTTGACAGGTATAGAACGATATACAGAGTGTTTCGGAACTCTCTACCAATACTTCTAGGCAGTGTTTCTGTACCACTAACAAAAGTAAATATCGTAATAAACATTTTCTAAAATCCCCAGTTACTGACTCAGCCGCCATTTTGTTTTTGTCACTCATTATTTTTTATTCGAACACCTCTGACTGTATAATTTTGAAATTTTGCAAACAGCTTTATAGCAATTAAAAAATTAACCAAAATTTTCCGACATCAAACAACAAAATGGCGGCCATCATTTTGTTTTTTGATGTCGGAAAATTCTGATTAATTTCTTAAAGATTGTTTTAATTGTTATAAAGCTGTTTGCAAAATTTCAAAATTATACATTCAGAGCTGTTCGAATAAAAAAATAATGAGTGAAAAAAACAAAATGGCGGCTGTGTGAGTAACTGGGGATTCTAGAAAATTTTTATTACGATATTTACTTTTGTTAGTGGTACAGAAATACTGCCTAGAAGTATTGGTAGAGAGTTCCGAAACACTCTGTATACATGATACAGTGGTGTTACTATGGGGGTTCACGGTATAGACCCTTCCCCAGAGACTCACAATTTCAAAAGCCTTATGAAAAAATAATGTTTGAAAAAAATAAAAAAGACAACTTTTAATGATAAATTCAACAACTTGAAGTCAATATTTTAATAGAGAATAAATATTTACTTACTTAGCAGTGGTTAGTAACAGTGGCGTACCGATAATGGAGCGAGTGGAGCAGTCGCTCCAGGGCGCAAGGCTCTGAGGGGCGCACCGTTCTAGAGAGAAAATTACCTTTTACTTACAAAAAAATGTATTACTATAATGAAGGTCAAAAGGGTGAAATGCAACACAATTTTTAAAAAACCGTATGTAATCGGGGGCATCGTTAGACACTTCCGCTCCAGGGCGCTTAAAACCTCGGTACGCCACTGGTTAGTAATAGATAAATAGGTTGTGTAACAGTGGCATAACTATGGGATTAGATTAGATTAAATTAGATTTATTTATTCATGTAAGATTACAAATTTCGCATAATATGATAAGTTAAAACAAAATTGTCAACATCACATAGATACTATATATAGACTTAGATTATAATTTTTATAGCGCTAGAAATTATTTACAATGATGTTGGTATGTTATTAATGATATAAGCTCTAGTGATGACAATCTAAGTGATGCAATTACATGAAATGGCGAAGTTTGGACAAAGATTCGTCCATTCTTGACACTTAACCAGTGTCAGTGGGAGGGAGATCAGGGGGATAGATCACCCCCAGAGAACCAGAAACAAAGGGAATTTTGGAATTTTAACAAGCCCTGGGAAACAATAATTTTTGACAAGTGTAAAAAATATGTCTTGAGTAGGATTATTTTCAGAAAAATACCCTAAGTTGGACAATGGACCCCTAATTGAATAAACAAGTTACATAAAATATGTAATTTTATTCTTGGATTTCGTGTTTCATGAAGATCTGCGTTGTTGACTGTAGTTATTGACTAAGAGTCGTTGAATTTACCATAAAAAGTGAGTATTGAATTACTGTCAGAATTCCTTTTAAGAGACATTTTGAAGTACACTGTGTCCCAATCGAGTATGTTGGGAACCAAAATAGCAGAGTGAAAATAGTTTTAAGTTGTACAGCTTTGGCAACAATAAATTTTTAAAACGAGAGTTCGGATCTCCCACTAACAATGATGCAAAAACTAGATGAAAATCACTTTCTTTGACGCACAATTTGGGTTACAATAATGTAGGCATGGATGAAACATTTGTGTCTAGAATCGCTTAAAATGTGGGTTTAAAGGAATTATTCTTCGAAAATTTCCCGGGGGAATGACCCCAAAATAGTGACCCCGAATAGTCATTCTGTAGCCAAAATTGTAGCTTATTTTTTGGATAAAACTATTTCAATTTATCAAAATAGATGATTGAAGTCGAGATTAAAATCGATAGTTCTAATCGATACAGGAGACGCGGTTTCCTCAGTATTATTATTTCATAGCCTGTAGAGAATTTAGATGTTGTTACAGAGAAGTGGAAGGAAGTTGAGAAATTTGTAGCTTTTTCTAGCCTGATTTGCCATTAAAATGGACACAGAGTGGCGAGAATAAATCAATCGGGAACTCAATGAGGCAGAAAGAAAAATTGTTGGGGGCGTGCGCTAAAAAGTATCAAGATTAACTGTTATCTTACAGCTTGGGCTAGATAAGAGATCGTGATGTTGAGGACTTAAAAGACAAAGAGAGATAGAGCGAGGAAAAAAGAGAGAAAAAGAGTGAGAGAGTCAGTGAGAGGGATTGAAAGAGGGTGTGAGTGAGAGACAGCTAGAAGCGTGAGAGATTGATTGATTGATTTCTTTATTCATGCAAATAATAGTTGGACAGTTACTAGTATAAAATACAATATATAGGTATCACCAAGTATTATTACATAAAACATTATCAGTTACTTATTACAGAAACTTTTTAACTATATACAAACATGAAATTATGACTGAAAATGATATTAATATGATATATAGAAAAAAAGGAGAAAAGCTTGGTGATAAATTTGTATGAAAAGGCGAAGTTAGGGACGGTGTCCCTCTCTTACACTTTAAGAGAGAGAGAGTGTGAAATGGTTTGAGATGAATCTTTCACAGAACGCGTCTGCGAGAAATATAGTGAGAATCTAATAGAAGTTTTGAAAGAAAAGTGATATGTGGATTTGTTTAAGGCCCGTTTATGATATAAATAGGTTGAGACCATAACTACAACCAAACCATCATATAGTTTGAGTAAAATGATCAAAAATGATGAATTAATAATAATACTGATAAGAAAAGGAAGGAATTGAGTGTAGGGTACAAAAAATGGAATTGCTTTTCAGCTAACTGGAGAGACATACAATGAAAGTCACTTTCATGGTATTCGAAATTGAAATATTACTGCACAGTTATAAAGCAAAATAATGCGATTTTTGCTGCTGAAAGCCTGACACTGAAAGTAATAGTAGAGGACTATTTTGAAAAAAGAAAGTTTGTTTGAGATTGATAATGGTGTAACAACCGAAACTAGCATCTCACGGTTTCCATTAAATGTGGTTTGGACCACTTCATCTTAATATTCATTAAAAAAGAAAGAAAAATGATAACGAAAATAATAGGATTCAAGTTTCAGAATAATGAAATAAAGCTAATATCCAATAAGAACTTGTAGACAAAAATTGAAAAACTCTCAGACACAATAAGAAAAGAAGAATAAGTTTTTACTCCCACGTTTCAAGATGGACTACAACAGACTTACAAAACAAATATCCGATTTCTTCTGCAATAGAAATACAAAAAGAAATTGGTTTGAAAGAGTTCAAAAGAAATATTTTGAAAAACCAAAATCAAATGTTTGAGGAAAAGCCCAAACGTAGAACTGAAACTTAATAGGAATGTCCGAAGATGAAAAAGAAAACACTTAAAGAATAAAGACGGAGAGAAGACGGGAAAAGGTAAATTCATAAAGGAACAGTAAAGAGCATAGTTTATTCAAAGTACTCCAAAGTAGGTGAAACGAAAAAAAATATTTATAATCTAATAAGAAGTTTAAGAAGAGAGTGATAAGTGGATTTTTAAAAATGAATAATTAGACGAAATTGTCACTACCACATTTATTAAAAAACATTGAGAAACTAGTTTCGGTTGTTATACCATTATCAATATCAATCAAACTAAAACTAAAGTACAGAGAAGCTTGATGTATACTGAACATGGAATGATACTATTGGCTAAGCAAGAAAGAGGCTGGCCTTCATCGAAGGTTGTGATTGGCTGATAAGTCACGCCCCCTGGTGGGAGGAGTAACAAGCAAAAATACTAGTCAAATCAATAACTAAAAACTGTGAACATCTAGAAAGCAACAAAGAAGAAAAATACGTAATAAAACTAGAATTAAATCAAATTAAAACTGAAAAGTTAGAAGCTCATTGAAATGCAGTCAAGGTCAACCGAGAAATACACAAAAAACGGTTCTTTTGTGTATTTGCTTAGCCAATAGTATCAATCCATGCTCATTATATAATAAGCTTCTCTGTACTTGAGTTTTAGTTTGATTGAGATTGATAATGGTATAACAACCGAAACTAGTTTTTCAATATTTTTTAATAAATATAGTTGTGACAATTTCGTCTTCTTATTCATTATGGATACCTTCTACAATATCACCTTTGCCAGTACAAAGAAAATCATTCAATTAATTAAAGCGTACCACAGTTTGAAAACTTCTGAGCTAGAAAATTAAATAAAACATTTAATATTAAAATTAATTAATTATACTGTAATTAATCAATCCAATCAATCTGTAATCACACTAATATTATTTATTTATTCATTTCAGGTGCATATAATGGCTCACAGACAATGTTATGGAGAGCCTTATTGACATCATTAACATAGTTGAAAAAAATTATGGAAAAAAGAAAATAGAACAAAATAGCAATAAAGACAATAATAACAACAATAAAATACTAATACTACTATCGAAATTTAAAAACCCTAATTTTTCAAACACGAAAAAGCGAGTTATCCTTGTGCATGTGTGATTGAACGATGAAAGTTTTCAAACTTGTAGAAAATGTAGCTGAAAAATGTCAATTTATTATCAAAATAATTGAGATAGATTATGAGTCCAGCACCTGACTCTAATCGATCGGTCTAAAATGCTCAACCGTGAGAATTCACGCTGAATTATGACTTTCCGTGTCCATGTTGTCTTAATTTTAAATAATTTTCACAAATTATAACTTCCTTTCAACTATACATGATATCCAGAGTATCCCCTGCAATCCATTATATAGATCGTGTCCGTATTGTACATTAATTATGGTCGATTTAAAGATATATCGATGTATACAAAGGTTGGATGAATCTATATAACGATATAGATACATCGACTTCTCGATATATAGCTCGTGCTTTAATACTGTAAATTATGGTCGATTCTATCCTACATTATTTGAAAATATTGATCAATAATTTTATTACCACAGATTTTGATATCCTTTGATGGAAACTGATCCAATTATAACGTTAATCACGTGAAATAGAAGTGAGCCGTTATAATTTTATGTCCATTAATGTATATAATATACTTTTTTATACATACATATTCCTTTCTTATTAAAGTTTTGTAGTTTGTGATGGATGATGGACAGAGAAATTAGTTCCATGATCCGTGATGATTATTTTCCGGTGAATGTTCGGACTTAATGAGTAGTTTTGATGTGACTTTCAAGATAAAATACATCAAAAATGAAACGGATACAGAGTATATCCGCAATCGGTCAATAAAAACAAATAACATTTTCTTCTTCTGAACGGCCTATTTTTGTTTTAATTTAATGGTTTTGACTTGCAGTATTCTCTAACCGAATGAACAGATAACTGGCAATAAATAAATAAATTACTGCATTACTGTAGCAGCACATATAATAATAATAATAATAATAATAATAATAATTACGGGTAGTTCCACCTCGCCGTTTGAGCCATGTCATAGGGAGGGAGCATGGCGAACCCTAGATTCCTAAAAAAAAATTGAAAACCTCCTGTTTGGGAGTCAGTTAAAAACAAGTTTGTTCGGTTTTTTGAGAACTAGAAATACTCCTTTCGCAGGACCTGCAAAACTTAGCGAATTTCTGTATTTTTTCAAATATTTATGAATATCTATAGGCTATATATTTTTTTAATTTCTGGAAAAAAACACGAAGCGTTCTGTACTCTAGGGACCCCAAAACAAGTTTATATCGAGGTTCAGGGTGAAAGTAGCACATCACGACCAACTGAAATATTTACATTTCAAGAAATTCGCTCAAACCCAATAAAATAATTTTTTTTGGAAATTTCAAAATGGATGAGTTGAAATTCGGATTCAGCGCCCCAAAAACCATAAGGAACAGTCAAGAAAAAAAAGATTAAAGTTTTTTCCTGAAACACTTTTTTAGCACCAAATAACTAACTCCATAGGGCAAGATACAGCTTTTGACAACAATGGTTTTTTCTTGATATCTTGAAAATTTGTTGAGCTAGAAGGCAGTGCAATACCTTAAAATTTTTGACTCCATGAGCTCTATCTTAAAGTCTAACAATAGAACTAAAATTTTCAAATACAACCCTTTTTTTCTTGAAAACCCCTAATTTTGGCGGGAAAATACCCCCGAAAAGGGGGTTAACCTTTTTGGATTTTCCTGGCTAACGAACTTGTCCAAGCTATTCACAAGAGGAAAGTGTATACCAAATTTGGTGGAAATCGGACATCTCCTTCAAAAGTTATCGTGCTATCAGACACATAGATAGATATATATATATCTACATATATAACATTTTGTGCCACTATGATTTTTGTACTCTGGGGGCTCCAAAACAAATTTCCATCATGGTCCCGGGTGAAAGTCGCACATCACGACCTGCTGTAATAGCTGAATTTGAAGAAATTCGCTAAAATGGTGTGGGTATGACGCATTTCAGTTCAATAGCATTGAGTAACTCATATCATTGACTGCTGATCAAGATATAGATTAAAATCAATTAATTACTAAAAACTGAAAGAAGAATCATCAGATTCTGTATCAACAAAAACTATCAAGAAAATGGACACTGGAGATTAGCTTCCAACGAAACTGTTTACAAAGAAATTGAACCTGTCACAAGTACAATGAAGAAAAATCGAATATCTTTCTTCCGTCACTTGATTAGAGCTTCTGAGGACAGACTAAGCAGAAGAATTATTGAAAAGCTGTGGAAAAGTAAAACAAATATAAAATGGATTGAAGAACTCAAGGAGGATATGAGAGAGTTGCGCATAACATTCGAGGATTTGAAAGACAAGTCAGACAACATCAGAATCGTGAAGGACAATCAGACCAGACTGCAGATCAAAGTCGGACAAAGGATGGGAAGAGTGATTTCGGACGAGGAAAGGAAATTGATTTCTGAGCGGATGAAGAGATATTGGGCTGAGAGAAGACAGAGGAAAGCCGGAAGATACTGACTACAGTGGTCCAATGAAGGCCATAAAACTATAATAATAATAATAGATTAAAATCCGTGATAAGCAAAAAACTTTATTTGTGTACTGAGAAAGTGTACAAATAGAGCTGACATTTGCAAGTTAAGGGTAGTTCTGGACAGAGTGACGTCATGACTTTTCTATTTTTCTAATTTGAGCGAGTTATAGAACAGTCTTGTTTCTATTTACCTTGTAGTGAACCTACTATTTTAGGTGGGTTTCGAACCACCGGGTAAGTGATAATAGAGCAGAGCTTATAACATCAAGTCATTGAAAAACTGATACAACCGACTCGACGCTGCTGATAAGGAATGAATTGTGCGATAGGCACATGTAAACTTCTATAATTTAAGTTTCAACATTATATGATTTTCAATTCACAAAAATATCCGAAGTTCTTACCACACTTCTTTTTAATTCACTAAAAGTCGTTAAATCTACATAACAAGTTAATATGAAAAAGCTTTGAACCACCTTTCATGAGTCTAGAATCAACCTTTAAAGAGCTTTTCGAAAGACGGACAGACAGACAACAGCACGATTACAATAAGTGTTTAGTCCTTAAAAAACATCGCTGAATATTCAAATGTAGAAAATAGAAAATCTAACACTTTATTCTCGAAAAATCTTTTCCTAATACTAAGAATTAACATACTATGGCAAATTTATACCTATTCATTACCTACAGACCTGTAGGCCTTTACCTATAATAGACCTTCACCTACAATAGACCTTTACCTATACACCCCTTTACCTACTTTACCTACAGACCTACTCATTACCTAGAGTAGGTAGCTTACATAGCGAATCTAACACTTTATTATAAAAAACCTTATCCTAATCTAGTACTGAGAATTAACCTATTATGGCAAATTATAGACCTATTTATTACCTACAGACCTGAAGACCTTTACCTATAATTGACCTTTACCTATAGAACTATTCATTACCTAGTTTGCGAATGCGGCCAAGTCCAAACAATGGACCATCTCATCTCCAACTGTCCAGTTTACTCTTTCAACGACGGGTTAAGAGGGGTACATGATGCTGGAGTACAGGCTTGCCAGTGGCTCCGTGATATCTCTGATGGCCTCCAAATATGAACTGGATTATCAAGCGCATATCTCTCCCCTATATTATATTTATGTTCTAATGTAAATATCTTTTCCTCATGTTAATTCTAATTCTATGACAAAGAACTTACTCTGCTGCTTTTTCATGTTTACTTCTTGACTCAAACTCATGTAACCATGGTTTGTTATTTACTTTTCATCTTTTTCTGTGATATGAAAACTCAAACTTCTGGGTATGGCCAATGAAGCATATGCATATATATATATATATATATATATATATATATGTACTGCATATATAATCCGAGTACGGATTACCCGGTCATGAAAGTGATGAAAATCTACCTAAGACCTCCTCAGCAGCATTTATAGCCTACGATGTTGACGACCGTAGTCTACTCTCCTACTATTATTTAGAAGTAGTTAGCACTTTGGCCTGGTCTATTAATCTCTTCGAACAATCGAGCAATCTTGTTTTTTCATCAGTGGTGGGAAAAAATATGTTATTGTTTAGCTGCAAATATGCATTCCGATTCCCACTGCCATCTTGATCGGAAGCTATTAAGGTATTAGTGGTTGTCAGAGTACATTCGCAAGCCTGTAATGCAAAAACGGGAACCGCAAAATGTTACATTTCCGTTTATTATCACTCGCAGACGTTACGGTTTTGGGTTATTGTGGATACGATTCATTTTTTAATATTGGAACAAACTTTTCAATGCCGCCGAGAGAGGAGTTTAAAGCCTCTTTTATTCATGTTCTTCTTCCTTCTCTTTCTACCTACAGTTGTTCTTCCCTTTTTCGCCTACTGTTCTTATTTCTTCTCTTTCTACCTTCTGTACTAAGTGCAATCTCGCTAATCCGGCACTATATCGGGATTGATGTTGTCGCATTACCGAAATTGCCGGATTAGTGGATGTATGGGTAAAAAACGTTCAAAACACATACAAATGTAAATTGAAATTTAAAAAAAGAACATTAAAGAAAAAAAAATAGTACAGTACTGTACAATAATGAAATTATAAAAGTAACAATAAAATGGATACAGTAAGATCACCAATTGAAAATGATAGTACAGTAAAACAAAAAATCCGATTATTCATTAGGGGTAAGAAAAAGTCTGTTTTCTGTTTTTTTGGGCGCCCGCACAGTGCCGGTTTACTGGACGTGCCGTACTGTCGCACGGCCGGATTATAGAGACTGTACTGTACATCCTTTATCTTCACTATCTGTTTTCTCCTTCTCTTTCTACTTACTGTTTTTCTTCCTTCTCTTTCACTTGCTGTTCTTCTTCCTTGTATTTCACCTACTGTTCTTCTTCCTTCTCTTTCACATACAGTTCTTCTTCCTTCTTTTTCTACTTAATTGTCTTCTTTGTCCTCCTACTGTCCTTCTTTCTTCTCTTTCACCTACTATCCTTCTTACTTCTCTTTCTACTAACTATTCTTCTCCCTTCTCCTACTATTCTTCTTCCTTCTCTTACATCTACAGTTCTTCTTCCTTCTCCTTATCCTAATGTTTCTGTACCTATTACTTTTCTTCTTCCTACTCCTCACTTTTACCTGTTTTACTCCTCTTCTTTCTTCTCTTTCTAACTGCTGTTCTTCTTCCTTCTCTTTCACTTGCTGTTCTTCTTCCTTGTATTTCACCTACTGTTCTTCTTCCTTCTCTTTCACATACAGTTCTTCTTCCTTCTTTTTCTACTTAATTGTCTTCTTCGTCCTCCTACTGTCCTTCTTTCTTCTCTTTCACCTACTATCCTTCTTACTTCTCTTTCTACTAACTATTCTTCTCCCTTCTCCTACTATTCTTCTTCCTTCTCTTACATCTACAGTTCTTCTTCCTTCTCCTTATCCTAATGTTTCTGTACCTATTACTTTTCTTCTTCCTACTCTTGACTTTTACCTGTTTTACTCCTCTTCTTTCTTCTCTTTCTACCTGCTGTTCTTCTTCCTTCTCTTACATCTACAGTTCTTCTTCCTTCTCTTACATCTACAGTTCTTCTTCCTTCTCCTTATCCTAATGTTTCTGTACCTATTACTTTTCTTCTTCCTACTCTTGACTTTTACCTGTTTTACTCCTCTTCTTTCTTCTCTTTCTACCTGCTGTTCTTCTTCCTTCTCTTACATCTACAGTTCTTCTTCCTTCTCTTACATCTACAGTTCTTCTTCCTTCTCCTTATCCTAATGTTTCTGTACCTATTACTTTTCTTCTTCCTACTCTTGACTTTTACCTGTTTTACTCCTCTTCTTTCTTCTCTTTCTACCTGCTGTTCTTCTTCCTTCTCTTTCACCTTCTGTCCTTCTTCCATCTCTTTCTTCTACCGTTCTTCTTCCTTCTCTTTCTTCCTACTCTTTACTTTCACATACTGTTCTTCTTCCTTCTTTGTCTACTTACTGTTCTTATTCCTTCTCTTTCTATTTACTGTTCTTCTCCATTCTCCTACTGTTTTTCTTGCTTATTTTTCGCCTACTGTTCTTCTTCCATTTCTCCTTTACCTACTGTTCTTACCTATTCCTTCTTTTTCTTCCTACTCTTCACTTTCACCTTCTGTTCTTATTCCTTCTCTTTCTATTTACTGTTCGCCTCCATTCTCCTACTGTTTTTCCTCCTTCTCTTTCACCTACCATTCTTCTTCCTTCTCTTCCACCTACTGTTCTTCTTCCTTCTCTTTCTACCTACTGTTCTCCTTCCTTCTTTTTCGCCTACTGTTCTTCTTCCATTTCTCCTTCACCTAATGTTCTTACGTATTCCTTCTCTTTCTTCCTAATCTTAGCTTTCACCTAATTGTCTTCTTCCTTCTTTGTCTACTTAATGTTTTTCTTCCTCTATCTCACCTACTGTCTTTCTTCCTTCTCTTTCTATTCATTGTTCTTCTCCATTCTCCTATTTTTATTTTTTCTCTTCCACCTACCATTCTTCTTCCTTCTCTTTCACCTAGTGTTCTTCTTCCTTCTCTTTCACATACTGTTCTTCTTTCTTCTCTTTTACCAACTGTTCTCTTACTTTTCTTTCTCTCACTGTTCCTACCTATTCCTTCTCTTTCATACTACTCTACTTCCACATACTGTTCTTTTATCTTCTCTTTCTAACTACCGTCTTCTTCCTTCTCTTTCACATACTGTTCTTCCTTCTCTTTCTATTTACTGTTCTTCTCCATTCTTCTTCTGTTTTTCTTCCTTCTCTTTCACCTACTGTTCTTCTTTCTTCTCTTTTTATTTAATATTCTTCTTCCTTTTCTTTTTCCTAGTGTTCTTCTTCCTTCTCTTTCTAGTAGATATTAGAGGTAATAAATTGATACCAAACTTTATTCATGCCTGATCGAATAATTTATATAATGAAGCTATTTCAACACTTTGATTTTCTTTACTTTGATTTTCGACATTGGCTCTAGACCAATCAGAAATCAAAAATGTTTCAAAATGGTTACTATGCAATAGTATAGAGATCAGCTGATATGCAATATTATAGATAGATAGATAAATGACTTTTATTTGTGCACTTTACAAGTAATAAAAGTGCTGTGGGCGAAGTTGAGGCATAAGAGCCCCCTCTTCCACTTAACCTACAAATTATAGAGATATGCAATAATGAATTCTTTGGCCTCCGGATACCAGTATAAATATAAATAAAGGTTTAAATACCTGCGTTTTGATATCCAATAAACTACTTGTTCACTACCGGTTTCAACCCTCCTATGGGGTCATCATCAGGTGGTTGTGGACGTTATTATATCATTGCCGATTTGGCAATTCGTCGTAATGTAAAACGTCGGAAAATAAAAAACAGCGTGATCCGTCCTGTCATCCTCGTATTCGTTTCGTGTTATGTGATGTGTGTGTTTTTTATTTTCCGACGTTTTACATTACGACGAATTGCCAAATCGGCAATGATATAATAACGTCCACAACCACCTGATGATGACCCCATAGGAGGGTTGAAACCGGTAGTGAACAAGTAGTTTATTGGATATCAAAACGCAGGTATTTAAACCTTTATTGATATGCAATAGTATAGAGATATGCAATAGTATAGAGATTTGCAATAGTATAGAGATATGCAATAGAATAGAGATATGCAATAGTATAGAGATGTGCAATCATTGATATATTATACTACTAGATGCGTAACTCTAATGTTGAAGGCTATGGCATAGTGAAGCCACTATATTCTGGTGGGAAAAGGCCAAATAGGGCAAAAGTTCAAATTTAACACAGGTTCTTATGGGAAAAAGTCAATTTTCTTTTGAAGATTTCTCGCACCTCCCTTGATGGATTTCAATAATTCTTTTTTTGAAAAATAGCCCATGATTTTTTCTTACATAAAGTAGTAATAATTTGACATTCCAGATTTTTTCTGGCTCAGGCCAATTTCAAACTCAGAGCAGTGCATAAGCAGTATCATAAGTATGTGATTTCAGGAAAAACATAAGGTAATTTTTTTCTCAGCGTATTCCTATGCACTTTGACGCACTAAATCCGAATCTGAACCCTTGCACCTCAAAAAACGCTCGCTTCACGAAATATTTCCAAGATGGCGGCCAAAATTTCATAAGCTAATTTTCTCAATCTTTATGAAGAAAATATTCTAAAGTAATATTATTTGTGGTCTGTGATTACCTGATTTCGAAAATATGATTTTTATTCTGGGAATAGAAGAATAGATAAATTCGGGAATAGAAGATATTTTAATAAAGCAAACATCAAAGTCCAGCTTTTTCAAATTTCGACTAAAATAACAATAATAGGCTATCTTGTGGAGCAGACATACTGAATTATTAAAAACATCATAAACTTGATTCAGTAGTAGGCCTCCAGTTGTGTCTGAGGTAGCATTACAACAATGCGAAATTGCCGTCACACAAATATGTAAATGTTAAACTCTTTAGTGAAGATTTTTCTAAATATCATTAACGTTTAAATACCAAGTGAAAAAGTCATATTATAGAACTGCAACACCAAAGGAAAAAAATGTACTGTATGAATAAATATAATATATATATTTAGATACCGCATGCTTCAAAATTCAGTAGGCTCCTATATAAATTCATATTGAGAAGCCCAAGAATGCTCACCAATGCCATTGCAGTTCAAGCAAAATCGCTTGATTAAAAGAGTTATTTAATAAATTACTGAATGGTATATCACGAGTGATTAATGCTAATAAGAATAAGATTGAAGTGGTGAATATGGTAGTACATTATTTTTAACTAAAAAAAAAACATAAAAGTGAGGAAGCAGAAAACAATCTTGTAAAGCTACGCTTGCACATAGACAATAAAAAGATAAAATTACTTGTTTGAAAATAAATATTTCCACCAGACTTGCACTGATTGGTACATCCATAATCACTACATGAAACAATAATGTTAAAAAATCATTTCACATCACAAAACAAGTCATTTTAGCCTTGACAAATACAGGCTTTTTCCATTACCGCTATAGAAATTTTCGTGGTTTTGCCCGATTTAGAAGCGGGCGATGCTAGCGCTGTGACTTCACAGCGGATCCTGGAGTTACGCATCTAGTAATATATATCAATGTGTGCAATAGTATAGAGATATGCAATAGTATAGAGTTAGAGATCAGCTGATTTAAACATTTTGAAATCAATTTGAATAAAAATTTAAAACATAGTTTAGCATTGCCATTTTGGCAAATGTCAAAAGTAATGATTTGAGGATCCCCAAGTCGTTCAGAGATTCAGAAAGAATTTTTAAAACTTTACCCTATTTTTTTAGTTTTAAATTTGAATTTTTAGTTTTATAATTTTGCCATTCAATAATAAAATGAACATCTATGAAATTTGGTTCTTGTATAATATGATAGAAAGCAATACTATTTTAAGGATACGAAGTTTTCTAAGCATATTTCTGATGTGTAGTTTTATAAGAGCAGCTAAATTTAGTGCTTAATTTTATTTGAACTCCCAATTTCATCTATTTGAAATGGAAATCAAAGAAATATATATTTTTTCAAGTGAAACATTTCTGTGAGACTGAAAAATCACCTGAAAGATTTGGGCTTGTGTTGAAATTTTGTTTTAGAAGCAGTTTTGGGCTAAAAGTCTCTGTTTCTTTACATTATTTATTCATATTACATTGTATTGTATCTGGCCTAGATGAATAAATAATTCAATATAGGTACAACATGAGCTTAAAAAAGTAAATTTTTATGTGAGTTTTGCTTTGTGTTTTGTGGTTTTCATAGAACAATATTTGTCTTTCTCAAATGAGATCTTCTAATGCTATAAAGAGCTCAGTTTCTTCGCAATATATTGTAATGATTTGTGGTTCATCACATAGATAAAAAAGAACTATATATATTTTTTTATCGATAATTTTTGGGTTCGAGATAGGTGAATCAATTTTTCAGGGGGGGGGGGGGGGTTAGACTGCCGATTTTTTGGAGTTGTCTCTTCTATGCACAGGCTTACGGAATTAAATAAGTTTTGGCAAATACCTTTTAAGTTGCGTTGACTTCCGAGTTCATACCCAGCACACCATCAGCACCTCCTGGTCCACGTTTCCATACGAACAGGATTTCAGTGGTCGATGCCGCAGGTACGCGCACTTAGGCCTAAGTGAAGATTCGCATTCGAATTATTTATGTATTTTTATTTTCGCACACTATTCACTACTCGTTAACGACGCCATCACTATTTCACAATTTTACGACTTCCATCGGTCTAAACCAATTTGTACATTTACCGGAAGTAGTGATACACAGAGAACACGAAAACATTCAACACGCAGTGTGCCCGGGCTGTAAGAATTTGACTGAGAGTGAGACGTTTGCTACGTCTCATTTTATAGGCATGGCTGCTACATTGTTCAACTGATTGATTTCAAAGTTGGAAAAACTGCTTAAAAATCGGATTTCACTCTCAAAAGTCCAAAATATTATGTAATTCTCACTGAACTTTCAATGGACATAGGAATTTATTTCCAAAGTAAGAAGTATTGAGTTACACTTTTTACATGTGTTTGGCATTTGGACAAAGTTTTACAAATACACTTTTTTGGCGATTTGACCAGTGAAATTTGGAACTTAAGTTAATGAGGAATTGCCCTTTCATGAGTGCTACTTTGTTTTTGTTATAATTGTCTAATTTCCATGAAAATAGACTTGGAAAATTAGAGGTAACACGTGCTATGCTTCACAGTTCAAGTGCTCAAATTTGATGCAAAGTGGTGTAAATTTCACAAATTCATCATTCAGTGATTCCAGTGATGAGAATTACTTAATCTGGATTGATAATTTTGTACAGAACATTTATAATAGGTGAGTTGACGATCTTGCTTCAAAGTTCTAGGTTATGACTGCTGTTTATCCGGTGGTCTATAGTTTTAAAGTAAAAATAGATTCAAATATTACTCTATTTGAATTGATTTTGCCTGTTTTAATCTCCTTTCATATCCCAGGCGCTACAATATGTAGTTTAAATTCATTTTTTCTAATATAAGATTTTCTTCGCAATAAATGTATTTTTAATTATTTTTTTTAATATAAGACAATCCAAATATAAATGGAGTCAACAGTCAAAACTGATGTAGCAACTAATCAGTAAAAATTTTTCTCGAGCTCATCAATTTGTGAACCTTTCATTGAATTGAATTGATTTATCAATTATACTTTTACTTCATTATTTTAGTAATTTTGAGGAATAAATGTTGTTTTTATATGAATTTATAAAATCAAAATTCATGATCAGTTCCAATCGTCGACAGTTATTGATCTGTTCTGCTGGACAAATTTTTCAGATACAACAAATCTAATACAATTTTAATTCTAATTTATTACAAATCTAAATACAAATTCTCTTGAAAAGAGCCCAAAACTATGTTATATTAGATTATCTAACGATATAAATCATTCATATTTATATTAATCTAGTCAAATTTGTCTATTGCCTTCTAGTACAGTCATAAAAAAGCAAAAATGATGCAGTTACTTTAAGAAATAAATGAAATATCAATAGGAAAGAATTAAAAATGACGGCTGAAAAAAATTGTGTTCAAGTATTTAATAGAGAAAGTAATCTATTCCTGAACTTGTGGGAACGAAAATTGGAAAGATAGAGGAAAGAATTTAGAAAAACATGATAGGGCTGTTCAAATAGAAAATAAGCTCCAGGCATAGGCATAGGGTCCAATTAACTTACAGAAGACCGAAAAAACAATTCATTAAAATGAGTTTCACCTCAAAAAATCGTAGTTTTACCACACTAATGAACTCTTTTACTTCCCCAGATAAAGAAGGAATTTGATTTATGAGAGTTACCTTTCAACATTTTTATGTTTTTATCTCGGGGGCCCAGAAATCCTTCATTAATACAAGCAAAGAATCTTTGATGACTGGGATAAACTAGGTAACATTATGTAATACGCTGACAGAGCTGATTTATAGTCGTTTGCAATCTAGTGCCAATAACTCTTCTGAACAATCATCTTTTGTAGATTGTAGTAAGCCACTTTTTTTAGTAATGTGAACACTTTCAGTAGACAGTTTTTTAGTACAGTGGCTCAAAACCGGGAGTGGGAACTAGTTTCAAACAATCAATAAATTTAGATCTGAAAAAATTATAGTGGAAGATGCTAAACGCGCATAAAATCATTTTTTTAGATTAAGTCTTGAAGACTCCAGTCACGGAGTATATAATACAAGTCAGATCAACAATTACACCATCGTATACACTAGTTACCATAATAATTACTATTATCAATTAGTTGAAGTGAGGAATGTCTAGGAATGTGTTAAGTGGAGATAATTACAGAGTTCTCAAGAAAAACTAAACTATGATGTGAAACGAACCAAATACAAGAAAACACCTGAAATTAAAAAAAAATGTCAATTTTAACACAATAGTGTGGGACATAACAAACAAGAATAGCTCATGAAGATGCTCATACTAGAGTCCCCAGAATAATTAACGAAAATAACAAATATATTGATGAAAGTGTAGAAATTTGTAATATCTTTGACAAATATTACCAATTAGTTGCTATGAATCTCCTAAGAATAGATAAAAGCTAAGAATGGATCATTCAAATTATCTAGAAATGTGTTAAGTGAAGACAATTTAATTACAGAGCTCATAAAAAACTATACTAAAGAAGTGAAAAGAGCCAAATGCATGAAAACAACTAAAATTTTGAAAAAAATGTCAATTTTAATAAATCAGTGTGGGACATAATAAACAAAAATAGCTCATGTAGATACTCATACTAGTGTCCCTAGAATAATAGACGAGAATAACGAATATATTGATCATAGTGTACACATTGTAAATTCATTTTGTAATTTCTCTAACAAATATTACCAACTGGTTGATTGCTGAGAATCTTCAAAAATCTCTTAATATAGGTATTATTATAAAAAATCAAGTGTTCATGATAGAAATAACAGACAAAATCTATTTTCCCCATCTGGAATATTGTGAAAAACGTTTGAAAAACAATGATATTAACACTCTCATTGTTTTAGCCTCCTACTCTGGTCGATCACTAACATACATTATTCTTTGGATAAGTTTCTAACAATAAAACAGTCCTATAATCTCTATGAACGAAGAGGAAGACAAAGAAGAAGACAAAGAAGAAGAACAAGAGGAAGAAGAAAAAGAATGAATGAATTGGAGAATATATGTTACAAAGATCTAAAAAGGGGTGGATACCGGTAAGATCTTCTCCAACAATTCCTATCAACATTATTCATTGAACAAGACTTATTCATTGATGCTAAATTACAGTATTCAGAATTTTCACTATATTACAAGGTTGTAAAATGTATTTGCCGTAATATACCTCACCCTATACCTTTATCTATACTTCAAACAAGTGATGTAGTTGGGATATATTTTTGCGATTATTCCATTGTCTATTGTTTAAGAAGGGCTCTGTATAGCTTATTGTAGTTTAACCTTTGTCTGCAGCTTTCAGGCGTTTTAAAGAACGTCAAATTAATTGAACGTATCGGTCTTATGTAATCCTGTACTAGGAATGGATTATTATGAACTCAGATGCAATAGTTTTTTCATAAAACTCTTGATATTACAAGGCAAGGAGAAAATTATTTGATAGTGTTTTCATTAAGATACTACAATATTAAAAATATTCAAGATGTACAACTTCAATAATTTAGAATTCAGTGTATATCCTTTCTAAGTGTAATTTTGTGTAAGAATAAAATTAATTCAATAATTCCAATTCAAAGGTTGTGACATATCACATTCGAAATAATTTACACTTGAATCATCAACAATCTGATAGAATAACCAGGTGACAGTCAACTAGAATGTATAACGACGCTAAATTCTGGAAATTCAGGGACAGAATTTGTCAAATAGCAAAACTATAATAGTTATAATGATAAAAATAAAACTTTAATAGAACTATAAATTTGAGTTGTGAATTGAATAGTCATAAAATTTCAGGAAAATAAAAAGAGAAAGAAGAAGAATAAGAAAAAGGAGGAGGAGGAGGAGGAGGAGAAGAAGAAGCTAGGGGTGATAAAGCAGAGAGGTTTCCTTTTCCGAAATACAGTAAGACCTGGATAATCCGGTTTAAATGGGCGGACGGTAGGCCGGATTTAAGAAAAAGCCGGACCATCGAGAGACCGTTTGAATTGTAATGAATTTGAGACCCCTTATAGCTTCTCTAAGAAGAAAAGCACTGCTGTTCTATGTACTGGGTTTCTAGGCACTTCTCAAAACTGGCTCCTTCAATTACTAAAACCTAAATACAATAATTTCACGAGTAATGAAGCCACTGTTCATTCATTTACAATAAAATCTTAGAGTTGGAGGTTTTAATAATTACGCATTTCGTTTAGTACAGTAACTCGTTATTTAAAAAGTAAATAAAATCTATAACTTTTAACTTTTAGAATCGGGCCGGATTAATGGAGGGTCTGGATTTTCGAGGGCCGAGTTATCGAGGTACTACTGTAATACTAAAATAAAATTGAATTTAATATAATAGCCTACGTTCTGACGGAAGTGAAGTTCTGTTGGAATTAAATTATTGAGTGAAATCTATAGCCTCCTCATAAATGTCAACTTTGAAATAATTTCACCACTGTCTTGAAATCCTATTCTGTTTCGTTTTGTTCTGTTCAGTCACAGCAAGCCGCAAATGAATAAAACAGAAATTTTCAAATAGCCTACACTTCAAAATAAATCACACAGCCATTAATTAATTGGAAATACTTCATTCAATGATTAATTGCTAACCAGTTTTCAATGGACCGGAAATTAATAGCTATATATGCAACTTCAACGAAACTACCTAGACCTAACCTAACCTTTCCTACCTAGCCTAACCCAGCCTTAAAAGGTTAAGCTGGTCTATGAAACTCCATTCAACCATCTAAAATAATAAACATTTTATGAGATACAACCATCACATACAAATATTAAACTTTTTTTATTAGTTGTATCCAAACTATAAAGTTTGATTGCAATGGCTAACTTTTTGAGAACCTACCAACTGCTAAAAATAACTTAAGACACAGGTTACAACCTCTTTGTCGGCAGACAACTGAAGCCTTGGTGTCAAAGGCTAAAGGCTATCATTTGATTGAAATTATTCATTAAATTTAATAAACTTTATGGGCCCGATCAGAGACGATCATCAATTATAATTATTAATGTATTTGTAAAGATTATTACTGGAGATTATTTCTTGCTTCCAGCTGTTTTTGAGAGGGTCATCAAATTTAATTTTCCATAGTTGATGGGAAGCAAGACAGTTTTATTCGACCCTCAGCCTATTAGTTTTATTCTCTCTTTTGATAAATCTAATTATTTACTATTTTTATATTCAAAGCCCCCCCCCCTCAGCGGCAACCTCAGAAATGCTCTCGGGAAAGTGAATATCAACTAAAAAAGGTCCTCAACACCTGTTTTCGGAATTACCCTCAATTACTCTATTTCTTTTCAATCACGTGCATGATAAATAATTTTCGTTGATGACTTTATTCCAATATGAGCAACCTTATTGATTATGCTACTGGCGAACAAGTTATCTTATGCCAGTGGCTTCATCACATGATATTAAAATGTGGTCTTGTCTTATAATTGTTTTTCAGTGTGTGTGAATAAAATAAAATTGAATTGAATAAGAATATTGCAAAAAGAATTCTACTGATTTTGTGTTAAATGTCATTCCATAAAAACAACAAATACAGCTTTTTTCAAGTTGAAAGAACATTGTGGGGTGAGGGAATACATCTCCATTATCCCTTCATTGGCTTGTGCCTGGATCTACCTTTGGCCAAATAGAACTGCTGCAGTAGAGTAAAATGCTAGGGAGGCGCTAGAACCAAAGTAAGCATTTTTATAATACGGTTTTGTATAAAATTTACATCACAAAAACATTGATGATAAAACATTTGATCCAGGAAATCATAATAGACCTACATTGCGCAGAAAGATTAAAAGTTGTTCTTTCAGAAATTATTAATTAAAGTAGTATCTTAAACTTTTTAGTGACCGAACCTTCAATTTATTATACAAAATATTTCAAACTTGATTCAACTTAAACTTTCACACTTCTTCAAAACAAATCTGTATTATTATGTGTCTAAAACATGGTTCCTGCTGTTCTGCTGCACTGACAAAGGACAAAGTCACTTGACAAACGTTGTGTTGCATTTTATAATTTCTGTTTGTTGTGTGCTTTGTTGAAATAAATAAATAAATAAATAAATAAAACATACAAATAATGGATGAATGTACACTTTATCGCAATCGACAAGTTTAGTAGAAAAATAACATAACTGTTTTTTTTTTAATATTAAAATTTAAATTTTTGATGTAGCATTTTCATTTCATTAAGATTCGTTTTTTGGTTAGTGTATTTTCTGGAATATTTTCATTCACAGGCGTTCTCTTCAACATATTCTTCAGGAAAAATATTTAGATATAGCATACTGTGCTAAAAAGGTGGCTGAAGTAATCGAAAGACTAGAATAAATAAGAGAACATGGTTTCATGAAAAATTTTGAGGAATTCAAAGAAATTGTGAGAACTATTTGCCATTTAAAAAACCCAGGATGTAGTTGAATAGTACTGTAGCGAATTGAAATTGGAGAGAATAGAAAGAAAGAAGAATCAGTGGCTCTCGGTGTTATCTGCTATGTAAATGTTTACTTTTAAGCAATTAATTACTCTGCTTTTGTCACTTTTATAGTGTTTACTTGGTAATTTGTAGAATGTTCTAGTTCTTTAATTAGACATTGATGGAATCTTTTCGAATATTGTAGAAAGTGCTAGTTTCTTTATTTATTTATTTAGAAGATGATAGAAAAATCCAGAGATATCTCAATTATGGAAAATCATATAAATAGAGGGACACTTTTGTAAATTAGTTGAGTTGTCTTTGAAATTCGTCGTGATAAACAAGTGTGACAGTTAAGTAGTTCAGTTATTGTTCTACGTTGATAAGTGGCAGTAGTGACAGTTTGCGTTAATACAGACATAGGAAATCCCGTTGGCGCTATTACAAACCATACCATGTACTTTTGTTGTCTGTAGTGATAATTCTCTTGACAGTTCAAAAGTGATAATTCTTTTATCTATTACTGTATTGACAGACTTGTGCTGCGCAAGTTAATTGTTCTTCCTTGACGTTTCTTTTTGAGTATTATTGGACAGTTTATTGTACAGTTATTGTTTAATATTAGATCGGTCTTTTGACATTTAGTGATTGATTTGTGTACAGTTCATTGGAAACTCATTATCAGTTGAACAATATCGTGTTATCTGTTTTTAATTGCTTATTTTTCTGTAAGAAATTACTGAACAGTGTGAGTTGAAGATTATTTGTGTTAATAAAGTGAAAGTAATAAATTTAAGTGTTGCCAGCGTTATTTTAGACATAGAACCCGTAACAGCACAGAGAATGAATCGGAGAACAAACGTCTGTTCGTTGAGATTTTAGACAACATTTTAATTCAATAAATTGAGTAACAGATTCCAGTCCGTGGGAAAACTCGATTTTTTCTGCTTATTGAACAGCAAAATTTATGACTTGTATAATAGAGAATTTCCAGATAACGCTTTGAAGTCACTGGAGACACAATATGGTTCATTTTTTTGACAATCTATCATCAAAACTGACACTGTATTTCTATTTCATAAATGTTTTTCACTCACTTATACTGGAGATGCTGGAGGAATGCATTTCAATTCTAAAGAGAAGCTTCATCAGCCTCATTTTTTTACATAATCCGTTTGAAAAACGAGTAATCTGTACTGTTTTAGGTAGATAGGCTATAGAGTATCCCAATTAGTATGCATGCATATTTTGTATTTTATTTTACACACATTTATTAATTGATAATAATTTGAGATACATTTTAAAAAAAATGTAATATATTCATTGTCAGCGCATGCCCAAAGGTTTTAGTCAGCATTCGCTACTGGTGTGAAACAAGCCTTAGGGCCGCTATTGAAATAATCAATAGCTACTGAATGATTTACTGAAATTTTCCTTTTATTTTAGAGGATGAAGCCCACATAGTTCTGAGACCTGTGCGTGGGTAATGAGTTCGATGATGGTGATTGATGAGTTGGACCTACAGTTTTAGGTGGGTTCCGAACCACCGGGAAGTGATTTCACAGAAGAGAACAGTGTCTTTTTTGCTGGCCAATCTAATCGGTCACCGTTACAAACAGGACCTACGAGAACGCAGCTTATCTCTATCTGATTGAACAGATACCTGCTACGCCTCGCGGCTATCACTTCCCTAAATATATTATAGAATGACTGAGAAACTGGGCATGATTCATTTACGTTTCTCGAGAAAATAAATCAATCAAGAAAGATTTCTAAATTCTCATTCAAAGATTCAAGCGAAAAGGACTTCAATATTTTGACTGAAAGAATAACAATATTCTACACTTTACCGTATCCTTAATCGGTTGTTCAATTCAATTTCACATTCTATGTTGCCTCGGGAAGAATAGGCGAAAAATGTAGGCTATACAGCCTACTACTAATTTCTACGGTAATTTTAAGAAAAGAACTGCGTTTTTTCAGATATTACAAACACTATCATTCAAAATATCGTATTCGATTTCCTTAAAAGTTTTCCTGCTTGACCAATTAGTCAAGAAACGATGAGAAATTTAAAAATAATATTTTCCAAAATACAAGACAAAAATCGTGACATGATTCAATCCCAACGGTGTTTCACTGCAAGGATTCGTAGCAGGATTTTTTTGGCGATGCGCCATTAATATTTCAATAATTTCAATTAAGGTATGATTATTGGAAAGCTATAAGTGAAATGGTGCTGATTTTTGTCTTGTTAATATGTTAACTAATTCATTAGTTAATAAACTTCTCGCATATCACATTATCACACAAAATATGAGAAAAGGCATTCTTTGTGTTGGTTATATTGTGATGGATAGAATTAGACTCGTTATTATTCAATGTAAGTAAAAATTAATTAATAGTGTTATGGAAGAACGGGCAGTAATTTTTAGTTTTTAGAAGCTAAATAAAAGTTGTTTTTTATAAAAATGTTGTTTTAACGGCATAAATTTAAAGTTTCATAATACTTCATTGGAACTACTTGTGTTAATAATAATACTAATAACTAATCATTGTGTTATCTGCCTGTGTCAATATTGATTTCCGGAAGCAATTAATTACTCTTCTCCTCGTCTTGAAGTTTATCTGTGACACCTGTAGAATGTTCACTTAGAACATCATGGAATTTTATCGAAAATTATAGAATGTCTTATCTCTTTATTTTAGAATTCCATAGAACATGTTAGAAAATTCTCTGTCTTTCTGGAAAACATATTTAACGGGAGCGCTTAGGTTAGGTTAGGTAAACATCCGTTCATTCATGGTTTGAATATCCTTGACAAGTGGCAGTTCCGTTCATACTCCAAACGTTTGTTGTTAAAGTGAAGTGATAATTATTGATTGCAGGATATTGTGACTGTATTAGTGAGAATTCTTTTATACAAGTGGACTCTACTCTTAGCTATTATTGTATTACAGACTTGTGCTACGTAAGTTTAATTGTTTTTTAGACGTTTTCTTGAATTATTGGACAGTTTATTGAACAGTTATTGTTTAATTTTTGATCGGCCTTTTAAACAATTAGTGATTAATTTTTGTACAGCAATATAGCAAGTCTTCATTAGCTGAACATTATAGATTTTTCTGTTTCTGATTGCTTTATTTTTTGTAAGATATAACTGATTAGTGCGTGTTGTGGATAAATTGTGTAAATAAAGTGCGAGTGTTAAATTTGAGTGTTGCTAGCGTTATTTTAGAGATAAAACCCGTAAAAATGTTGTAACCACCAATGAACAAGATACTATAATTTCGGAAGTCACTGTCTCTCCAATCTCAATCAAAGTTAATCAGATCTTATGTATTATTATTGTTATTATAGGTATTATTATTGATCTTGTTGTTTTTATTATTATTATATCATGTTTTCCCATGCAGTGGCGGATCCAGAAATTTTTTTGGGGGTGGCTAGTAGCTACTGATGATTGCGGGGGGGGGGGGGGGGTAGAGGTGCACTGAATACAAGTAGTATTGTGACAGCTTTTGAATTTTTCATGATTAATCATACCCGAACTATAACTATTCATATTATTGGGAAATAAAAAACAGCTTTACTAGTGCTTTGAATCGTATCATCGATAAAATCAATTTAAATTTAAATTAGATGGAATATTTTTATTGAATTATGGCTGTGTATCTGTGTGTTCAGCAGTTTGAAAAGGAATATAGTATTTATTCCGGAATTACGGTCATATTATTCAATTTTTAAGAATGAAAATCAATGTGGGAGCTTTAATTAGTTACAAATTTTTCTATTAACTAATGTTCATCTAGTTTTAATAGATAAACTTTGTGTGAATTCCACACTGTTAAAACATCTCGTTTTTCTAAAGTTTTTATCTGGCGATCAGTTTTCCTCTTGTAGAAATATGGGATCTGAAGCTACCACTCTAGAAAATTTTTGTATAATCTCTTTGAGAAATCAGTTAAAATGGTATTAGATCCATATTATAAATTATATAATAAGTAAACCCAATGCAAGCGTTGTATCTGGAATTTTTCCACTATATAACCTATATCAGTAGCTGGTGATCACTGGTTTGCCGACCACTGTGATAGAATGTTAAAAAAAACATTGATTGATATGTTAATGCAGTTCCTCATTACTTTTCATTAAAAGAAAGTTTGTACTGTCGTGATTCAATTACTGCAATTTTATGCTGCACTAATTTTTCTATTCAGCAAATACTGTTTCTATTCAGAAAGTACTGTTTCTATTCAGCAAGTACAAAAATCTGAACACTGAGTTGATTGGTTGCAGGCAATGTACAGACATAATGTAACTAGGACATTATACAGTATTAAAACGTTAACGGATTTCATACAATTGATGACTTAGTAGTGGAATTAGGTAATTCTTGCTAATGGATATTTTACGAGCTTCAAACAGATTATATAAAATTTACACTCTTCCAAAAAACCTTTTGGAGTTTTTGGGGGGCTTCAGCCCGAAAGCCCCCCCCCCCCCCGTAAATCCGCCACTGTTCCCATGATAAATCTTGATAGTCCTTCAAGTTTTCTCTCAAAAGCTTTCTCTTTCCAATGGCATAATATCGTGATAGATTGAGACTTCATTTGTTATAATAAACGGTATGAACATATCATTGAGTTGATGATGATCTCAAGCACAAAACATGCGTAATAAGATTCCTAACACTTATTTGTCCATGTCTATGTATATCATCTATATCTATCCATGAAATTTCTAACAGCTATCTAATGATTGGTCTAGAGATCCTTACGGGGGAGCCTCCCAGTAACGTTCGTGATTTCCCTTTTAATGTTATTCCAATCCGGATAAAATCAGTGAAGTCCCCAATTATTCTCAACTGATTGATCACTTCTAATTTGTTGTAGGATGGCCCTTGGACTAAATTATAGGACAAACACCGTGATGCGCCTATGGAAATGACCAGCACATTAGTCACATGATAGTAAAATCATCATTCATGCCGAGGTCGGGAGTTTCGGTTTGGTTTTTTAAAAGACCCAAGTCTTGAATTAACTTCTGAGCATAAAACCACATCAGTATGTACTCGTAATAATAATCTGTGGTTACAGGTTTGAATTGTAGTGGTACTATCCTCTACAATTATTACACCAAAAATGATCGGTAATAAGTAGGTAAACCCTGAAAGCACATCTCAATTTCGATTTCCATTCGAAGAATCTGTATCCGTGATACAGAGTGTCTCATGGATTCTTAACCACTAGTAGAAGAATCATTTCATTCAACAAACTAATATTATTTACATTTTATAGTTTGATTATAAATATTAAAAAGAAACTTTTTTTGAGAATGAAGCCCACATATAGGTCAGAGACCTGGGTAATGAATTAGATGATTTATGAATTGGACCCACATTTTAAAGTGGGTTGTGAACCACCGGGAAGTGATTTTACAGCAGAGAACTGAGTATCTTTTGCTGGCCGACTCAAACGGTCACCCTTACAAAGGGGGCCTAGGAGAGCGTTGCTTATTTAATCTCATTGAACAGATACCTGCTACGGCTAACAGCTATGTACAAGCACAAAACTCTTCATCTTTTACTTCAGCTATCACTTATCAGTTTGATGGCTATTTCACATTGATGAATGCTTCCTCAGACACGGCTCAAGTAGCTTAATATGGAACTGCAACATCATAGAATATTTATTCACAAATATTATATTTGAATGAAGAAGATTTTTTTTTCGGTATCCTGAAATTTGATTTACAATGCTGCACTAGTTCCAATGAAGTATTATGAAACTTTAAATTTATGCCGTTAAAACAACATTTTATTTACAACTTTTATTTAGCTTCTAAAAACTGAAAATGACTGCCCGTTCTTCCATAACGCTATTAATTAATTTTTACTTACATTGAATAATATCGAGTCTAATTCTATCCATCACAATATAACCAACACAATGCCTTTTCTCATATTTTGTGTGATAATGTGATATGCAAGAAGTTTATCAACTAATGAATTAGTTAACATATTAACAAGACAAAAATCAGCACCATTTCACTTATAGCTTTCCAATAATCATACCTTAATTGAAATTATTGAAATATTAATGGCGCATCGAAAACAAAATCCTGCTACGAATCCTTGCAGTGAAACACCGTTGGGATTGAATCATGTCCCGATTTTTGTCTTGTATTTTGGAAAATATTATTTTTAAATTTCTCATCGTTTCTTGACTAATTGGTCAAGCGGGAAAACTTTTAAGGAAATCGAATACGATATTTTGAATGATTGTGTTTGTAATATCTGTAATCAAGACATCAGAATGATTTTCTTCAATTAGACTATTATGGTTTACTTTCAATCTTGAAACATGCATTTTAACTTCTGCAAATATGTCAACATCACTAGGCCTACAATTAACAAAAAATAGCTATTATCTCTCTCTCCTTGTTCTCTTTCTTCTTTCTCTTTTTGTTCTCTTTCTCCATTTCGTCTGTTTTTCTTCTCCTGCTTCTCATTTTTTTCATCTCTACCATCTCTTGATTTTCCCTATTTCTTCTTCTTTCTGCTCTCATCTTGCTCTTTCTTTTTCTTTTGTATTCTCTTCTCCACATCTTTTTTTTTGGAGGATGAAGCCCACATAGGTCTGAGACCTGTGCGTGGGTAATGAGTTGGATGATGGTGATTGATGATTGACATCTTTCTCCTCAATCTTCTTATTCTTATACTCCTTCTTCTTGAACATATATTTCTTATGATGTTGAAGATCCATCTTGTTTCCACTAATATGTATTATAAACTTAAAAAACACTTTTAAATGGAAATTGACTCACATTATGGCGTGACGGCCGTTTCTGTGGGTCGTCTGATGATGCTCTAGACAACAGAGTGAAACGGCCGTCACGCCATAACGTGAGTCAATTTCCATTTAAAAGTGTTTTTTAAGTTTATAATATATATTTCTTCTTCCCCATCATTTTCTTTTCCTTCTTCTTTTTCGTCCGAAGAATTTTGTGTGTGATTGTAGCAAGTACAATTTCAAAATTCTATTTCGATTAGTCATCAGCAGTAGTCTGCGTATAAGAGAAAACGAGAGAGTGAGTGAGTGTGAGAGAGAGTGAGGATAGAGTGACGATGTCTGCTGTAGTAAAAGACCTTAGCGTCAAATCGGGGAGATCAGCCTATCTCGAAGCCGAAAGCCCATATCACACAATGTAGCCCCAGCCCCAGCTCCAGTCTCCAATAACAATATAATCTCGTCTTTACGATTGACGGTTACGAAATGATTATTCACGCCTTTTAAACAAGAAAAAGAGATGAAAATACGAAATAAAAGAAATGAGAAACGAGTGAAAAAGCGATGGTTAAGACAGGATAATACCGATAGCTAAGTCTTTATCGGTATGAGAAGACATCAACGTTTGTCGGCATTTACCTTAAAAAAATAGGAAATCAGTTGAATAATTTTCGAAATTGAATAAGTAGTACTTTGAAATTGCGATTGAGACTTCAGGAATCTTTTACATCCCACCTATTTAGCTTGTAAGTGGGATTGTAATGCTGAAAGGTTGGAAACATTAGGTACTTGGGAAATGCGAAGATAATCTTGTCAAAAATCTATTTCCGATTGGGAATCTACGTGAGATTGAATAAAAAAATAGATATATATGATAAATGCAACAGGTTTAACTGTTGTACTATTAAAAAATATGTATTCCTCATGTACTGTATTGAATTTGTAATAGTCACTAAAATTATCAGCAGAGTCGATAGTCAATCGTGAAATTCAACTTAAATGTTGAAGCATACTAATATTTTTTAACTTTCTTAGTAATGGCGAAGGTGATATTGTGGAAGGTATCCATAATAAGAAATAAGACGAAATTGTCACAACCACATTTATTAAAACTTCGAGTAACTAGTTTCGGTTGTTACACCATTATCAATCTCAATCAAACTGAAAAACTAAAGTACAGAGAAGCCTTATATATACTGTACATGGAATGATACTATTGGCTAAGAGGGAAAGAGGCTGACCTTAATCGAACGTTGTGATTGGCTGTCAAGTCACGCCCCCTGGTGGGAGGAGTAACAAGCAAAAATACGAGTCAAATCAATAACTAAACACTGTGAACATCAAGAAAGCAACAAAAAATTGAATAAGGCTGGAATTTAATCAAATTAAAATTAAAAAATTAGAAGCTCACTGAAATTCAATCAAGGTCAACTGAGAAATACACATGAGAACTGCTTTTTAAAAATTGGCTGGAATTATAATGAAACCAAGTTAGTTGTATTGAATTGGTTAAAATAAATTTGGTAATTTAAATTAGTTATGGAATCGTTTTTTACCAACTTAGTTATCTCCAAACCTTCTAAAATGTTCAATTGTCTGCCTTTGCCAATCAAATGCAGAAATTCAACATTTTCTTCAGCCTTGAACTTGTGTCCATTATTGATGAGATATTCTGCAAAATTTGAATCTCCTTTTTGGGTTTTCCAATCCCTGATATGTTCATTTACTCTACATTTGAAACTTCTACCAGTCTGACCCACATAACAAGCATTACAATCACCGCAATTCAATATTCCTATATTAATATCCAGACAGAAAATTGTTGATGTACTGTGGATGTTCTGTTGGTCGAATAAATTATTATTATAATTATTTTTTTACTATTTATAAGCCCGAAATACACCCTGCTTTCCCTTATTGATACATAATTCTAGAAGTTGAACTTGTAGAAATTAACTGAAAATGGACATTGCCTTGAATTCAGGCAAAAGTCAGGTAACCGGTGTCGTTTAATTACATTGGCATAATTGTATTGTATCATGATTTCGACAATCCGGTAAGTGTGAAGCGCTCCATATGATGCAATATACTTACCTGGAGTCTCCTTACCTGGAGTCTCCAAGACGTAATCTACAAAAAAAATATCCCTACAGCTAGGTAAACAAACCCGGTTACCCGACTGTCTGAAACAAGTCTGAAGGCCACTATTGAATCATCAATAGTTCCACTGAACGACTAAGAAACCGGGCTCTAGAAAGATAGGTCCGGTGACAGAAATTAAGATTACAGCTTTCTCTACAGATTTTCTGATGCAGAAAACTCCGGGGTCATTATTTTGATGATAAATTGAATGGATTTCATGTCAAATGATCTGAAAAATCGAGCTGAATGGGTGTTTCAGGGAGGATCTGCTAAACTGCACGTTCACAAACATTTAAAGCATAAACATATTTCACTTCTTCGATATTTATTTAAGCCCAAGTATCCTCATTTTATTGCTCTCCTGTTCATCAATAATGACAAGGAAAAATCTTACAAAGGTCCGTCACAGAAATAAAGATAGCGGATGTTTGCAGCTACCTCTATCAAATAACTCATTAAGAAATTTGTAGTTATCTAGGTGGTAATTATTAGTCAGTTTTTGAATTTTTTTTTGTATATATATAATTACAAAAATCCTTTTAGTTAAACTTCATAAATACAGAATATTTTATATCAGTAATTCACCTTTAGAAACCCCACTATAAAAAAACTATGTGTTGGGGTATAGCCTATGAGTCTGTTAATATTATTATTTTTTTTTTTTTAGTGCTATATAATATATAGTTGAAATATTTTTTCAAAAATGAAGTTAGTTGTTAAAATGTTATGTTAAATGATAAATGTTAGTGCATATTATGTAATTAAACAAAATTAATAAATGTGAAAAATTTAAAAAAAATAAAAAATTACCTAGAGTTATACAAAATAGCTACTCAATGATAATAATACATTAAAATATCATAATAATACAAGAAAATTATAAATGCAAACAAAAATATAATAATTAATTGATATGAACTCTTACTAAATTTTCAAATTGCGTTACTTCCTGATCTATCATCCAATTTACTAATTTTTTTTTGAACCGATAAATTATTCTTTCTACTTTTATATCTACAGGAATAATGTTATACATTCTTGGTGCTATGTAAATAAACGATCTTTGCCCAAATGCCGTGTTCATTCTGGGAATAACAATATTTACATTTCTTAACCTAGTATGATGAATGTGATCTACAAATCGAAATTGTTCTGGTATTTTCTTCAAGTATGAGAGCGCTGCCTGAATAAAAAGTTGTCTAACACTGAGTTGAACTGTGTGTGACCTCAGTGAGTTTATGACGTCTATCTCAGTATAGGGACAGTGCTCTTTTTCGTAATAAGGCGCTAGTATTTATTTTTCGCATAATGTTAGTTTATAAGTGAATTATTATTTGAAGACTCCCTATCATCGCTGTGTGAAGTTCTGTGTCTGTGGTGAAGTAGTTGGAATGTCACTAGGGTGGAAGTTAAATCGATTATAATCAATTCTATAAGGCTAATTTGATAAGAGAACTGTTAACTGACGAAATTTGATTAATAGTAGGGCTAATAGATCTGTAATTGTGGAAAGAGAACAGTTAACTAGAAGAGTACTGTTGAGATTTGGTAATTAGTAGTGTTGAACGATCTGTAATTGTTATTAGAATTGTAATTTCAAGTAGATTATTGGATAAATTTCCAATCTAATATTAAAACTGACACTGTATTTCACTTTAAAATATTGTTTTACTCACTTATATTGGAGATACTTGAGGGATGCATTTCACTTCTGAAAAGAAGCTTCTTCAGCCTCGTTTCTTTTCACAAGTGAAATGCATCCCTCAAGCATCTCCAATATAAGTGAGTGAAATAATAATAAGTGAGTAAAATAACAAGTTTCTACTTCTTTCATGACTTATAGGTTACTCTTTTAATATTCATTAAATATGTTAATTATTTTGCAAATAATGAAAAAAAAAATTAATTACTAATATAATGAGTAAAATAAGTATAATAGTGAGTAATAATTTTTGTGAAATACAATGTCAGTTTTAGTATTAGATTGTTCATTAAGTATTTCGTCATGGAAAACATCACAGAGAAATTTTCATTGTAGATTACTTGAGTTTGATGATCAATTCTTTTTTAATTGCTAATAATGCCCATATGAGTCCGAGACTTGTGCATGGGTAATGAGGTGAATTATTACACATAAATGCCTGACGGTGGAGCGGGATTCGAACCCACGACCGCTTAAACGACAGCAAGCTGAAGTTGTGACGCCCCAACCAACTGCGCTAAGCGGCCCGCCTTGATCAATTGATTATAATTACTAGTAATTTATTTAGTTGTGTTAAAGTAGAGTTCTTGATTTGTAAGCTTGTGTTATAGTAGCTATCAGATTCAGTTCATTTGTGATTTTTTTGTGTTCAATAAATTTAGTTTCAGTCTCATTTTGTAATAGTCGTTTTTATTACCAATGGTCATGCGGTGAGCGTGGTGTTCAAGTGATCGTGATGTTCAGTCACGACCGCTCAAGACTGCGCTTGGATGGGTGACCGTGCTTCAATGACTTGATGTTACAAGCTTTATTATCACTTACCCGGTGGTTCGGAACCCACGTAAAATAGTAGGTCCACCATGTTCCCCGTAACATGGCACAAACGGCGAGGTGGAACTACCCGTAAGGGTCTCCCCACCATTAAAAGCCATACGCTTATTATTATTATTACCAATAAATCCCAGAACCCACAGTGGAAAACTGTTACAATATTATCGTTCTAATAAGGACTTCTTTCACAAGTTTTTGGGTCCTCTTTTAGACGCACAAGGAGGTTGTAACCTGGAGCATCCCCCCCCCCCCCACGTCACTACGTCGCTGGGTAAATTTGTTGTGTATTATGTGAAATGAGCTAAAAAACATGTATTTATTGAATTTCCCACGTATTTTGTTCTCAGCATTAACTTATTTAGAAATCTCTAGCATAACTCCTCCAGTTTGTCTATTGACTACACATTACTAGGCCTTGTATGTGCTCCATATAAAAAAAGCCTATCCAAGCTACAAGCAGGAAGAGCATCAATAAGTACCATGAATAATAACGCTAGAGATCCTTGGCGTTGGCAGTAATGACAAGTGGAGTCTAGATGATGATAAAAGGGACAGCCGACCCAAGAGAGGTGCCAGAATAACGGTAAGAACAGTTAAAGAACATGAAGAATAAAATAAAGATGGAGGATGCGGTAAAGCAATAATCATAATCATTGTAATAATCATAATAATACACCGGTCAGCTTTGCAGAGTGACCAACGTATGTTGTGTGCATGCATGGGAGAGAGGCGGAGAGAAAGAACGATAAAAAGAGAGAGAGAAAGAGTAATAGATAGAAGGAGAATGAGAGAGAGTGCGAGAGAGAATGAGAGTGTGAGTGTGTGCATGTGAGAGAGAGAATGATAAATATTGGAGTCAAACATAATTCTCCACTCAAAAAAGGAGATCTCTTTTTTCAGTACCCAGTGCATTGAGAAGGAATTTTAATGGATTTTAACCCTTAGTCATTTCTTAGTCGTGTGTGGTGAATTCATACAATTACATTAGAATTAAGCAGTGTGCAACTGTATTGAAAAAAGTGGACTACTTATTTGAGGTATCAATAGTTGGAGGAAATAATTTTGGAATGACTTGACAAATTTTTGAGTACAGGATTTTGGAGTACCTATTTGATTCTAAAACCTGATTTACTGTTTTCTGTTTTTATGTTCCATTTATTCAGAAACAGAATTTATTCATTTCGAATTCCTCAAAGAGCTATTTTTATTCATACTGAAGACTTCCGCAATGGCTGATATCGACAACAGCATTGAATAGCTGATGGAAATCGATGAATGCTACTGTACAAAAATATCAGTCACCGCCGGGAATCGGACCGCGGACCTCCCAATTGCTAGTCGGCCATTCATTCATTTCAAATAGAAATTTATTATTTTTGTAAGGAATTGAGATGACCAAATTTTCAAAATAGTTCTGCATTTTGATAGGTCATGCCATCAAATTAAGTAAAGCATTCACGTTCCAACTTGCAGTACCACTTGCAGTAATGCTAGATGGATAGTCGACTCCACTCACGCTCCTACTTGCAATCCAACTTTATTCCTAATCAGCTGTGAACATCGCTCTCGAGCCGAAAAATGTAACCGAAGTTGCCCGATGTTGCCCGAAGGTCATGCACTGACTGAGATAAGATGGACGACTTTGATCCGACTCCCCCACACACGCTCCAACACCGTCGACATTCGGAAGTCGTCCCTCTAGTCGTCCATCTACAATTCCAACCATCCAACAAGCCCATTCACGTTCCGTTTTCGGATCCAACCTTGAAGGTTGGACTGCAAGTGGTACTGCAAATCGGAACGTGAATGCCCAGCTTTAGGCAGCTCTGAAAAAAGATGTTGCCAGATATGGGACCATGCCAGCAGCTGACAGTAGAGAATCAACAACCTAAATACACAAATTGACAACACCTACAAGTCTAACAAGGCTAGCAGTCATATGGTTTATCATCGCAGTCAGTTTATCTTTCTATGCAACGCAATTTCTTCGAGCCGCCAAATACTGTAATTCCATGTTGTGAGCCTGTGAGGTATAGACAGATCATCTTAGGAAGTGTCTTTCAAGGCTGTGCATAGGGTTTTTGGTCATTTTTTCGACGTTCCTTGTATTGAATGTTATTAGGACTTTTAAATGTTATGTATTGCTGAGAGGAATTATTTTGTGAAATATGGGGGTTCAACGTTGAAATCTTTCGGTTTTTGCGGGCACGTAATCTATTCTACAATTTGTGATTTTAAACTATTGATAACTTTTCCCTAACTAAAAGACATATTGAGGAATAAAATTATATAATTTATATTTCAAACTGACAAATAGTTTTTTAAAAATAAATTTAAAAAAACTAATTTTTAACAGATATAAGAAAAAATTATTTCTAAAAAAGTAATTGTTCCATAGCAGTAAAATGTGTCATTTTATTTCTCAATGTGTCTTTTAGTGATAAAAAATTTTATTAAAAGTTTGAAATCACTCGTAGGTGAGATCAACTGCCACCAAAAACCGAAAAATTTCAACTATGAACACTCATTATTTACAAAATAAAAGATGTATTGTATAAATGATCAAACAATTTCTGTTAGAAACTTGTGAACTTTTGTGCTCCAAGGTGAAATTTCTAGTGAAAGAGACGTAACCTAAAATTTTGATTCTACTCTGAAATTTTGTGGAAAACAGTTTTGGACAATAGCCTGTTGTATTTACATTTATTGTTAGTTACATCAATAAATAAATAAAAATTCTTATGGCAATAGATAACATTTTGAAGCCCTAATAATATCCAATAGAGGAAACTGCAAAAACAAATTATGACCAAAACCCCTACGTACTGTTCCAGTAATAACCCCTGTACTAATGCCACGCCCACGATCAGTGGAATTTTTTTGATTTGATTTTAAAATATTTCGACAAAGTGCTGAATTTAGAGTAGGTCTATTTGAAAGTATATCATCTGAAATTTACTAGATCAGTTGGAATTTTGCTGAAGAAATCATATGTTACAGCACTTTTAAAATACATAGGTTTCATAAGAAAATGGTGGGGGTTTGAACATGATTTAAATTAAAAGAGAATATTACTTACAGTTATTCTTGCTTATTCTTCGAAATAAATGTCTCAAACAGTTTCTTACACAAATAACAAAAATTTCTCTACGAAACAACAGAATTTAAAATAAAAAATGAAACCTTCCAGCAAACTATTCAAAAAAGAATTTCAATACTGTAAACGGGATCTAGTTACCGCTATGCTTCTAATAATGTTGTAGCATAAAATAATACATTCATGCCCACAAAATAAGACATTGTTAATGATAGTGCTCAATAAGGTTTACCATCTTATTTTTCTTGTTTTATAATGTTAAAAAACGAAAAAGAAAGAGAAATAAATTAGGATGTTACTAAGTATAGATCGTAGGTCCAATACGTGAGACTCTTCTTAGATCTGACAAATGCCTTCGACTACAGAATATCATTCTCTTGAAAATAAGCCCATAACGGATATAATAATAATAAGGTTGTGATAGATGAAAAATCTGTACTTTGAATTTCTTTTGACGGTATGAATCAATCTCATGTATTAAAATAATTCTGACGGAGAGTTTCATCCAACTACTGTAAGTTAAAAAATAAATGAAATAAAGTGAGAGGGCGTACATAATTTTTATCTTGTATCAGAGTAGCGCCTAGTTTATCTGATGATCCTTCCAGTTTTGAACGCGCTATTATTAATATCTGAGGTTGTTATTTTGATTTATTGACTGCAACACTTCAAGCAACATTCCTACTGTAGTAACCACATTCTGCTACAAATAACAGAAATCACATAATACCCCTGAAAATTCGAGAAACCACTCAAAATCCCTGAAAATTCCAAAAATCCCATGAGAGTGCTTGCACAGTTGGGCATCTCTTCTCAATGATACTCACCATCGCAAAATCTAACTCATGCTGAATAATGGGGATATTCACACTGCTCCAACCTGTAATACATCATTCCCCAGCATGAAATTTGTTTCAGCGATGGTGAAGCATCACTGTGTAAGCACCCAAAACCACCTTAAACCTTAAAACTTAAATCACTCATGGTGTAGAGATTACAAATTGTGGGATTAACACTCCTCTGTTCGTGTATAGTAATGGCATCGGATCATGATGCAGAGTAAATTTCCAAAAAAAAATTAAATCAGGCCTGTACCAGATCTGTGGAGCAGGGCAGGAGGAAAATTCGGGTCTCCTTTTTTCAAGTTTCTGACCATTTTTGGCAAATTTGTGCCCTTCGGGGGGTCCCCTTGCTCAGGAACCCCTGGGCAGTGCCCTAGCCTAGGAACAGGCCTTCTAGATAATAAAATCTAATTTTCAAACTAGATAATAAAAGCACAGAAACTGGTTGAAAACTTAAAATCTCCATTCAATCTTTTCAAGTATGAAATTGAAATCTGAAATCATAGAAAAAGGTTTCTTTGTTCTTATAGTAGAGTTCATGCAAGATAAACTACATTTCAATGCCACAACAAGAAGATTCCTTAAAACCACAGAAAACATAAAAACCAGCGTTCTTTCCCAAGACCTAACTTACAATTTAATAATTATAATGAAAATTATTAAAATAATATTAATTATTTTTCGATCTATACTTCTCATATTTTCTGTATTCATCATTATTCATGTTGCATTTTTTCTCATTTATTATCTCACTTTTATTTTTATTCAATTCTCTGTAGAATTGTATTAATAATGATCTTTTGAAGAACCAAATAAAATACATGTTTTTCAAATTATAAAATATAACATGAATAATAAAATTAACTTTGAGCTGAACATTTTCATAAATACCATTATGTCATGTACAGTATAACTATAGGCTATCTTTATTGGACAATAGTAACTACACTACAGAAATAGAGATTTCAAGTCATACAAACAGAAAACTGATTATTTTTCAAGATGAGATAGAATAGACCTAATAGATGAAAAATGAGAATTTAACTATTATAATATTGATAAAAATTAAAAAATAATGCGAACAGAATACAATATGTAGGTTATTTATCAATGATTCAAATCGTCTACAAAGATCCACCGGTGTCTACGTACATGCTGACAATGGTAGAGTTCATGGGAGCCTTGCTCATGGTAACCGGTAACTGTTACCGGAGGCGTCTGATTGGTCTATTCAATTTTTTCAACTTTTATATCCAATTCACACAGGCTAAAAATTAAAAAAAAAACCAATCTGACGTCACAAGTAACATTTACCGGTTACCGGGAAGGCTCCCATGAACTTAACCACAATAATATAACGCTGAGTTTCTAACATTCATGTGCCCACTTATTTCAATTTTCTGCAGGAAATCTCTTTTTATTCTATCGTAAATTACATTTTTTTCTTCTATATTATGATCATTGTATATTGTAGAGGAGGCATATAAGGTTTTTACTTGTTGATTTATTTATTTTCATGGAATATCATCTTTCTTTGATTCATATTTGATTCTCCAACAATAATAAAGCCATCACTATCAATCAATCTATCACCGACAATACTACGCTCTCTCAGTCATCCCCACACACACTCTCTCACTTACTCTCTCTCTCACTCACTCACCTTTTTTTCTTATTCATTATCTCTTTACCTTTCACCAGATGATCGCTTTGGAGTATTCCAAAAGCCTGAGGCAAACACCTGTCAAATCAAAACCAGGTCACCGGACCTTAACCACAGCACTTTGTTATAAACCTTTTTCTCACTCTTTCTCCCCCCCCCACTGCCACTCTACCACTTCCTTCTTTCTTGACACGTAATCCACCCCTCCCCACCACTCTCTTTCACATTTCATTCTTTTTAGTATTCAGCTTCTTAATCGCTCCTAATGAAGTCATTGTACCCAAATTGGATTGTGTGATGATGAAGCTCGTATATCGACGTTTATAATGTAACATTGACTGACCGTTTGAGTACAAAGTATATAGTAATTATATATATGTATAGTGTTCAGAACATATTTATTTGACACCCTAACAAAGAGGTAACCCCGGCATTGGTTACAATGGGGTACTAGAGGGTCAGTCTGGGGGGGGGGTTGATGATCAATGACGTTAGGGGGGGGGGGTTGATGATCAATGATGTTAAGGGGCGGGGGGTGTCTACAGGCACAATATATCACCTCATAGGAGAAGGAGTTCTCTGACAATAAGAAACATCAATTCAAAGTTCTCTGCTGTAAAATCACTTCCCGGTGGTTCGGAACCCACCTAAAACTGTAGGTCCAACTCATCAATCACCATCATCCAACTCATTACCCACACACAGGTCTCAGACCTATGTGGGCTTCATCCTCAAAAAAAAAAAAAAAAAAAAAAAAAAGCTGTAATGTATAGTTCGGGGGGGGGGGTGTTTACTTCCCGGGAAATTTTTGAAAAATAATCTCTCTAAACCAGCGATTCTTTTTTGACTCTTTTGTAAAAACAAATTTCTTTCAGGGCTTGTGATATTAATATTTTTTTCTGGGTCTGGGGGGGGGGGAGTCTATCCCGCTGATCCCTCCCACAGTTACACCACTGATTGGTAAGATAGATTGTGTGGAAGAGCCTTGAGTGGTATTCATCTAACTTACATTATAAAGCGTAGTAAGAAATGTTTTAGAGTCAGAAAAGGGGTGTGTCCGGCTTGCCACCCCCCATCACTCGGAAATACACAACCTCACCACAACTACATTCCACCCTTCTCCCATCAACACACATCAACAAGTTCTATCACTAAAATTCTTTCTAAAAAAACTTATTCGATAAATTATTATAAGTTTTACTAAATAACATAATATTAAAAAAGAAAAAACACAACCAACAATTTTTATAAATTCTACTTTTTTCATCGTACTGCAGATACATCATGTGAATGTATTGCATAGAAGAGAAATAAAGCAAATTTAACTTAGTACTATACCTTAACTCTATAACATTTAGTGACAGGTTTCGATAAGCCTACTCTACCCTAAATTGCGATAGACTAGCTTCACAGTGTGCCCATATTTCAAAGTAAGGAGGTGCCCTCTTACAATTTTGAGAACAAACTATAAAGGTTATATGACTCTCTTGTCCTGGTGGGTGGGAGGGTAGGTACTCCCACGAAAAAAATTGTAAAATATCATTTAAAACCCCTTTACAATTATTTTGACGAAATAAATAATGTGATTCTCTTGTTCAGGGGAGGGAGGGGGGGAGTTCTGGAGGTCCTCCAACGGTCCTCCAACTCTTTGAAGGGAAGTGATAGCCGTGAGCAGTAGCAGGTATCTGTTCAATCAGAGAGATAAGCTGCGTTCTCGTAGGTCCTGTTCGGAACGGTGACCGATTAGATTGGCCAGCAAAAAACACACTGTCCTCTGCTGTAAAATCACTTCCCGGTGGTTCGGAACCCACCTAAAACTGTAGGTCCAATCACCATCATCCAACTCATTACCCACGCACAGGTCTCAGACCTATGTGGGCTTCATCCTCAAAAAAAAAAAAAACGAAATAATTAAAAAAAAAACATATCTTAACCCACATTTTGATCGTTCCTGGACCTACATCCTTCCATGTTTGGGTCGTCCGGTACGCGCCCCCTTCACACTGCCCAGCAACTTACCAAACGTCCCCTGTTCGCTCATGAGGACAGGTGACCAGTCAAGTGCCACCTCTCTCTCAGTGTTCATTGAAGTATTCATTGCGCATGCGCTAGACCGTGGACGTACTGGACGTTTGTGGAAAGTCGCTCGCCGAGCGATCCTCAGAAAACCATCGCGGACGTCCAGGACATGAGGTGTGAACGGTCTCATTTGATAGCATGGGCAGCGATTTATTCTGACAAAAACTTCTATAGTGGCAAAGTAGACTCTATCTAGTGTTGAGTTGTCGCCAATGGTGGGGGAGGGGGGGGATCCAAACAGGGGGATCTTATCAACGCCCCGGACTGTATTAATAATTAGTTTTCAGTAGACCACCCACGCTAAGCTGCAGTTTATTAGTGCCTAATAAAAACCTCAAATCTATAAAAATAACAACAAATAATGAATTTTTCAAATCTCTTCAAGTACAGTAGCAGTAACAAATCTAAAAAATTTGACACTCCCAGTCCATGCCAACGGAAATGGGACTAATCACAACAGCAATAATCAAACATGAAAATAATAGCTATTCTAGCTTCAATAATTCAACTAGAAACATTTGAGTAGCTGGCCTGTCATTACTGGCTGTTTCAATTTATTTTCTTTTTAGGCGCAATGAACAAGCTAACATCTGATTGGTTGTTTTCTAATTAGATGTCGCGAATTTTATCGCTTACTTTTCACGATTAGGCTACTTTCGTTAGAATTGATCTACTAACGAATCACTTAAATCATAGCAGCTACTGGGATTCTTTCACTAATTATTGTTTTGTACCTTTCTATATGTTTACGTGCTCAGTTTATTGGGGGCAACTGAGTACATAAAATAACACGCATTTTAATTTTTTATTAGATACACTTTCCTTGTAATTAGTTCCATGGTCAGTAATTAAGCAATTTTGTCCTACACAGAGGTGGATTCACACTTTTCCACGTAGGGGCTGTCAGCAACCTACCATGTTGACGTGGTGGGGGGGGGGGGGGGAGGGGAGTGTAAACTCTCGGCAATACTGAAAAGGTAAAATGAGTAGCCTACTCTAACAATTTTATGAAGGTAAGCCTAATTTAAAGACTGATTTAATCTGCTCTTGATTGCTCTAAGTGTTACACAATGTTAAATTGATTTTTTCTGTAATTTTTGATCATTACAAAAATTTTTAAATGTTTATTAATAATGATTATATCTATACATTATTTACCGATGATCTATATATCAATTAAGTAGCGTTTCATTGTGGTACTAGTAGTAGTAGTAGTATATAGTAGTGTATAGTATATAGTGTATAGTAGTAGTAGTATATACTAGTGGTAGTATATATTTAAATTGAGTATATTCAAATTATACAAAATTGTAGTTATCGAGGGTAGATATTCAGAGAAAAATAATTGTATATGAATAGTTTAATATAGTTATATTAGCTGACACTTTCTATATTTTTTCTGCTGAAAAATTTCAAAAATCAATCTTGAATCTTTTAATCTCAGGAAAATGAATGAATTTAAATAATAATATTTTTTTATTCTGATGATGCCGACATGAGACTTGATAGTGAGTTATGAGTTTAATGTGTGAATGAAGAGAAACATCCATGTGACTAAATGAGATTCGAATTCAAGACTGCAGGAAACGAAGCCAGCCAAAACTGAAAGTCCAACCTATTCCAAAAGAAATTCAATCATCAAGCCTCCCAAAACCAGAATTGGTTTTAAAATTCTCTTTTGATATTTTTATTAAAATTTATTTAATTTTAAAACAACATATGAAAGCGATCTTCAAATTTAACTTCTCTGATTGTAACAAATTTTAAATAGGACAAACAGGCTGCGCATTCAAACAACGTACAAAGAACATTTACAAGTATAGAATACAAAAATCGAATCGATTTTCGCCGACCATATCATTCAAACTGGATACACTTTTACTGACATCACTACCAACTTACACATTCTATATATAAAATCTTTAGGACACGAACTCAATACCTTGGAATAATTTGAAATATACAAACACATCACACACAATAAACAAAACCTCCTCCATGAACAATTGAATTTTAAGTCACACAAACTTTTCTATCACATACAAAATCCACAATCCTTCTAACCAAAAAACTGACATGCCGATCAAGGATGCCTCTGAAGATGAGTCTCCAATGACTCGAACACGTTTGGCCTGAAGAGAGTAAAAATATCATTTATTCTCAATTAAAATTGACTGCACGTCCTTGAATTTATTATAAAAAGTTAATATTGACAACGCAGATCGTTATGGAACAAGGAATCCAAGAATATGTACAAGCGGTTCAAGGCAAATTCATTTCAACCCCACATTAAGAATCTAAGTTTGCGAATTTAGTTATCTAGTCCTTAATTCTTGAAGATTGGTCTATTGATGAATAAAAAATTAATGAACAGTTAAATAAATAAAAAGTTAATTTAAGAAATATAGAAAATAAAATAATGTATTCAACTGTATTTATAATACATTATACATTCCTCTAAACAGACTTAACTAACACACTTTACACTTCAAATCATCATACAATAATTTTGAAAAGATTACGCTTTCCGGTCTTCGTTTCTTCGGGGGAATTACTCTAACGATTTTCTCTATCCTAGACACTAGACTAGCTTAGAAAGGTCTCAATAAAAACTGTCTGTCTAACGTCCGACAGACGATGACTAGCACATTTTTCGTTTTCTCTTCTCGAAAAATGTTCAGGTCACCCGTCGCTGCTGTAAGAAATAAAATAAAATAATCGTTGCTCCAACACTGGATTACAGTGTGCGTAAAATAACACATTACACGGTTAGGCAGGCTCAAAACCCAAGGACGCTAATTTAACAGGACAAGGCAATTGTCACACTTCGTCGTTACATAAAGCCAACTTAGGTTAGGTTAGGTTGAGTAAAATCACATTTTTGGACTTATTGATGGAGAAATATTTGAGACTTATCCAAACGACGAGAGCTAGAGCGACACTAATTGCATGAATTGAAAGTAGAGCGCGGCAGAGTAGTGTTCATCTATTTAGTTGATAGTTTTTTATAGTGTAAAAGAGTTCCTTTCACATCAAAATTAAGCCTCGCCTCAACTAATTGATATAGGAATTATGGTAACTAGTGTATAAGATTGTGTCACCATTGGTTTTAACGTTAAAGTTTGTAAGGTATAAGTTTTATTTCTCAAATCTGATTCAAGGATTATTTTCAGAAGAATGTTTCATTTTAACACACGTTGTGACATCGAGAAAGCAACAGATGTTGATTAGGTCAGAAGTATTTCAATTCCATACATGAATTCATTTGTTTGACATTGAGATGCTCATAACATTTTTGTTTCTAATATATTTAAGGCATTGTCAAGTTACCTGGATGCGTCAGTAGTTGAGTAGTGAGTTGGTGTCTATTATGTTGGTGGACGCAGGATGGAACAGGAGCTTCCATCTTGCATGCCATCCCATCACAAAAGGTGAGACCTTATAGTTAATTTCACAATTTCATTCATGAGCTAAAGAATAGGCCAACCCCATAACTAATCAACATCTATCTTGCTATAACATTTTAAATATTCAGATATGCCAAGCGAGTTGCCAGCCCCTTTATTTCTAATTAATAGCTTGTATTAAAGTCTATTTAATAAATATTAAATTTGTTGTGAGATAACAATGAGAGGTGAGATGTCGAATTTCTTTTTGTTTAAATATAGATACAATTATATTTTGAGCGAGTAAACAGTCATTTCATTCTACCTGAGCAACGCAGCCCATAACATACATGAAACACGGTTACATATTTTAGTGGTTACAATTGAATTAATTATTGTTGATCTGACTTGTCTTATACTCCTTAACTGGAGTCTCTAAGACGTAAAATCTACAGAAAAAAAGTATTGAGTCTAGCTAGATTGTAGATTTTCTCGATTCAATATTATTTTTCATTCTTCTTTCTCTCTACTTCTATAGAAGTTATATTAAAGTGTATAATTTATTTTGTAATATTTGCTTAAATGAACTCAAGCCTTGAGGCAATTATCAATAAATAAATTCTTTGTAAGTGTCTCTTCCCAATTAAATACAGAAAATTTGCTTAATTGTTCAGCTAAATTCCTGCTTGATTGGAGAAGAAATATTAGTGATGTTTTCCATGACGAAATACTTGATGAACAATCTAACATCAAAACTGACACTGTATTTCTATTTAATATATGATTTTCACTCGCTTTTACTGGAGATACTCAAGTCCCTCCAGTAACTCCAAAAAAAGTGAGAGGAAATCATATTTCAAATAGAAATGCAGTGTCAATTTTGATATTAGAGAAATATTTTCAAGTAATTTGAGAGGTTACAAGTTTCATTCAACTGCCAAAATAATTGTGTTGACAAGCTAATTTCAGGAAACATATTTCCTTGTTCTAGAGCTAGAGAAACAATAAATGAAACTTCAGTGGAATAAAATCCATCAAAATTCAAAGTCCTAAAAGTCATCTCTGTTCTCTGTTGTAATAGTATATTACGTTACAAGTGCGGGAAATGGTGTTTAACATACGAGTATGATAAGTTAACGCATGAGACGAAGTCGAGTGCGGTATTATCATACGAGTATGGTAAACATCTTCCCAGACGAGTTACGTACGATATTTTTCGTCATACAAGTCTAAAATAGCAGATAAGTTGAAATAAGAAACTATAAATCATTGTCATACAAACATAACCTCAACACACCAACTCAAGGTGAAATGTGGCAATAATGGTTCTAGATCAGCTGATCTAGCTTTCGACCAAATTTAATGGTTTTTCAGTGAAGTGGTAGCCACAACCACCCATAGAGTGCGGTAATAATCATTTGATGATTTTTACCACACAGTGTACGGTAATAATCATCAAATTACATCAGCTGTTTTTGATTTCTGTAAACAGCTGTTTACCACATTGATTGCTTGACTGGTAAACTGTCCATAACCTACAAGTATGACGAAAAATAACTTCCCGGTTGCTCGGAATCCACCTAAAACTTTGGGTCCTATTTATCAATTATTATTATCCAAGCAAAGGTCCCAGACCCATGCGGGCTTCATTTAAAAAAATCCATGTCTTTTACAGACTCGTTTTTTCCTATCTGAACTTCAAAACTTACCGGTCAAAAAAAATATATACCTATTTATAATTAATTCTTCTTCAACTTGAAGATATTTTCTTTCAAGTCTTATTGAAATTTAATTTGTTCTATCTCTGGGGAGGGGGGAACTATCCCCCTGATCCCCTCACCTTAGTAAAGCCACTGTGAGTCACAACCATTCAAACACGCTTTCCAAGGTTTTGTGAAAAATTATTCAAAAGTTCTCAATTGTTAAATTTAATTTTTAATTCATTGATTTGATTAATGCCTTTTTTCCATCAACATTATTATAAATGTTGTTCTAATAGCTAATAATAATAATATCGTGTGACCTGACTGGCTCAGGTCTGGTGTTATCAGGTCGCACCTGAATAAGTTCAGGGCATCTGACGTGACTTGATGACTGTTTTTTAGGCAGCCGGGACCGACAGCTTAACGTGTCCTCCGAAACACGGGAGTGGCCCGAGGTAAAATCTTTCGGTCAGAACTGGGATCGAACCCGGGACCTTTGGGCTAGCAAACCAGCACTTAACCCACTCGGCTACGGCCACTCCAATAGCTACTATACTGTGATGTGATGGGATAAATGTGACGATTTGTAATGCTCCTAAATAACGAAGGAGCTGCCAAAATAAAATGTATATATTCAAATTGAATACCTACTTACAACATCTGTAATGTTTTCCATGACGAAATACTTGATGAACAATCTAATATCAAAACTGACACTGTATTTCCATTTAATATATGATTTTCACTCACTTTTACTGGATATACAGGCTGATGAAACTTCTCTTTAAAAGTGAAATGCATCCCTCCAGTACATCCAGTACAAGTGAGTAGAAATCATACATTAAATAGAAATACAGTGTCAGTTTTGAAATTAGACTTACAACATCTCTATATTATCCAGGGGCGAACCCAGAAATTTATTTCGGGAGTGGTAGAAAATATTTATAACGCCTTTACTTCTCATAAAAGACCGAATACAGTTTTTGCACGTGGTGTTCGATAATTACGTGGGGGGCGATATACTCCCTTTATTCAGTTAGCACTTGTTATCATCAAAATAAAAATTATATGTCCAATTTTTCAAACTCGTATACACAGTGGCGCACTCAGGGGGGGGGGGCTTTAGGGGCTTTAGCCCTCCCTCCCCAAGACCTGAGGTCTTTATCAAATTATTGACTGTACATTATCAGGCTGATTAGTGTTGTACATTAAAAATTGCTAAATTTCATGATTTCACACTTTTTCAAATAGAATACCGTAATGTTCATGAAAATATCGTTTCATCACTTTAAGACGTATATTAGGAATGCCATAGATGAAAATAGGCGGAGTTGCTTAGCAGCATTGAACATTCAACAGAAACTAGATAAGAGGTAAAGATAGCGGATTATTTATTGCTGATGATGCCCTCATGAGTCTGAGACTTGTGCGTGGGTAATGAGGTGAATGATTACACTTAAATGCCTGACGGTGGAGTGGGATTCGAACCCACGACCGCTTAAACGACAGCAAGCTGAAGTTGCGACGCCCCAACCAACTGCGCTAAGCGGCCCGCCATCATTACTATTACCCGCCATCACTATTACAGCTATCTTTATTGATTCAGTTGCTTATTCTGGATCACTAGGGTTTTCATTCATGTGGGTTTCATTTTAAAAGAGCTGGAAAATCAAAAAAAAAATCTTTACAAGTCATTAAAAACCGGTACCGTAATTTTTGAGGTATTCTACAGAATACGCAAAAATTTGGGAAAATTTGTTGGAAATATTGTCGGTTTGTTGACAAATAGTCCGCAACTGGGCTACGCTCGCCTTCTTAGTCTAGCTAGGGGGCTCCGCCCCGTCTCCTTGACAACCAGGGGAAAACTTCAAAGGGTAAGCAGTCTCTCTTCACTCCCAGCTGTCTGACCCCAGTGATGGGAAGTGATGAGGAAGTGATCAATTCTTGCAATTGTTGGGGGAGAACTTTAAAGCTACACTAGGTCTTGAATGAACTGGATACTAAACTTCCCAGGGCACATGGATCTTGAGAAACAGCGATTCAGTTTGAGGAGGGAATTCAAGTGTTTTGCTAAATTATAGCTTATTAATTATTAAGAGACAAAATAATCCTGGATTTCTTGTTCCATGACGAACTGCGTTGTTAATATTCACTTTTCATGTGAAATTTAACGACTTGCAGTCAATTATTATAAATAATTGACTGCAAGTCGTTAAATTTCACATGAAAAGTTAACAAAATAATCACTTAATGGAAAAAGTGAATTTTGGGCCTAAACTTTGGGGAGGGGGTCGAAAAGGGCTAATCTTGTAAAAAAAGGCAAAATTGGGGCTCCCCTTGGGAGAACCCCACACCAAACCAAAGTCTGGGTGCGCCCCTGAATACACAAAAAATACTGATAGCGTTCACCACACATACAATTCTCAAGTAACGATACCCACAATTCTTCAAAGTAGATTCCTATAACTTGAGACTTCTCAGTCCTCTACGAATCTCTTCCATACCATTCTGTTCATAGGATATGGATCATAACTTAGATCAATCGGTAGAATACAGTTTACTTTATAATGTACCTGATAAGAGTGATAAGACAAAGAGGAAATATTCACATACCACAAGTAACATCATCTCTAGGGAGAGATGGGCCTAGATTTTATGCACCCCAAGATATTTAATAAGGTTCCGGCAGCTATACGAAAGAGTGGACAAATTCAAGTAATTCTTAAGAAATATTTGATGGATAGACCATACTATAAAAAAAATATATACTATATAAGTATATATACTATATAAGTATATATACTATATACTTGGTGGAGGAGTTCCTTGAGTAGATGCTTAAAAAAACAAAACAATGACGACCACGACGCAGCTGCGTTTTCAGTGGGATACATTTAAGTATCAAGTATCAAGTAATGTAGAAACACGTCCAATGCAATGTATTTTATAGAGAAAGTCACGGTCATAAATTCTCACAAATCTCTCATTGAGGGTACAAGAAACAAAGTACCTACTCCATACAACTATACATCATTATTACGTACACTTTATTTGTAAGGTGGAAGCAGAAACAATATGTGGGCATGTAAATATATATATATATATATATGTAGACTACTTATCAGTAGTGGAGAGGATGAGTCAGATTCCTTGGTGTAAATAATTGCGGACTAAGTACATCTCTGTACTTGAAGTGATCGCATTTCTTGAGTGGCGAGACTGAAGTAGGGGGGTAATTACCCCCATAAAAAGGCGTACAACTGAGAGGCATCTTCATCTACGCAAATTATCGGCCGCCATTTTGGAAACCGTTTAGACGCGTTATTTATGATGTAACTGTTCACCATTTTTTGAAAAGTATGAAATTATTATTGTCGAACACGTGCGTTAGGTTTTATAGAAATAAGCTGTTTAGGGAAGTGATAGCCGTAAGCCGTAGCACGTATCTGTTCAATCAGATTAAATAAGCAACGCTCTCCAGGGCCCTCTCTGTAAGGGTGACCGATTGGATTGGCCAGCAAAAAAGACTCAGTTCTCTGCTGTAAAATCACTTAGGTGGTTCGGAACCACCTAAAACTGTAGGTCCAGCTCATCAATCACCATCATATCCATTTCATTACCCAAGCAGAGATGTGTCAGACCTATGTGGGCTTCATCCTAAAAAACAAGCAGTTTTCTGAACTTGAGAGGAATAAATTCTTCTACTTTATGGGGTTTCTCTAAACGGTTCATCTGTTTCATGTTTACTTGCTGGCAGTAGACTACTTTATATTTCCCTCTGATAAATCACGAGCTTTTAAGACTGCGCTTGGGTGGGTGAATGATGTTATATCTGTTCTATTATGACTCACCCAGTGGTTCGGAGCCCACTTAAGTTTGTGGGTCTATCTTCACACATGTTTATTATAACATGAATCAGCAAGCGACGTGGAACTATCATGTAAGGGCTTCCTTGCCAATAAACCCCGTTATTAAACTTATAAATAAGCAATAACTTCGTTTGGGTGGGTGAATGGTGTTATCTGTTGTATTATGACTCACCCGGTGGTTCGGAGCCCACCTAAGTTTGTGGGTCTACCTTCATCATGTTTACTATAACATGAATCAGCAAGCGACATGGAACTAACTATCTTGTAAGGGCTTCCTTGCCAATAAACGCCGTTATTAAAGTTATAATAAATAAGAAATAAAATAATACGATTTTCAATGTTACTATGAGTTTTTTGTGAGTACTACTGGAATTTTAGTTTTCACCAATGTGAAGAAAATACTTCGTGGGAGGGGGGGGGAGAGCATAAACTTACTTTTTATCGCCTATTAAAGGTCCTCAACCCTTTATAAACAAAAATAGATCTTTTAGTAGTAGTAGTAGTTGAAAATTTCGGGGGGATATCACCCCTTTATCCACCCATGATGATGGTACGCATGATGTTCGACACTTTCCTTGCAGAACCACAGGTTCCATGTAGTACAGGAAAAGGACAGTTCCTATTATTGTGTAGAACTTCATTAAGTAGAACTCAACCAAAGAATTGAGTTTATCACAGTACGTACGGTACTCTAGATAACATTGTAATGTTCATGCGAATGTCTGGATTGATTTATACTCTCGTCAGTGGCATCTTCTTTTAAAAAAATATTAATTTCATATTTCAGTAGAATAATAACAATAATAATAATAATAATAATGATAATAATAAAAATAATTGAAAAAATAATAATAAGGGTTTGGCTTTTATTGGTGGGGAGACCTTTACGGGTACCTCCACCTCACCATTTGAGTCATGTTACAGGAACAAGGTGGACCTACAATTTAAGGTAGGTTCCGAACCACTGAATATTTAAGTTGAACATCTTTTCAAGTCAAAAATTCATCTATTGTGCATCAACGATGCAGAGAATAGTACGGTACAGAGATGTTCATAGTAATATCTTTTACATTTCTTGTAGATTGTTTTAGCGGTTATTGTATATTCTATTTTATATTGCTTTGGATATATTTTTAAGAGATATTTCTCCTTCTATTGTATTGTTTTAGACCTATTCTAGTGGTATTTTTTATTATATTGTTATGAAATGCAGGAATAGAGAGAAATATCAACATCTCTTTCACCTCCTTCTTCTTCCCCAAGGAAAAATTCATAATTTTTTTTTTTTTTTTTTTTTGTAGATTACGTCTTGGAGACTCCAGTTAAGGAGTATAAGACAAGTCAGATCAACAATATTATACACTAGATACCATAATTACTTCAATTAGTTGAGGTGAGGCTTAATTTTGATGTGAAAGGAACTCTTGTACACTATAAAAAGCTTTATCAACTAAATATTTCTTCAATTTTTTTTTAAATATTTCTATATTTTCAAGACTCTTCAAAAACTGCGGTAGCTTGTTGTAGAATTTCCTACCAATATAAATAGGTTTTTGTTTGAATAAGCTACTATTGTGACTCACCAAGTGATAATCTCCTCGGCTTCTTGTATTATAATCATGAACATCAAGATTTTGGTTAATATCATTCGTTTTTACATATAAAGTAGCTTCATACACATATAAGCAGGGTACAGTTAGGAGACCAAGTCTCTTGAACAACGGCCTACATGAATCTAATCTATTTACTCTTTCTATACACCTAACCGCTTTCTTTTGGATCTTAAACACCCTATCAAGATTTTGTTTTGATGAATTACCCCATACTAAGATAGCATACCTAATATGTGACAGTAAGAGCCCATGGTAAGCTGTAAAAAGTAACTTTTTGTCATTCAATCTAGCGAGCTGTCGCAGGAAAAATACCCCAGATGAAATTTTACTACATATTTTCTCAATGTATGGAGTCCAGGTCAATCGTCTATCCAACATAACTCCTAGAAATGCAATTTTTTCTTCCTGGTCTAATTGATTATCGTTTACAAACACGTTTATAACCCTATCTTCATTTAAATTATGTTTGTTTTTGAATTGAAGGTATTGGCATTTTTTACTATTTATAGTTAATTTCAACTGATTTAAAAATTGGACAATGGACTGCACACCTATATGGGCACTTATTTCTAAATTATCTAGAATGGAATTGCTGAAAATGAGTGATGTATCATCAGCAAATAAGAGGGCTCTACCACTAATTAATTCTTTAGATACTGCATTCATCATCTTACTCCAAGAATGCACCTAGTTAATTTCTTTTCCACATGGGGCGCTAGCGGTTTTGTCAACAAACAGATGCATTAAGACGTTTAAGTACCGCATTCGATTTACCATGATGTAGGGGTTAAAAATAACAGTCGCTACATCCGGATCCGTTACACCGTTATATCCGATCCAATGTTACATAAGATATCTTTTACTTAAGCTCAAAGATGACTAAATAATACTTGCCAAATCGTAACACCCAGTATCTTTACATCCGATCTCAATACGGATATAGCAACAAGCAGCACTATTATAGCCGTTAGCATTCGCCCAAATACCAGACAGGTTTATTTACAACATTTTCGTGCACAAGGTTGGCAATACAAGATATATAGATATCTATATCTATAGACACCTAGTTGTTTTAGGCTATTACTGTTTGAGACTATGCAGCCGGTATTTTTTATGTAACCACAAGTGAAACTTTGTACAATACGTGTCTGTTGGATCGTGATACGGGAATAACATTATTTTGATTTACAATAGATCAACTGTACTGGTCAGCGCTACATAGTAGGTTAGGTTGGTTAATTCATTTGCCGAGCGCGGGCAATTTAAAAATCGATAATGGACGCGCGATCGCTTAGAACAATGAAATACCCAACTTCAATTCGTGTCATCGTAATTTCTAGCTTAAAATCGAATCTCACACACATAAGCAAGGCACGAAACTTAACAGGCTGGTTGTATTACTATAGATATTACCGACACCCATTAGAAATACACACAGCAGTTCTAACACAACATTAAAATTATTACTGTATATATTATATTTTCAACGCCCTTGCTGAATAGGTTGCCATGTTTCAGCTACCTGCAGAGTTGTACCTGTACGTAATAATATTAGGCTACTACTGAGTATGCCTATATCTATGCATGTATATATTAAATATATCTATATATACATTTTATATTTATACACGTATATATCTATACATGCATATCTGTATAATGCGCCCTGTAATAGAATTACAAAAACAACTATGTTTATGGCTATATCTATGAGCTTTGGTGTAATTAGTAATAATTCCTTATGTCTGCAGAACCGCAGGCATTACAGTGGCTAGCATAGACTTAAAATGAAGCCTTGTAAAACACTCAAGGCTTACAAGGACGTGTACCTTTAGGCACCAATGTTTTACAAGGTGTTTTGTTAATGCAATAAGAGGTTCAGTAGTTTTTAATGTTTTTACGGATGTGAAGAAGACGTTGAAATGGTTCAGATATGGATAGCATCATGGAACTAATAATATAACATAATATTATTTCATTATATTATTAGCTTCATGACAACATTTATTGTATGTAACCTACAGCAGAAACAAGTGGGGTCCCAAGGAATCTAGAGGTTTCTAAAGGGTCTTGGAAATATTGAAGTACAGTAAGAAAATTTGAGAAAATATTTAGTTGATAATAGTTATTTGTGCAACTAGTGCTTTTTCTTTGCTGCTCGAGAAAAATGCATTACGCACAAGCTGAAGGCAAGTGTAAAAAATTTGACTTTTTCAAAAATTTAGTTTAAAAGACCTATTATTTGGTTAGATTGAAATAAAAAAATGTCATTTCATTCCTCTAGGTGTCTTTTAGTTAAAGAAAATTTATCAAGAGTTTCATATCACTCATAAAAGAGATGAATAGCCCCCAAAAACCGAACATTTTCTACTTTGAACTCCCATATTTCACCAAATAATTGAAGAAAACGTTTTTCCTTACAGCAATAGATAACATTTCGAAGTCCTAATAATATCCAATACAAGTAACTTCGAAAAAAATTATTACCAAAAACCCTGCGCACAGCCTTAAAAACTATTTTCAATTTTGTATCAATAAATTTTATTTTAAAAAGTGTAATTATTTGTGCAAGTAATGCGCAAAGTAGCACTTTGCTGCACGAGAGAAATGCATTACGCACAAGCTGAAGACAAGTGTAAAAAATTCAGTTTTTCAAAAATTTTATTTTTTCAAGTGTATGGTACTCTACTTTTTCACTATAAACTTACTATCAAAATTTACTATTTTACTATTGATATGTTCGGTAACCTTCATTTAAGCTACTCATACTACAGTACTATAGTTACTTAAGATACTTTCTCAACTTTGGATCAAGCCAAATTTGAATTTTTTTGATTAATTTTTGTAGCTATCATTATAGGCCTACTATCAAATTCATTTTTTTTAAATAAAATATAGTTATCTATTATATAAACGTCTTCATGCAGTCCGCTGTCGACGAAACTCTAGCGCTGGAGACTAAGGGATTGAAGAATAGATAAATGGATGGATGGAAGGAGAAGGAGAGGAAGAAGAAGAAGAAGAAGAAAACGATGTGAGAAGAGGAGGAAGGAGAAAACAAGACAAGGAGATTTTGAGGAAGAAAATGGAGAAGGAAAAGATAATAATGTAGATTGTAGAAGAAGATAATGAAGGTGAAGAAGAAAAAGAAGGTAAAAAGGAATGAGATAAAGTAAAGTAAACTAGGGAAGTGATAGCCGCGAGACGTAGCAGGTATCTGTTCAATCAGATAGAGATAAGCTGCGTTCTCGTTGGTCCTGTTTGTAACGGTGACCGATTAGATTGACCAGCAAAAAAGACAATGTTCTCTGCTGAAAATCACTTCCCGGTGGTTCGGAACCCACCTAAAACTGTAGGTCCAACTCATCAATCACCATCATCCAACTCATGACCCATGCACAGGTCTCAGACCCATGTGGGCTTCATCCTCAAAAAAAAGAAAAAAGTCTATTGAATTTCTTAGTTGATTATGACTCTCGAGAAATCCCCATTCAATTGAATCAGGCAACCTGCAAGTAGACTTATAATTTCATTCCAATTCCTCTTCAAACCACGACCTAGTGAACATTTTTTTAATCCAGAAGATGCATCTCTGTATTTTAACGCCTGTCTATACTCGAGTAGGCTTTATAAAACATTCCGAGTCAACCACAAAGCAAGACAGACAACTTAATGATTCAAAACAACAAAAGAAAAGTTAGAATAAGAAATCAAAAGAAAATAACACGATGCGCCATCAAAACCTCCCGCCCACAATTTAGACCGTGATAGTACCATCCTTTTCAATAAAGATCCTTAATAAAATAGTTTAGTAACAGTAATGCGTTGTAGTACATGACAGACGGCATGTAAAATTGACGTTAAACTGGGTTTGAATGCTAATCCCAAGTTAGAGTAGCGTTTAACTAAAGCGGTAAGTTTTTTTTTTGTTGAACATCTAGGTACTGATCTTAAGCGTTAAACTTTTTGACGGATATTTTTCTGTTGAACTTGTAGGTAACGACTAGATCTGTACAGATTTGATTCTTCAGGGCGGTCCGGGAATCTTACCGTTCTCAACGACGAGATAATTAACCTGAAATACGTTGTTTGATTTGTTTCAGGCTCTTTTTTATCGTGTTTGATGGTAGGATTAAGGCTGGAGATAATTTTACAGTAGTTACTTGTTAATTTTCATTGAAAATACTTTTTTAGACCACCATAGTGTAGTGGTTGAGGCCATGTTGTTGGGCCGTATTTCAAGACTATTATTTCAAAAAATAATGTGGTCAATTAGGCCTAAAATATAGCCTACCTTGTCTTCATTTAAATCAAAGAATATGACATATTAAAGAAGCTATTTCAAAGGTAAAGTTCATGTAGTTCTATCTTCCTTTCCACGAGTACACTAAAAATTGAAGTTTGAAACTAAATAAAAGATACTGACTACACCGTTGTAGGAAAATAACTTTATTCGCTAGAAGGCTGTGAGCAAGGGTTTTGGGTCATAATTTTTTTTTCGAAATTTCTTGTATTGAATATTTTTTTATATATATATATTTTTTTTAGGATGAAGTCCACATAGGTTTGAGACCTGTGCGTGGGTAATGAGTTGGATGATGGTGATTTATGAGTTGGACCTACAGTTTTAGGTGGGTTCCGAACCACCGGGAAGTGATTTTCAGCAGAGAACAGTGTCTTTTTTGCTGGCCAATCTAATCGGTCACCGTTACAAACAGAACCTACGAGAACGCAGCTTATCTATCTGATTGAACAGATGATATCAATAGCTGTGAGTAAACTGTTTTTCTTCAATTATTTCATGAAATATGGGGGCTCAAAGTTGACATTTTTCGGTTTTTGGGGGCAATTGATCTCACCAATTAAACGTTTGATAAATTTTCCTAAATGACACATTGAGAAATAAAATGATATATTTTTTTAAATCTAACAAATAATTTTTTCAAATAACGTTTTACCGTTAATAATAATAATAATAATATCGTGTGACTTGGCTGGGTCAGGTCTGGTGTCAGAGTTATCAGGTCGCACCTGAATAAGTTCAGGGCCTCTGACGTGACTTAACGACTGTTTTTAGGCAGCCGGGACCGACAGCTTAACGTGTCCTCCGAAACACGGGAGTGGACCGAGGTAAAATCTTTCGGTCAGAACTGGGATCGAACCCGGGACCTTTGGGCTAGCAAACCAGCACTTAACCCACTCACGTTTTACCGTTTAAAAATATGTATTTTGACAAAACGAATAACTTGATTGGTGTAAAAAATACGTTATTTTATTTCTTGATGTAGAAAATTTATCAAAAGTTTAAAATCACTCATAGGTGAGATCAATTGCCCCCAAGAATCGAGAAATTTCAACTTTGAACGCACATATTTCTCAAAATAATTTAAGAAAAAACTTTTTCCATAGCAATAGATAACATTTCAAAGTCCTAATAATATTCAATACAAGTAACTTCGAAAAAATATTATGACCAAAACCCCTGCGCACAGCCTTTAGTAATAATATGACTATTTAATATTACAGTATGCTTTGTAATAATTATAATTCAACCTTAATCGGAATTCAAGTTGTCAAGTAGATAAAAAGGCGAATTTCTCACACTACTTATTAACATAGGCAGATATAAGTAGGATAGTATCAACAAATACAATTATAATTATATTATAATTATTGTAATTACATTATTGTAATTATTGTAATTGCATTATATGATCTTTGGTATCAATGAACAAATAATTAATAGAGCAGCAATTTGAAAAACTTCAAGACAAAACAATAAAAACGAGTTTTGAATTGTTTCTGATTTACAATGAAACATGAGTAGGACCATGGGTTTGTTAAAGAAACGTACGCTAATTCCAATACAGTATAAGTTAGTGAACTAACTTATAAACTACTAACCTGGATAAGTTAGTAGATAAATACAGTACAAGTTAGTGAACTACTAACCTGGAACAAGAAATCCAGGAAGTTAGTGAAGTTTACTGTCGATAAAAAATTGATTATTTAGAATTATCAAGAAAAATAATATGATAGAATTTGAGGGACATTGATCATTGAAAATTAATATAATTATACTTTAATACTGTATAAGTACAGTCTACTAAAGTTTCTAGGTGAAAAACAATACAAGAGTTACAAAAATACTGAAAAAAATAAGGAAATTCGAACAAACACATTTTATAAAGTCTAGAACAAATTTGGAAGAACTTTTCAATTGGAAGTAAGTCTTGAATGTGTATTATTGAATTTATTGAATTCTTCGAAAATTGCTGGATTTTATTCCCAATTAAATAGACAGGGAGAATGGCCGGCCTTAAATCTTTCACAGCAGATAGAAAATAACTATTCTTAGTTGAATAATAAAATTTAATACATTAAAACATGACTAGTTCCTAAAAAGAACAAAATAAACAGGAATCCAACTCATTACCCAAACACAGGTCTTAGGTCAATATGGGTTCATCCTCCAAAAAATCTTTCAAAGCAGTGCGTGCGTGCATACATTTATTTCAACATTATTACTAGCCTAATAGGAAAAGGAATCCATCTTCACATAAGTCCTAATCATCCTAATTATAAATTTTACTCGAAAGGGGTGACTAGCATAGGTATTCATTTTTTTAATGCTTTGCCACCCCAATTATCCAGTCAAACGCTTGGAAAACTAAGACAGAACTGGAAAGTCAGTGTTTTTATACAAGTCAGGAGTTTTTCAGTTATTTCAAGTAGGCCCTTAGTTGAATAATAAAATGCATTACATTAAAACATGACCGGTCCTAAAAAATAACAAAATAAACAGGGACTTCCAACTCATTACCCAAGCACAGGTCTTAGGCCAATATGAGTTTCATCCTCCAAAAAATCTTTCAAAGCAGTACAAACACATTGGAATGTACGGTATATGAAATTTAAAAAATCTTTATATCTATATAAATAAAATTAGAGTTTTGTCTGTACATTTATCAGAATTGTATATTTTTTGGTTATTTTTACGTTTTATACATTAAATAAGCCGAAAATAGTCTTATCTCACTTTCTGTCTGTCTGTCTGTCTGTCTGTCTGTCACGGCCGCAAAGGCATTTTTCGCGGCCTTCTCCTCAAAAACGAGAGCATCGATCGGGATTTTAGTTATTGAACAGTATTGAACAGTTTATTGACAATGTCTTTAGCTATAAAAAACTAAATTAACTTTTTTTTTAACAGAGTAATAAACGTTTAAAAACCAAGTGTTTTGCGATTTTGGATACATTTTACGCGGCCTTCTCCTGAAAAACGAGAGCATCGATCGGGATTTAAGTTATTTATCAGTATTGAAAACCTTTTTGACAATGTCTTTAGCTATAAAAAACTAAATTAACTTTTTTTTTAACAGAATAATAAACGTTTAAAAACCAAGTATTGTGCGATTTTGGATACATTTCTTCCAAGTTTTATTACCACATAAGAATAAGAACAAATCACTTAATTTATCATGATATATCAATCAGCTGTTCTCAAATATAAATGGTGGGCCCTTCGCGGCGTTATTTATGCTGTCTGCAGACTTGTGTAGTCGGAGCATTGCAGTCTTTTAGGAAACATATGTCTGGTGAATCAAAGCTCATCTTATGTTTTATCAATTATTTCTTTGTTGAAAAAAAACAAAATTTTCCAATTTAAATTTATCAAAACAAAAATTAACATTTTAGGAAGGTGCGATTTGTGCTAGGCTCTTGGGAATTCGCCAGGTAGCACTATTATTACCACATAAGAACAAATCACGTAATTAATTTATCATGATATATTAATCAGCTGTTCTCAAAAAACATTCTCTCCGATACCTGTCACTGAATTGCTGACGTTCTAAGTTGTTTACTAAGGGCCCGTTCACACAATACAGTTTTTGTGCGGTACAGTAAATTTGCTGTATCAGTTATTTTGCAGTGCTTTTGTTTGTATGTACATTTCATATTGTATGTTTCGACTGGATCCAGTAAAAAAGCTGTTCTAACCGATTTCTACATTCGGTTTTGTCTTCGAAAACTGTATCACTAAAATCAGCTGTACCACAAAATAACTATCCGTATCCGGTGGCACATGTATTGTACCGGTAATGGATATGTTCAAACGATACGCTTATTACGCTGGAAGCAGTCTTCAGATCGTCAGCATTGATCTTCTTCATTGATATTCTTCAGCATTGATCTTCTTATTAGTGAATTCCAGTGTCCAGAAGTGGAAGATATTAATTGTGAAAATTTAATTTCTCTAATATATGAGAGACCCGCCTTGTGGGACAAGACTTAAGATTAATATAAAAATAATGAGAGAAAAATGTGTAGAATATTGAAACCAGAATTTGCGTACTTTGATCAAAATTTAAGAGAAACCTTCAGTAAGAAACTTATTTAAAAAAATCTTACACAAATAAAAAAAATCCTGGACTGGAATAAATAAAACTGAACTGGAAGCGCAATGGTGGGAGTTGCCGGTCTCTTATCGGGCGCCTCCCCAGGTGGCGGATTGGGGGATGCCTCCTAGATATAGGTGGTACCGAGGAAATGAAATACCCGGGGTGGACCAAAACCAGCATAGAAACTGCTGCCTTGCAGATGGAGGTCAATGGAAATCCAAAGGCTAGGGGAAGAAAACCCCAATAGAAAATTGACTGCTGCCTTGTAGTTCAGCATTGGTTTGTTAAAGGCTAAGGAAGGAAACCTGAAAAAATTCCCTGGTCCTCCAGGTTGGGGGTTGGATGTGGGGCTAACTCCCCCACTCCATAAAAAAAACATTTGTTATGGAAGCACAAAATGATAGGAACGGACGGCCCTCAAGGAATTTAGTAAAGGAACAGACATTTAAACGATCGCTGGATAGGGACCGTTGGCGACAATTACTAGTGCAGGCCAAGACCCGTCCTGGGTTGTAGGACCACTGAAGAACAAGAAGAAGGAAGCGCAATGGAAGAAGGAGGAGAGCACAGCAATAAGCAGCAAAGCCGGACCGTGTGAACATCACAGTACAGTTGACGCCGTACAGTAAAAAAACCGTACCGCAAAAAAACTGTATCGTCTGAAAGGGGCCTAAGCTGCTAACAACTTCATGATCGTTGCTATCAAAAAAGCCGAAACATATTTAGTCTTATTTCTAAACATAATCCGTACGAAGGACGGGCACAATAGCTAGTATAAAAATAAATGTCTGTCTGTATGTATGTATGTATGTGTGTTCCCTATAGACTCCAAAACTACTTGACAGATCGGCATGAAACTTTGGGAATATGTTGTGTGAATATTGGGGATGGTTTCTGACCATAAATTTCAATAGGGGAGCTAATAATTATTATTAATTAAACCATTTTATAGACCTAACCTACTGAACTTGCCAGCCAAACAGCTTAAAGGAACAGCTGATATAAGTCAACAGTTTTTAATCATATGGCAGGCCCCTTAGTGGCGTTATTTACGCTGTCTTTGAACAGCAAAAGACTTTGCACTTTGATGTAGGCTACCGTGCAGTTGGAGCCTTGCAATATGTAGGAAACATACGACTGGGTATGATGAAATGTAATTATGCTAGGTTGATGACATCTGTTAAACCAATGCAGCTAGAAATTTGAAATGCAGCCTCAGCGGGAGGCGGCGAATAATAAAATAAAAAACCTAGCTTCTACCCTTATAGTCATAGGAAGTTTAAATTTGAAATGTTTCTTCATTCAGAGGTGGTGATTAAGAAAACAACGAAGCCTCTATGATCAGCTGGAAGAGCCCTAGGACTAACTTCTATCCTAATTTTAAATGTAACCTCAGCGGGAGGTGGCGAATAATTAAATCAAGGAGAATTTTTATGAGAATGCAGCAACGCGCGTTGGGCCAGCTAGTGATTTATAAAAACATACTGTATATACAGTATTACATATCAAATAACTAAATTATGTAAATTTCAACTGGTAGATTGATAAATCCATATACGCCTTTGAGAGGAGGTCAGTGGCTGCTAAATTATCTATCTATAACGGCTCTGGTAGCGCAGTTCGTTGGAGCGCTTGTCTGTGATAAGATAAGAGGATCTGGCTGGCTTCGTTTCTTACAGCCTTGGGTTCGAATCTCATTCAGCCATGGATGTTTCTCATCATTCACCGATTCACCTTACTACCCGCACACAAGTCTCCAGACTCATGTGGAGCAGCCCAGTGGAAGTAGACAATAATTTCAATAACAGTAACATCTTCATCGAGGCTCTCAGTTGATTTATCAAATTTATTGCATTAGTAAGTAAATTCGTACGGCTTTTCGTGGTGGGGAGACCCTTACGGGTAGTTCCACCTCGCCGTTTTTTTAACGACTGCTTTTTTTTATATGCAACCGTGATCGACGGCTTAACGTGTCCTCCGAAACACGGGAGTGGCTCAAGAAAAATATCTTGTACTCAACTGGGATCGAACCCAGGACCTTTGGCTTATCAGACCAGCGATAAGCCAACTCGGCTACGCCGACTCCATTTATTGTATTAAAAAAGTGCAAGAGCATGTTTTACATGAACAGGAAGAATAAGGTTTTATTTCTTACGGCAGAAATAGAAAATAGGGCATATAGATTTTTGACAACATAATTAGTGGAAGAAAAAGTTATTCGAACGATCATCACATCTTCCTGGAAGTGCTTAAATGAATCGCATCTAAACAGGGTCAGATTCCTGCTTTTTCATTTTTCGAACTTTCATTAGAGATTGAAAAGTGATAGTATGATACACCAGTCAACATTTCAGCTTGTTTGTGATAATCCTTTCAAGATTTTATTAAAACTTTCAACTTACAAAAAAAAAAAAATCAATTGAAGTACCGTATTTAAACAATCTTTAATATAAAATATTTAGTTGATAAAGCTTTTTATAGTGTACAGGAGTTCCTTTCACATCAAAATTAAGTCTCACCCCAACTAATTGATACAGTAATTAATTATGGTAGCCTTAACATTTAATTATGTTATAACATTGTATAAATCGCTGATATGACTTCGTCATATTCCTCAACTGGTCTCCAAGACGTAATCTACAAAAAAAAAAAAAAAAAAAAAAAAAGAGCCAAGTGTGATACTAGAGTCAACATTGAATACGTGTTGATCAATGAGCATTGAAGCACTCTTCGCTCGCTGCTTCACTCTATCATACACTACCATTGCACAGCATGTGTTTGATTTTGCAGCTCTAATATAAAAATCTAACGCTCCTAAGGGTGCTTGAAAAGTGGAGCATCCATTACTCGATGATCGCAAATTTTGATGCCAAATGTATTGAATGCTTCTCTGCGCAAGCACCCCAAGGCATTCATATCCTATAAATAAGATGAATCTCAAAAGTTATCACAGATAATTTTAATTTCTCTTCACATAAATATATACATACAAATCATACTTAAGACTTATATAATGGCAGCCATTACATTGGAGGTTTTACACTCTTATAAGTGAGAGTTTCCAGAATCCTATAGATACTTTGAAATTAAAAATACGCATCCCACAAAACAAATCGTGGTAGTACCAGTGAATAGTAATTATTTCATGCGATTTTAAAATGCATTCAAGTTAATAATATATGTATCAAAACATCAGTATCACACCTAAAAGTAATAAAATCTAGAATCCAATATAAACACTCTTGTTCCTATTATGAATTGAAAACCAAGAACCAAAACCATGAGGAATAATCATTTGTGCTAGGTTGACCGTAATATATCACTGATTTCTAATTCCTGTTTTATTTTGCTCATTAAACAGGATTTGTTATTTTTTCAAACTCCACCATAAGCCATAAAATCAATTTTCTTTGTAGTGGCGAAATACAATAAATGTAGTTGTGACCATTTCGTCTAATTATGTACCATAAAATTAATATTGTAACATTAAATTATAATAGGCTTTATAAATTCTTAGAAATATTTAGAACATACTACACCAACAAAATCAACCCATTAAGTTTGAGAACTATAAGAGAATATACTTAAAATTTTTATGAGATCAATAACTAATCATAAACAACTAACAGACTATTGGTATGGAAGGCATAGTTCCTGACCCTATTCCTGGTTCAATTAGAGGTTAGGTCTAAGATTTCTACTCCTATCAATACAATTCATCACCCACGCATCATATAGTATTATATCTTGAAAATATAGTATTATAGGTCTTGAAAATATAGAAATATTTAAAAAACAATTGAAAAAATATTTAGTTGATAAAGCTTTTTATAGTGTACAAGAGTTCCTTCCACATCAAATTTAAGCCTCACCTCAACTAATTGATATAGTAATTAATTATGGTATCTAGTGTATATGACTAATGTTAATCTGACTTGTCTTATACTCCTTAATTGGAGTCTCCAAGACGTAATCTACAAAAAAAAAAAAAAAATAGGCTTGAATGGGATTCATTTATTGAAAAATTTGGGTAGGATACAAACTTAAAAAGCTCCTCACTTTCCATAAATGACAATAATACCACAAAAACTAATCAGTGTAATGTTTGAAAATTTCAGGTTGGATGCATCCTCTTAATCCCCTCTCGTAACGCCCCTGGACGCGCGATTTATATAATAAAAGGGTTTCACTTTGGACGGTTGCAGTTCGATATCCCATCCACCGAAATAATCGCAGGAGTTTCGATATCGGATGGAAGTATTGATACAGTCTTTCTTATCAACACACCTGTTCTGTATCATACGAATGATACAGAACAGCTGATAAAGTGGTACGTTGCGTTCTAACGACATTTATTTACACTTCGAGAACTAGTACAACACACAAAAATAATGCTAAATGTTAATAAAAACAGTTTCGTTTCAGCCTATGTGATTTATTCTCTATTAAAAATTGTTTTATTTTTTGTTTATAATATTGTGAAGTTAACAATAATGAACTACATTTTGTTCACGATACGATTCCAGACATCAATAAATAATGCGTTAAAATGCTGTTTCATAAAGACACTTAGATACGTAAAACATTTGATACACAATTCCAATCGATGGTATGAATAATCGATATTGTCAAGTATCGAAACTCCTGCGACTATTTCAGTGGATGGGATATCGAACTGCAGCCCTTTGGACTACAATATCTAATAAAATAAAAACATTTTGCCTGATCTGCTCAGTTCAGGCTTTGTATCAGGTGACACCTGAGTAATTGAAAGGCTTCTGAAGGGGTTTGATGACCAAGGGATTGTTTTATCACAAACTACAAATTAATAATATTATTACTTGCAAAGCGTTACTAAAGTTTGTAGATTGTAATTCGTGACATTAATTTGTAAATAATTGTATAACATGTCATAAAGCCAAGTTTCTTATTATTTAGATAAAAATCATTCAACCGCTACAGATTCAATGCTACACATTCGATAAACATTAGAGACTGAATTTTCTGTTTTGTTTATTGTTATGATAGTTAGTATCAGAAATCATAATTGGTATTTTATTTATTGCTCAATCCTACTGCATGCTGTGCCTGATTGGAACCAACGTTTTTAGTTTTTCTTATGTTGACTTTACTAAAAGATGCATCCTTTTCGAACCGAAATTTAATTTGGCTAAATTTTTCAAAATATTACTTGAAACATTTTTCATGATTTTTTCCACGTTGTTAGAGGTTTTAACAAGTGAGAAAAAATATTTTCCAAGATTTTATAAAAATCATGCATTGTAGGGTTACGGATTGAATAAACTTACAGTGGTCTAAAAACGTAATTATCATGTTTTAAGGATTCAAAAGTTATAGAACCGATCAACTGTTATTGAATGACTGAGAAACTAGGCATCAGAGATTATTTTAAAAACATTTCAACCTACTTTTTTATTGCTGATGATGCCCACATGAGTCCAAGACTTGTGCGTGGGTAATGAGGTGAAAGATTACACATAAATGCCTGACGGTGAAGCGGGTGGCGGACCACTTAAATGACAGCAAGCTGAAGTTGCGACGCCCCAACCAAATGCGCTAAGCGGCCCGCCACTTTTGATCTGATGACTTAATCGAATTATAAAAAATCGATGTATTGATATATATAGAGAATAAACATAATGAATCACATTTCAATTAATCAGACATCGTTCTAGCCCACTAAACATGTACTACATATTATAACATTCATAATAATAATTAATTACAGGTACTGTAAGTAGTTTTTTTAAAAAGTATTATTAGTAAAGCACAATAATATAAAACAGATAACTGGAAAACAACAAACACAATGGAATGACAATGTTTAGTAATGAAGACATAAAAATTCTAATTAACCCAGAGTTCAACTTCTACACCAAAAATGTTAATCAAAGGATTCTGTAAACCAGTATCTGTATTATAATTTTCAATAATTGAGTTTTTGAAAAATCGAAGAAACCCAAAGTACAACAGCGACTACACAAAAATGATTCAATGAATTTTGTAATATGGTACATATAAAACATACATCACCTTCTACAACCTAATAATATTAGTACACTTACATAATAGAGAGTTTGAGCAAAATCAAGCTAACGAAGACACATGCTAAATCAAGACCATACCTGATGTAAAAATGGTCTTGGTTAGTCAGTTTAGCGCATGCGCAGACTACAAAGTTAATGGTCTAGTTTATGTATCATATATACAAAAGATAAGCTATTTCAAGAGGTGTTGTCTACGATTCTCATTCAAGACCCAGAATAATTTGACAAAAATAAGTGAAAAAGTAATGGGTCACAGAGGAAATGAATATCTCTTAAGATCAGGCTTAAAATTGATCAATTTTTACCGTGACACATATTCTACATAGTTGGTTACTTTCAAAGAATGTTGATGGGGTTGAGGGCATGTTTAATGTTGTGCTTTGATCTACAACTATGGTGATACTGACCTAGCTGCAATATTTAACCAGTGATCATTCCATGACGACATCATCAAATCATGTTAAGTTCTTTTAAACTTTCTACCAGCTATTAATTCGCTTTCAATGCTTCAAGTTATCAATTCTATTGAATTAATGGTATATTTTTAGTCCTTATTGTTTCTACTCCTACATTTTTGTACTATTATTATTCTATGTTTCCTCCAAGTGTTTTAATTCTATTATTCATTTTTTTTATTACATCAATTCATGGCATCTTTTTTGGATCCTATGATGCTCCTGTATGCGGACATAATTTCACAATGAAATTATTTTCATACAGTATTATTTCTGCAGATATTTTTTTTGTAACATTTTATTTCTTGTACATGATAGTTAAGTTGAACTAAGTATTTTTTCTATGTAACTTCTTGGTTTCTCTCCTAATAATTGATTGTTTTATAATTATTATTATTTTTTATAATGTATAATTTTTTTCCTGTGTATTGTTTTTTTTTTGCTTGTTTGAATTTGCGGAAATAAAGATTATTATTATTATTATTATTGGGTGACCATCATTGACCCCGCTCATTTTTTATTTTTGAAACATTTGTACTTGATTTTTTTTAATGTAGCTTTCTTCTTTCTATCAATAAACTTCTCTGAGCAATTTAATTCGATCAGACAAATTATTATCATACTAATTATGTACCTACATAGCCGTAGCAGATATCTGTTCAGTCTAATAGAAGAACGCTACGAACTCCTGGGCTCTCTTTGTAAGGGTGAACGATTGGATTGGACAGAAAAAAATACAGTTCTTTGATGTAAAATCACTACCCGGTGGTTCGGAACCCACCTAAAACTGTAAGTCCAACTCATCAATCACTATCATCCAATTCATTACCCACACACAGGACTCAAATACTCATGTGGGCTTCGTTCTCAAAAAAAGATATGAGTCAAAATAATTGATTACCACTCAAAAGCAAGATGGTAGTTTTATATAGAACCAAGCAAATTTGAAAAAGTAGGTGGATAAATTATTATTCTACTTTTCAAATCAACTATAGGCTTTGATAAACACATTTTGACAATTCATAAAATTGATAAAATAATGTTCTTACTGATGTATTCAAAGCAATTCAATACTGTAATCTGCACATGTTGGATTCAAAATTTTGCACATCAAGTAAAGATGGCTTCAGCTAGCGATAAAAAAGTGACTTTATATACAGTGACTTTATATAGACAGTGTGGCCATTAGACGTCTCTCTTCTGATTGGATATAGGCCAACCCGCAATTTGGGGTCCAAATTAAGTGTTGACGACATTAACTGAGACTGTGTCTTAACAGTCAATGAAGTATGAGCCATATTTGCTATCCTATTGTGTTTAGAATTTGCTGGATGGAACGCTAAGGTTTACATGTGTACTGTGTAGTCAGAGCCATGCAGTCACGTATAATAGTAGTTTATGCAACGATTTTATTTTGACCCTTATTAAGGCACGAGTTAGATGTAAGTTATAACACGAGCGAATGCGAGTGTTATCAATATCTCACGAGTGCCTTAATGGCCAAATAAAATCGTTGCATACACTATTTTATCTACGACCACTAGTATACATTTAATTAAAACAATTTCATTTTACCTGTGACTGTCAGAGATACCTAACCTCTCATCTACGAGAAGTTATAGTAGGTTAAAGTAGCTGGTGTAGCAGTTTGATGAAATCAGCTGATAGTTTCACAATATTGAATTACGATATTGATTCCATCCAAAATGCTTCTGATTGGTCCAGAACCCGTGTTATAATGTAGAACCTGTACTATAATGAGCTCTTTATGCAACGGGTCTCAAAAATCATTTCGAAAAGACAGCTGTTTTGGCATCAATTGTGAAACTGTAATGTATACATTATGACATGGTCGTAGATAAAACATGTTTATAATATATAAGGTATGAACCATTTATATTATGTTATCCTATTGTATTTAGGCTATGCTGGCGGGAACGCAAAGGCTTACATGCGTACTGTGTAGTCGGAGCCATGCAGTTAGCCTACTTAAAAATATTATGTTTCTAATATCAAGCCTATAAAGGTATACAATCAAATATAAACTGGAGACAATATTATGGTGGTTCGATGCAATGGCCTCTACCAAATCACAGTACCGTAAATTTATGTAGACAGTATGGCCATTGCTTTCAGTTGTCATAATATAGTGACCATTCTATAGTTGATTGTATATCTATATAGACTAGATATTAAATATGTAATGTTTTTTTACATGGCTTACAACTACACAGTTGATATTGTGTCAACCTTTGCGTTCCTGCCAGTCTAAATACAATAGGTTATTGTAGGTTATGGTTCATACTATATTGACTGTAAAGAGCTAAAGAGATAGATCGCTATCACAGTAGTTAACACAAAAATGTTGACACCGAATGGCGAATTTGTACCATGTGACTGAATGATCCTATCAGAAGTGAGGCATGCAATGGCCACACTGTCTATATAAAAGAATAAAACACTGATAAATGTTGTCAATTCCACTTCTTTATTACTACATTGACAACATTTAACAGTGTTTTTTCTTTTATTATAGAGTTCCACAACATCAACCAAAATTCTACAAATAAGTTGTCTATATAAAGTCACTGTAGCATTAAAATGGTAAGGGGAAAGTTAGCGGCGATTTGCTTAAACTCTCTATTAAAACATTAATACATTTCCCTCAATTTGAAACCAATCATAACCTCAAATGCAAATCTAACCTAATCTTGAATGTAGAATCTCCAACGACCATAAATGGCACCTTTGTATCAGCTGATTCTCACTTGCAAAGTGGATAGTTGCAGAATGGGAGCACAGCGATAAGAACACCAATAGACTGACATTGAACAAAGCAACGAGCAGAAAGATATTAGAGTGACACTCAACGTCGTTTCTTCTTTTCCTGTTTGCGTGCGCGATGATGCGCGTGCGGACGACGTGGTGTCGCCTGTGGACTGCCTTCTGAGCCATCATCGTCACTCACATCACCATCCTGCAAATCATAGTTGAAAAATATTCAATCAATAACTTAATAGAAATAGTAGTTTATGAAATGAGTATAAAGCCCACACAGGTCTGAGACCTGTGCGAGGATAATAAATTAGATGATGATTATTAAAGAGTTGGACTTACAGTTTTAGGTGGGTTCTGAATTACCTAGATGTTATTTTACAGCAGAGAACAGAGTATTTTTTGCTTGCCAATCCAATCGGTCACTTTGGCTGTCTTCAAGCATCAAATGAGATGTAAGTTAGGTCAAAACATCTCACAAGTTTCTCCAAGGCAAAATACAATCAAATCAAATCATTCATTGCCAATAAAAATAAAAATAAATAAATAAAATAAAACATACAAATATGTTGTAACAACGTCAAGGTTTTTTAAAAACTAAAATTAACATCAACATTTAAAATCTATATTGAAAAATTCATCAACTTTATATAGACATTTCCTTATCAGTAAATCTTTTAAATATTTTCTATAATATTTTACTTTCATTTTCCTCACATGATTTGGAAGCCTGTTGAAAAGTTTTACAGACATGTACTGCCAATTATGCTGCGAACCTGTGTATTGGCAGTGCTTGACCCTTAAATTACTCTTATTCCTTGAGTCATGATGATGCACGGTGCTGTTTGTATCATATTCTTCCACATTTTTCTTAATCGATGTCAAGCATGTCAACACATATAAAGATGTCAGTAAGCCGATACTGAT
>OX418216.1:11901680-12210486 GCA_948455865.1 Conomelus anceps
GAAAACATCAGAAAACATCAAGTATTTTGTCATGGAAAACATCACAGAATAATAATTTTCCAAATAAATCTGGGTTTATTGTACTGGCCGGTATGAATGAATGCTACTTAATAAGAGTTGTCAGAGTGGTTCGTCCGTAAATTGGAAGATCCGTGGTTTGATTCTCGGCGCTGACTGAATTTATTTTTGTGTTGTGGTATTAATCAGATTCCATCTGCTATCTAATGCAGTTGTCAATGTCCGCAGTAGAGGAGGTATTTGGCATCATTTACAGCAGGGGTTCTCAATCTTTTTCAAGGACAGTACCCCTTAATGAAAAATTAAAATTTAGCGTACCCCCTTGTTACCGCGAGGAGATGTTGGGGGGGGGGGGGGTGACGGTTAAATTGAAAAACCTTTTTACATAAAAAAAACAATACATTTGGAAATCCATTACAAAGTAATGAGATGGATGAGCTTGGTTCTTACATAGTTCCTCAATGCTAGGCTCAAGGTACAACCTTAGATCGTCCCCAACATTAACCTTGTCTCTGAACTTCTACGAAATTGTTCTACAAACCTATTGCACTTGTTGGTTCCTAGTAACTCGACCACAAAGTATTCAAATTATTAGAATTCATTATTAAATAATAACCTTGCGTGATTGCAAAACGAAAAAAATGGTACAGTTTTTCATTAACCTGCCCCGCATACCCCCTGAAAATTTTCGAGTACCCCCAAGGGGTACGCGTACCACAGTTTGAGAACCCCTGATTTACAGCATTACAAGGAATTTCAAAATTAATTATCTAATTTTAACCGTTTTTTTTTTTTTTTTTTTTAGGTACTATCAACGAAGAACACACTACGCGAGCACATGATGATACACTCGGGCGAAAAACCGCACGAATGCATGCTTTGCGGTAAACTAATTCGACACAAGGCTAACTTCATTCTGCACGTACAATCTCACAGCATGCGCAAACATCAAACCCAAGTGCACTACTGCGACGTATGCGAGGAGAGCTTCGCCACCAAAACGGAACTTCGCAAGCACCACAACGAAGCACACTCGACTAAGCACCCTCACAAGTGCATACTTTGTGGAGAAACATTTCGGAAAGAGGAAGGACTTATGGAGCATGTGGAAGAGGCACATGGTGATAAGAAGGACGTGGTGGAGGTGGAGTATCAGCTGTTCCAGCCGCATTTATTGGATGGGTTGTCTAGGTAGGTGATGAATGGTAGGAGGAAAGAATTATAGAAAATAATAAATAAATAATACTCAATAGGAGAAAGAAAAGGAAGGATATAGAAGGCGAATATTTGAAGGAAGAAGGAGAAGAGAAAGAATTGAATTGAATAAATGCCTTTATTTAAACCTGGGAGGGCGAAGTTAAGGCGCAGTCGGCCCTCTCCACCATTTAACCGTTAAAGAGGAAGAGCGATAAGAGATAAAATAAGATATAATTACATCCTAAAAACATTCGGTATAAACCAAACAGAGGATGAGTCAACACATATATTATAGTAATAATTTGTAAAATTATTACAGATAAACTGTAAGGAGAAGAGAAAAGAGTATGGATAGATAAGAAGGGGAAGAAGATGTAGTGTCGAATATGAATGGATAGAGAAGACGATGAGAAGAAGAAAATGAAGGAGAAGTGAAAGAAGATAGAGAAGAATAAGAAGATGGAGATAAGGAGACGAAGGTGAAGTGAAAGAAGATAGAGAAGGAGATGTAGAATATATTGTATGGGATATCTAGTATGAACAAGAAGAAACAAGTTGAAAGATAATAGATAAGAATATTTGGAGAAAGGAAGACAGAAGAAGAGGAAGAATGTGGGAGAAGAAAATTTGGAGTAGTAGAGTAGGTAGAAGGTAGAAAATGAGAGAAGAAGAAGACGGATAAATAATAGAAGAAAGAAGGAAGAATTGAATGATAGAGAAGAGTATTCGGAGGAAAAAGAAAAAAAGATTTATAAAATGTATAACGATTGAGAACATATTGAATATAGAAGCAAATGGGGAGTAGTTGAGTATTGAGAATAAAAATAGATGAAAATGAAGTAGAGATGAATGAAATGGATAAAAGATAAAAATAAGTAGAAAAGGGGGGAAGATTTGAAGAATAGGTAAAAAATATGATGAAAAAGCAGGAAAGATTCTGCGGTCACGAGTTCGATTCTCGTTCAGCAGGTTATATTTTGGGACATCATTCGTTTTATTAAGCACGCACAAGTCTCTGACTTATGTGGGATCATCAGAAAAAAGGTGAGAAGAATTCTTGGAGGAAGAGAATTTGGAGATACAGATCGAGGATATTAACAGATTGGTCAGTTATTTTTATCCGTTGTGTGGTGGGACTTACTAGTTTCGAGATTACATACATAGTATAACTTAGGCCCTTATTAGACAGAGCCACTCCAGTCGCCCATGCAAGCCACAGACAGCAAAGCTCTAATTTATTTTTTGAGGATGAAGCCCACATAGGTCTGAGACCTGTGCGTGGGTAATGAGTTGGATGATGGTGATAAATAATTCAAAATATCAATTTAATAAAAACTGCAACATAACTTTACTGCGATCTATAACAACTTTAATTTATAATCTGAAACATACCGTGACAACATTAGCCTGCAAACAAACATAACCTCCAAATGATGACAAGCTAGTACATAACTGACATCTAAAAGCCATGAAACTAGGACGCTCGTTGGCAACTGGGGTGGCCCAGTGTAATAAGCGTCATAGCAAACAATGGTCGGCTGACAAGGCGACAGTCGCATGGGATTGCCACGAGGAGCGACTCTAGTAGCCTGTGGCCGCGACTTGAGGGGGCGTGGCCTAACCTGTAGCTCAGTATAATAAGCTCCATATACATTGAATGTAGTCTGAGCATCAGTGACGGTCGCGCACGACGGTAACTAAAGTGGCTCTGTATAATAAGGCTCTAAAGTACAATACTTATCTTATAGCTTCAAGTTTATTCATACCAATATTTGTTAATTTCATCAAAATTCACGAGTGAAATGTTGTTCAAATAGATAATGAATACAAGGATCTGAGTGATGATGACAGGGTGCTTACACAGTGGAGCATCCCTGGAGATACTGTAGTATTCAAATAACTTGGCAGCGTGTAGATTGTAGAAGATGGGAGGACTTGCTAGATCTGAACCCAACTGCTGCCAAGTTATATGAAAACTACAGTAAATCATCATCGCAAACACATGCTATGAAATGGTGTAGGGCAGATTGAAGCAATGTTAATACCAATATTCCATAGCACGTGTTTGATTATGTGATGGTGACTATTACTCCACTGTTCAAGCACCCACACACAAAAAGGCGAAGTTTGGGAAGTTGAGATCTCTCTACCATTTCCAACTTGTATGAATCTGAGACTTATGCCACCCATTTTTAGATCTAGAAATCCTACCAATTTCAAAAGAACAGAATATCTATTGAAGGAATGGAAGACCCATGCAAACGAAGACTAGAGCAGTACTAGAAACTACTGCAGTAACTATTGCACTAGAGCAGTCTAGACCCATGCAAACGAAGACATGTTGCACTTGAGCAGTATTCTAGAGCAGTCTAGAATCTCGTTACACTAGTGTAGACACATCTAGCATTGTTTACACACGTGCAGAGACATCTAGCAGAGTATGCACTAGTGAAAACACATCTAGCACTGTTTACACTGTGTTTGAATGGGTCTCACGTAAATCTAGTCTAGTAAAGGAAGGACCTATCTTACAACTATTTATCATTGATAGTTCAATATTTATATTTTTGTCATTTTCATTGAGGAGTAGGGCCGTCTACGTGAATCAGCACAAGACAGTGGACATTTTGAGCGAATTTATAGATATTTAAATAAAACATATTGAGCATGTTATCTTCCATGTACATCTAGTACACTGTAAATAAGATACTGTTTATAAAACACTCATCTAAAAATCTATTACGTTAATCCAACTATTAACTACGAGCATAGTGATTAATTATTGTAAATCATAGTGGTAAATTTATTTTTTCAAGTATTTGATTAAATCATCTCTAAAATAAAATAAATCGTTGGTTTCATTTTCTATTATTTAACAATTTTAATAAATGATTCATTAGAACTTATATAGTTTTTCCATTAGTTAGAACAATACAATCTTGATATTCTCCTAGAAATCTAGTTTTATTATTTGTATTTGTATAGTTTTCTTTTAGTTTTATAAATTAATTCTATTTCGGATATTGATAATAATTTATAAGTTTTGTTAGGTTGATCTCAGTTCAATTACTGCAATTCATTTTAAGCCTACACTAAGAAATAAGTACACAGTACGTTGTAAAACGTATTGCAAACAATTTAATAGATCACTGTAATAAAATTTAGTGTTTTTTTATACTATTGTGCAAGTTATCTTAACATTTATTTATAAGTTTGCCATTCAAGAATAAATAATGTTCATATTTGATCAATTAATTGTGTATTATTGCGTTAAACCCAAAATTGGCTACAAACAATACTACATACACAAATTTGATTAACAAGCACCTACTATAAAAGATACCATGCAAAATCATGCACTAATGTCTCAATTACACGTGCAGAGCCAATGGCCAACTTTTCTCAAGGCTGGTTCCCATAGGTGATTTTTATACACATGTATAGGACCATCCGCTGATTATCGTGCAGTGGTCAACTTTTCTCAAGGTTGGTTCCCATAGGTGATTTTTATACACATGTTTAGGACCATCAGCTGATTATCGTGCAGTGGTCAAATTTTCTCAAGGTTGGTTCCCATAGGTGATTTTTATACACATGTATAGGACCATCCACTGATTATTGTGCAGTGGTAAACTTTTCTCAAGGTTGGTTCCCATAGGTGATTTTTAAACACATGTTTAGGACCATCAGCTGATTATCATGCAGTGGCCAACTTTTCTCAAGGTTGGTTCCCATAGGTGATTTTTATACACATGTAAAGGACCATCCGCTGATTATTGTGCAGTGGTCAACTTTTCTCAAGGTTGGTTCCCATAGGTGATTTTTATACACATGTTTAGGACCATCAGCTGATTATCATGCAGTGGCCAACTTTTCTCAAGGTTGGTTCCCATAGGTGATTTTTATACACATGTAAAGGACCATCCACTGATTATTGTGCAGTGGTCAACTTTTCTCAAGGTTGGTTCCCATAGGTGATTTTTATTCACATGTTTAGGACCATCAGCTGATTATCATGTACAAAATGGCGTTTAGAAAAATTGACCACTCGCTCGGTCGCTGTCTCGGCAAGTGTAATTGGGCCAACTACGCCAACAATTGCAGACCTGCTTCAACTGACCGATGGTGTAGTCTGACCCTGATAAGTATGTATGAAATAAGGAATCAGGAATAGATTTGCATTGCATTCAAGGTATATGATAACCAAAAAACAAATCATAAATTCAAAAGTAGAAATATATTTTCAAATAAATCGAAAATGTTCACCCCTCAAACAATATACTACTACACTTACAAATACATCAACAAAAACACAAAAAAATAATTCCCATTCAACCATTTGTATTATTATTGTTAAACTTTTTTTAAACTATTTTAGTTGTATTTTACCTAACATACGAGTACTTGAGATAGCTGTGTACATTTTTGATTTATAATAACGCAACAAATGAATTTTCAAAGGTAATTGTTTAGTATTTTTCATAGTTTATTCATAATTTCTTCCATAGGAGAATATGAATGAAACGGAGAAACTCCACTATCAATAATACTATTGCAATACAGAGCTATTCAAGCAGGAACAGATTTTAAACATTTACTTCTTCCAAACAACAAATGATAGAAACAAAATTTCAACGTTTGTAGAAGGAAAGTTTAAAATTTTCACACACAAGTAGAAGTCCAATCATTGCCGTACTGGCGCTAATGTTTGTCTGTAGTGATATTATTGTTCCAGAGCTCGTCATACATTGGTTGAGGAATATTAAGTGAAATATAAAAGTTTAAGGAATGTTTCTTTCTTGATAATAAGCTAATTCATATTCATTTGCTAATTTGATAAATATTGCATAATGTATCCGAGTTATTATTTAATAATGCGTTCTGACACTATTATTTCGCATTATTTCATAAGGTTAACCAGTGGCGGTTATGTGTGAAACTACCTTATTCGAACAAAATTTGTTCGGAACCCACCTAAAACTGTAGGTCCAACTCATAAATCACCATCATCCAACTCATTACCCACGCACAGGTCTCAGACCTATGTGAGCTTCAACCTTGAAAAAAAAAATTGAAATGAAGACTTCGATGATCCTTTTTGTTTAATATTGGGCTAAGATTTGGGCCGATCCTTTCGAAACTTGGATGGGACCACCGCTGAATGTTGCTCTTTTATTTATAAAAAAAATGATCGAAATTGGTTCTAAGTGTTCAAATAATTGATGTACAAACATTAAAAAACAGGTTTAATTGAGAACCTCCTCCAGTTACGTTGGTTAAATGGTCGTGTCGCTGCCAGTTTACAACAGTCAAACAACAGCACCAATGTTTCTTAGGACTAGTTGGTACTTTTCTCTTCCTATTAACTTGGGAAATTCTTTTCTATCTTTTGTATATTGGAAAAATAAATGTTTTGAAACTGTTCCTTGGTTTTGATAAGCTTAATATTTGGATCTTCAAATACATACTCATTTAATATTTCTTGTTGATAAATTTAAATTCAAATTTATTCAAATTATACGTATGAGAGCACAAGGATATGGTATCCCATCATTGCCCTCTTAACACAATAATGATGTAACAAACAATATACAATAAAGAGTACCCACTACAATAAAATACTAAGCAAGCACTTTATTCTAGCTAACGATTGAAAATCTATTGATGTATTTCAATTTTGGATCACAGGAATTCCAACAATCCATCGTCTTTACACTATCAATATGGATATTTTGGTCCAAATATTGCGATACGTATTGATAGTGTATGGTCTCCTATTTTGTATCTAAAGATGTTGCACACTAGCATTGTCACATCAAGGCATCTCCTAAGTCACGTACTAAATGAACTATTCATTAATTCCATAAAATATTATTATATATTTGGTTAACTCTAATCAAAGTCAAGAGAGTTTATACAGTGGGCATGTTTACTGCATGTTTACATCATTAGGATCTAATGCACTGTTTGTACAACATCGTACTGTACAATATGCTTGAACTATCACTTTCTTTGAAGTGGCGAAGGTGATATTGTGGAAGGTATCCATAATGAATAATAAGACGAAATTGTCGCAACCACATGTATTATGTGGTCTCAATATTTTTTAATAAATGTGGTTGTGACAATTTCGTCTTATTTTTCATTTTGAACTATCAGTTTTTTGTTCATGATCTCTTTTGCATCGTAAACTAGATATAACTTGAGCTGCTTTCACATTTACATACACAAAACGATCAGACACATAATGGCACATTCTATTCGCATCTACAGACGCGTAACGTATCAGACCAGACTAACGCACTTTAAATGCGTTTATAGAGCTCTATATTCTCTCAATAATAGTGATCGTACATACTATTACACCACGTGTCCGATCTGATTTGAAACGTGTCTGGCAGGTGACGTTGCAAGTCTGTTGGTGTGAATAGACTCATGAAATGAAATGAAAATGAAATGAAAATATGCTTTATTAGGCGGAGTTGGGACTTGAGAGTCCCCTCTACCACTCAACCTTGAAAATCCACTCATGCAAATCCATAGAAAATTATGCACTTGTTACGTTACTTTGAGTGCCTGTAGATGTGAAAGCAGCTTTAATCGGAAGATAATAAATAATTGTAGCAGTAATAAATTTAAAGTTGAGTATTACAAAAGTGATCAAAAGTCATGTGCTATTTCAATGTTATTTACACTGATTTATTTGTACTAATTGATAAAATTAATATTGGAAGTCATCACAAAATATTTAAAAAAGGAATATTGGAGATACAAATACCTTAATACACATACACAAAATCTTGATAGTAAAACTTTACACTTATTTTACACTGTTTGAAAAAACTATTTCTAAAATTCAATCTATAAAATCTAAATACACCCTGGATTCCTTTTTTTTTTCAAAATTATAATACCCGGAAAATTGTATATCGTCACTCACCATATCACTCATTGAGCAGTTCTCAAAGATGTTAAAATCGTTTGTCTTTTATTTTATATGTTTTTATTCTATTTTGCTTTCTTTTCTGGTGTCTGTCCTCCAATTATTTTCTTTCTCTGATTCACCATGTGCATGTACATTTGAGGAAAAACTGAAATAAAAAGGAAATTATATTAAATTAGACAATAATAAAACACGATATAATTACTTTTGGTAGTGCATTGATAAATATTTCATTCACCTACATCACACAAATACAGATTTACAGATTACAAATTGCAGAGTTTATCTACGACTACGATATACAATAGTTATTGGAGGTTAGAAATTATGAATGTCATAACAGCTGACTTATTTATCCCTGATCATTACCGTTGCTTGATGGAGCTATTATAACACTGCTTTAATATTCTGATACAGGCTCTAGACCAATCAAAACTCAGTATTTCTCCCATTCAGTGTCGAAATGAACATTATCGAACTTTTATCAGCTGGTTTTAACATTTCGAAATCAAATTGGGTTTGAATAATTTGATTTCAAACTCACAATCGATCGCCAACGCTTGACCACTGAATGCTGCGCTGAGCTGTTCAAACCCAACCTACAGTTTTCATTGTACGCATACAATAAAATGTATTCATTATTCAATAAATAATCTACTCACGAGGAATGTAGGAAAACATAACAGCTAGAAGGAAATAGCTGTAGCTGAATGTGAAATTGAGTGGATTTGGCAGTTCATAGCTCCAGGCTTTTGTCTTGGCAACGTAATGCTGTGCCCAGTAGAAACATAGCAACTCTCCCGTAACTCCAATAGGATACAACGCTATGAAGAATGTGTATCTGAAACATGGGATACAAATATTATGATTAATTTCGAAATAACAATCATTTAATACAATCATGATAATTCATTTTCAAAATTCTTTCCATAATGGCTTTATCCTCCAAAAAAAAGCTATAAATTGTGCTGAAGACCTACTGCGGACATTGACAAATGCATTAGTTAGCTAATGGAAATACATAAATGCTACAACACAAAAAGTGTCAGTCAGCACCGGGAATCGACCACGGAAAGGAAAGTGATAGCCGAGTGCCATAGCAGGTATCTGTTCAATCAGAGATAAGCTAAGAAACTCTTGGTCCATCTTTGTAAGGGTGACCGATCGGATTGGCCAGCAAAAAAAGACTCTGTTCTCTGCTGTAAAATCACTTCCCGGTGGTTCGGAACCCACCTAAAAATGTTGGTCCAACTCATCAATCACCATCATCAATTCATTACCCACACACAGGTATCAGACCTATGTGGTCTTCATCCTCCCAAAGAAAAGGAAAAAAGAGGTAAATTTTAATGGAATAAACATCTGATATCCAACTGACACTGTATTTCTATTAAAATTATGACTTTCACTTTAACTTTCAAGAGTCTCAGGGGCAGATGAAGCTTCTCTTTAGAAGTGAAATGCATCTCTCCAGTATAAGAGTGTAAAAGTCATAATTTAAATAGAAGTACAGTGTCTGATGAAGCTTCTCTGTAGAAATTAATTCTTTGAAGTATTGTAGAAGTATTCATATGTATTATCTTGCTGTGAATAGTAAACATATGAATAGTTCTACTGCAGTTCACGAAAAATGGATAACCACAACAATAATTGTAGAAGTATTTCGTCATGGAAAACATCACAGAGAATAATCATATCTATACATTTACAATGAGTCAAATTGTTCTATTAAAATAATTACTGATTGCTAGTTTGGTTAACCATCTTACCTGCACCATACTAAGAAGTAAGGAACGAAATTGAGGATATTCAGTGCGTAGTAGCTGTATCTGATGATTTCAGTGACAGACCATGCAAATAACATGAGCGGCATTCCTGGACTGACGGGACCTGTGGGTGTTGCTAGCAGTACTCCGCAGACCACCATTACCCTCGATAGAACTTGGAAAATGGTGATCATCAGGTTGGACTTCACTAGGCCAACTGCTACGTTCAATATCTGTCGGGAAATTGAGATTTGGTCAAAACTTATCAAGGACTAAAAAAATGATTATTGAAAATCCAAGCTTCTCAACAAATATATATACAGTTTAATATTTATATATAGTTTTATATTCTTTTAATATATATAAAACGAAAATATATACAGGATGATTTTTAAGTATGGAAACGGCTTTTTATTTCGTAACTGAGACGTTCTTTGCGAAAGAAGCTTATGCGGATCTGCATAGTTTTAAAAATCTAACTTTTTACTGGTTTTGAAATTTTGTCCGCCATACTAAATTCAACTTTATTTTTTTAAATGGGATAGTGGTCATATGATACATCATTTCAGTGTGAAATTTCAAGAAAAAAAATTTTCAATAGATGCATTTCTTTTCTATTTATCAGCATTTCAATTTCCAATTATGGGAAAATTGTTTTAGCAATAAAAAGGTAGAACGCACTGAATAAAACATTTTATTGAATTTTTCAATCATAAATTATCTAATAACTAAGTTTAAACGGTGGTAAGACTTGATAGTTGATAAGTAATTATGTTTATTATTCACTAACCACATTTCAGCTACCGATGTTAATATCAGCCAGTAGGTATCATTAACAAAAAAAAATATATATATAAGGAAAAAAGATGTTTTATGATGTTGGAAAAATTAATTACATTTCGGTTGTTGGATAATTTATGAATTAAAAATTCAATAAATTTTTTTTTGCCGTGCATTCTACCTTTTCATTGCTAACACAATTTTCCCAAAATTGCAAATTTAAATGCTTATAAATCGAGAAAAAAGGCATCTATTGGAAAATGGTTTACGCCATTGTTTTTTCTTGAAATTTCACACTGATATTATAACACCTTCCCATTTGAAAAAATAAAGTTGATTCCAATATGGTGGATCCAAGATGGCGGACAAAAATTTCAAAACCAGCAAAAAGTTGGATTCTTAAAACTATGCAGATCCGCATTAGCTTCTTTCGCAAAAACGTCTCAGTTACGCAATATAAAGCCGTTTCAATACTTAAAATCATATTGTAATGTCATATTGTTTGCTTCACAATCAAAAATGGCCTATAGCAGTTTATGACACGAACAATATAATTTAGATTCTATTTATAACTTAGATTCTCAATCTATAACTTAGATACTTTTTACTATAAACTAATGGTTGGTCTTCTTTTGATAAAAACCCCCTGAAAAAGTTTCAATTTTCAAATTAATTTTTTAGTAGTAGGCGGAGGAGTGCCACCATCTTGTCTATGGTTAAATTTATTTATTTCTCAACTTTTTATTGTAAATTCAACAAATTGCAATCAATTTTAATTGTGAATAAATAATTATTTTTACTCCCTTCAGGCCAAACGTTTTCAAGTCATAGTGACTCATCTTCAAAGGTGCCTATGAAGAGTCTCCGTGACTCGAAAAAGTTTGGCCAAAAGTGAGTAGAAATATTATTTATTCACAATTAAAATTGACTGAAAGTCGTTGAATTTACAATGAAAAGTTAATAATAACAACGCAGATCGTTATGGAACAAGAAATCAGGTTTTTTTTTTGGCAAGTATTTGCAACTTTAGAGTCGCATCTCGCATCCCTTTTGCCATCGCTCCTTATCAGCCCAGTCACCTTCATGTAATCCTCTGCTTTCCATTTCCTGATGGACATTTGTAACCCATATTTTCCTTGGCCTACCCCTTTTCTTATGCTGATGTGGGGCCCATTCAAAAATTCTTGATGGTATTCTATCTCCATTCATGCGGCGTAGGTGGCCGTACCATTTCACCTGGTCTCTACCAATGCTACTTATTATAGTTTCTTCCACTTCCATTCTATCTCTTATAATCTCATTCCTGGCCTTATCCAGTAGTGTCAAACCTGAGCATCTTCTCCAATACATCATTTCTGCTGCAAGTAACTTTGATGCATGTCTTTGGTCCATGACCCAAACTGATCCATACGTCAATATTGGCTTGATCATAACCTGATAAATATATATATATATTTTTTTTTTTTTTGTTAATGTATTACTCCACAGTATAGGATGTTGTGCTTTTATGACATTTTTCCCTTCCCTATGTTTTTCAATATATCTGTATTATTTATTTATTGAAAATACAAATCTGAACAAGCACAAGGATAATCCTGTTATTGCCCTCATGATACAAATTATAATTTAAAACAAATTATCGAAAATTGTCATGAAATGAACTGTATAACAACTAACACAATATTAATAGAAAAATTGATAAATGAACTTAAATGTATAATGCCAAACTACTTGAATTTTTGAATGTAATAAATTTACTTAAAAATTACTTATTAGCAATAAAAAAGGTAGAACGCACTGCATAAAATATTTTTTGAATTTTTCAATCATAAATTATCTAATAACTAAGTTTAAACGGTGGTAAGACTTGATAGTTGATAAGTAATTATGTTTATTATTCACTAACCACATTTCAGCTACCGATGTTAATATCATCCAGTAGGTATCATTAACAACAACAAATTTAAAAAAATACCGATTGTAGAACTATAGAAAAAGAAACATAAATTCATAATCGACAATACAACAATGACACAATCAGTTGTGATCTACAGTTCTGATTGTGATCAGCCACAATCAGCTGTAATATGGACACTTGTTCTATTTCTACTGATGAAACTTACACCAGATATTACAATAATATAGCTAAATAAATATGTATGTGTCTTTTATGGGGTTACTGCTATTATATTACATGTATTTTATAATTTATAAATGATCAAAAAAGTTCTTTGTTTCTGTCTCAGTGCCATGCGCTAGATACAATCAAGAATTATAGCCTATGTATCCATCAAACAAAGGTAACAACGACTACAAAATGAAAATAATCATCCACATATTCATGTGTACCCATAATATTAAACTAGAGAACGTGTTTTTAAAGGGGGAATAAAACTCCACAATTTTCTCTTTAATCATAGATAAATCGTTCATGCAACGATTGTATTATTACTGCATTTAAGCCACAAGTGAGATGTAAGTCTGGACACGCGCAAAGCAAGTTACTATTTCATATACGCTATTTCACCTACGACCACCAATAATCTAAACGGAAATAATAATAAACGATGACGCTAACTCTAATATGACCACTCTATGTCTCTGCTTGCTCTATAGCATTTTGCATTCTGAGCAGATAGAGGAATAGAGTGGTTAGGATGGAGAGTCAAAGTAGCTTTGCTCAAACTCTGTTGTACTGTTATCTGAAATGAATTTTCGTTACCAACGAGGAACTTCATCGAAAAATTTAAAAATTTTCAAGTCGTTTAAATGGAATTATAAAATAAATTAAAGGATGTATCAATTTTGTCAATTTGTATCAAAAACTGCCAATTTTATTAAATTATAGACGATTTTTGTTGATTTTCAACTAAAATGTAACAATAGTTCAAGAATTCTACAAAACAAGTAGTGATAGATGAAAAATTCAAGTCTTCTACAAAATAATAATAATGTAGCGAATATGGAGTTGGAGTGAGTGGAGAGGAAGAAGGCACAGTGGTTCTTGGCGTTATCTGCTATGTAAATGTTTACTTTTAAGCAATTAATTACTGTGCTTTTGACACTTTTATAGTGTTACTTGGTAATTAGTAGAATGTTCTAGTTGTTTGATTAGACATTAATGGAATCTTTTCGAATATTGTAGAAAGTGCTATTTTCCTTGATTTATTTATTTAGAAGTTGACAGAAAATTCAAGAGATATCTCAATTATGAAAAATATATAAATAGAGGAAGTCTCTTGTAAATGTGTTTAGTTGTCTTTGAAAATTCGTCGTGATAAACAAATTGTTATGGGTTCTATGTCTAAAATAACGACATAATAAGGACCACTCAAAATGCACCCACAGTCAGATGGCATGGTAGAGAGAATGAACAGGACTATGCAGCGATATCTGAGGAAAGTGGTTTCAGACAATCAGCATGATTGGGATCAACATCTCCATTTCTTTTTGATGGCATATCGTAGCTCCATTAATGAATCTACAAGGGAAACACCTGCTCGCATCATCTTTGGTAGAGATCTACGGCTACCCTGTGATCTTCAGTTTGGAAGCAAGCCTGGTAAGACATTTGAGGAGGAAGACTACATCACCCAACTGAGGAAACACATGAATGAGACTCATGAGAAAGTCTGCACCAATCTTGATGAAGCAAGCCTTAAGATGAAGGAGTGGTATGACATCAAAGCTGACCAAGGTGGATACCAAGCAGGAGACCTAGTCTGGTTATACAACCCAAGGAGGATTCGTGGCTACTCTCCAAAACTTCAAAATCAGTGGGAAGGGCCTTTTGAGGTTGTGACTAGGATCAACGATGTGGTATACCGGATAAAAAACCTCCAAGAGGGAAGCTAAGAATAGTACATTTCAATCATTTGACTCCATTCAATGGTAGAAATGGTGCTGAGGAAGAACACGCAGCTCAGGTTCAGCAGCATACTATATCCCCAGAGAAGTCTACTGATGATTGTAGTTCAACAACAGTTGGGGAAATGATCCAGACAAGTGAAAGGGATCTGTTCACCCTGCCTGGGGAGTATGCACTGGCGCATTGTGTCACCGGCAACTTAGCAGAATCCCGAGGCATTGCTACAGTCTTCAGGAAGAAGTTTGGTGATCTTGGAGACCTGGAATAACAAGGACCCAAGGAAGGAAATGTTCTTCATCTGCAGCGGCATGATCAACATCTCTTCTATCTGGTGACTAAGGGACAGCCTGAGATGAAGGCATCATATGACACATTGTGGACTTGCTTGGTTCAGCTGAGGGACAGAACACATCAACTAGGAGTAAGGAAACTTGGCATACCATGGCTTGGAAGCGGATATGATGGCCTGGATTGGACAATTGTGAGGCCAATGCTGGAGGAGGTGTTCAGATCCACTGGTGTCCAGATTACCATCTGCATCTACAACCCTTGGAAGACCAATGAGGAACCAGCCAGAAACCAGACCCGATCCAAACTAACATAAGTGCTTTTGTTCTGGGACAGAACAATCTCTTAAGGTGGTGGTAGTGTAGCGAATATGGAGTTGGAGTGAGTGGAGAGGAAGAAGGCACAGTGGTTCTTGGCGTTATCTGCTATGTAAATGTTTACTTTTAAGCAATTAATTACTGTGCTTTTGACACTTTTATAGTGTTACTTGGTAATTAGTAGAATGTTCTAGTTGTTTGATTAGACATTAATGGAATCTTTTCGAATATTGTAGAAAGTGCTATTTTCCTTGATTTATTTATTTAGAAGTTGACAGAAAATTCGAGAGATATCTCAATTATGAAAAGTATATAAATAGAGGAAGTCTCTTGTAAATGTGTTCAGTTGTCTTTGAAAATTCATCGTGATAAACAAATTGTGTCAGTTCTATATTGTGTCTATATATAGTGATAATTCTTTCTCAGTGACTATAGAGATAATTCTTTTTCCTGTTTAATTCATACCAGTGAGCTGCTAATAGTTTTTGTTGTATTACGGACTAGTGCTACGTAAGTTAAGTGTTCTTTTTTCGACGTTTCTTTTTGAATATTATTGGACAGTTTCTTGTACAGTAATTATTTAATATTAGATCGGCCTTTTGACATTTAGTGATTGATGTTTGTACAGTTTATTGAAAACTCATTATCAGTTAAACAATATCGTGTTATCTGTTTTAAATTGCTTATTTTTCTGTAAGACATTACTGAACAGTGTGAGTTGTAGTTTATTTGTGTAAATAAAGTGCGAGTGATAAATCTAAGTGTTGCCAGCGTTATTTTAGACATAGAACCCGCAACAATAATTAAGTAGAAGTAGTTTATTTATTGATACAGTCAAAATACAACTTTTAAAGAAACAACAGGCTTTTAGCCCAAAACTGTCTACAGTATTTGTAAATTTTTTTCCAAATATTTGTAAGCATAGGTTATGTTTACGTTTTGATTAAAATTTAACTTGAATCTTCTGGAAAACACAATTACTAAGTTCAGTTTGATGAAGTAGCCTACTTTGATTTATTCTATTTAATAATCTCAAAGACATTTCTGATTTTTTCAAATTAAATAACTGAAATTTAGACTTCATTATCAGGAAAAGTTGATTGGATTTCAATGAAACTTTGGATAGAAAAGTTCAAGCAATTTACAATAAGTCATTCATGAGACCGTAATGAAAATTTATGTATGTAATGAGTCATTCTTTTATTTTTAACATGAATGGAAGTTTAATTTTTTTAAATTGTGTTATTTTCCTTATCAGCAATGTAGTAAAACTTGACTGGTAGACTGGCGAGCATCAGCTTCATTTAAATGCCTTAATTCTCAGCGCTGTGCATAGCCTTTTGTCTAATTATTTCCTGGCATTGTTAAATATTGAACTGACATGTTCATGGAGACCTTTTCTCTTCCTTTCTTCAACCTCTCTTTTTCTTCTTCTTCTTCTTCTTTATCATCCGCATCTTTTTCTTCTTCTACTTTATCATCCGCTTCTTCTTCTTCTCCTTCTTCTCTCACTCATATTTCTCCTACGGTTTCTTCTTCTTCTGATCTCTCTCTTCTTCTTTCCTTTATTCTACTTCATTTTATTATTCTTCTTTTTCTTCTTCTTCTTCTTCTTCTTCTTCTTCTTCTTCTTCTCCTCCTCCTACCTTATTATTTTTCAATTCCTTCTCTACTTTCTTCTACTTTATCTGTTCCTTCTCCATTTTCTTCTTTTTTATCTGTTCCTTCTCCATTATCTTATTTTTCTGTTCTTTCTCCAATTTCTTCTTTTTCTTCTTCTGTTCCTTCTCCATTATCTTCTTCTTCTCCTCCTCCTCCTACTATCTTTTTCTTCTTCTTCATCTTCTTCTCCTCCTTCTTCTATATTCTTTTTTTCTATTCCTCCCACTTCATCATTTTCTTCTCCTTCTACTGCTACTAATTCATCATTTTCTTCTTCTTTTTCTGTTCCTTCTCCATTATCTTCTTCTTTATCTATTCTTTCTCCATTTTCTTCTTCTTTTTTTTTGTTCCTTCTCCATTTTCCTTTTCTTCTTCTCCTTCTCCTGCCATCTTTTTATTCTTCTCCTATACTCTTCTTCTTCTTCTATCTTCTTATTTTTCTCTTCCTTCTTCAAATTCTCCATTTTCTTCTTCTTCAACTGTTCCTCTCCTCCTCCTCCTGCCATAAATTCTTCTTCTCCTCCTCCTGCCATATTTTCTCCTTCTTCTTCTCCACCAACCATCTTTTTCTTCTTCTGTCTTCTTATTTTTCTATTTCTTCTTCTTCTTCTTTTTCTTCTCCTCCTACTGCCATATTTTTCTTTTTTCGCTTGGCTTCTGTCCAAAAATGAGCTCTTGTCAGCACACAATGATATGTAATATAAATTTATTTTTTGAGTTATTCACAATTCTTATCAATTCTTGCATTAAAACCCCGACTGAATATAGTAAGAAATACTTTTAAGATACATATACAATATATACAGATGTATATATAATAATCGAGCCAGACAGGTCACACGATACTTTTATTATTACATATAACCGTCATTCCAAATACATATAATTACATAACCTTGATATGATTCCTTGATATTCTGATATGTCTGTTATATTTAAAAACAATCTCATCTTATCCGACAAGCAAAAACTTTTAAATTGATATGAAGTCAATCCGTAAATATTTGTTTTTAAATATGGTATTCAATAGCGGTAAATACAATAGCGATACATATTAAAAAGGCAATAGGTAGATAATTGACTTTTATTTGTGCACTTTACAAGTTAAAAAAGTGCTGTGAGCGAAGTTCAGGCATAAGAGCCCCCCCCCACTTAACATAGTCTAAAAAAAAGAATGCAATACAAAAGGTTATAGGCAAATACTGTACTGTAATAAATACAATATCTGAAATAACTGGTTAACTACGATGACCAGTTTTAAATAAATACGATACAGTTTTAAATAAGTTTATTATTATAAATACCAGTTTTAAATAAATACGATACGATACAGTTTTAAATAAATTGACCAATTTTAAATAAATACGGACCTAATTATAAAAGCTTTTCACTGATTGTTGGGAAAACTCCTACATATTTTTATGAATACATGGTTAAACCTAGAATTTCAGGTAGTATTCGAACCATCTGGTAAGTAATAGAATCAGAATTGGACTAAAAGCCTGTTGTTTCATTTCGTTCAGTAATATGTAGTGATGTGAGTCGGGAATATTCCCAGTGGGAAGGGAATTTATAAATGGGAATATTTCCAGGGAACTTCCCGAAGTTCCCAAAATGAGGGAATTTATAAAATAACATATTTAAATGGGGTTTATTTTGTCTCAAAACAGTTTTGGAACCTCAATAGGTTCTAAATGATCAATAAAAAAGCCAAATTATCAAAAATATTGCAATATACCATGGCATAAACTTCTATTTCAACTGTACCCATAACAAAAATTTTGACTCAAAATCAATTTTATTATACTCTCAGAAAAAACCTGATATAATTTTTAAGAATATTCAAGTTAAGTACCGTAGCTAATTTATTCCTATAAAATCTAATTTAAATAATCAAAACTATTAAAAATGCAAATAATTAAATTTACAGTTTAATTTAATAAGTTAAAATTACCTATTAGTAATTTGCGAATATTTTGCACTATTTTATAAAAATATGCAAGAATTTATAAAAGGTTTAAAAATTTGATCATTTCCTTTGAAACAAGAAAATATGGTTGGTAGTGATCCACCAAGATATCATGTGGTATACAATAACATTTAAAGATGAATGCAAGTATCACAACTTGGAAATTTATGTGAAGGAGTTAGGAAGTATGATTATTATTTTGGAATATAACTTTCTAAGAATTGATACATATGTTCATATTAATATATTAGATGTAAAGGGTTAAAAAAATATATTGGGGTGCCCACTGACCGATGCTTTTAATAGAAAATCATAAATTCCCCTAAACTCCCGGGAATTTATGAATTTTGGGAATATTCCCGGCAATGCTCCCTGGGAATTTTCTCGGAAGTATAAATTCCCGGGAATTTTACATCTTTAGTAATATGTAGCCTATATTTTGAATAAATAAGTGAATAATTTAATATCCAGCCTATATTTTGAATAAATAAGTGAATAATTTAATATCAAGCCTATATTTTGAATAAATAAGTGAATAATTTAACATCAAGTTATAGGTGTTCGGTCACCCATTCGTGCACAGTCTTGAGCGCTCGCGATTTAACATCACACACCGACAATGGAAATATTCAAAGAGAAATTATAAATGAGTTTATAAAAAGATTTTATGCTCTATGAAAAATCAGGTTTGCTAATCGTTCATCAAAATGAATTCTTCTGACTGGGTTGCCTCCACACACAGCAGTTATAAATCCAGGTTACTAGGGAACTGGTTGAGAAGCAGGTTTCCAACTATTGGATGACGCGTTTGGTCTTATTATTATGCAAGAAAACTGCAGAATGAAGTAAGCTAGTATGTTGTGTAGCACGTACCTACAAATTCAAAGAGTATAACTTACGATAAAATGCTACGATGAATATGAAATATATTTTTCTAAATTGGAGAATATTTTTTCAAATAAAAGAAGAATATTGAAAATTGGATTATAAAACTGATACTAATTGTTAATAAGTAGAACAGACCTTTAAAAACTATGAAAAAATTGGCTGATATAGAATTATTGATATGCCGATTTTTTAATAGAGTAGATTGACTGCAAGTCATTGAATTTACGATAAAAAGTTAATATGTAGTAACAACGCAGATCGTTATAGAACAAGAAATCCAGGAACTTTTAATAATAATAAAGACTTAGACATGAGAAAAAGACGCCTTAAATTTTATGGTCATATCATGGCTTCCTGATCATAGAATTACAAAAAAAAAAAATGTTATGATGTTGAAGATCCATCTTGTTTCCACTAATAGGTAATATAAACTTAATAAAATTAATAAAACAACTTTTGAATGGAAATTAACTCACGTTATGGCGTGACGGCCGTTTCTTGTGTACTGTGGGTCGTCTGACGATGCTCTAGACAACAGAGCGAAACGGCCGTCACGCCATAACGTGAGTTAATTTCCATTCAAAAGTTGTTTTATCAAGTTTATATTAAAAAAGAAAATGGTAAAATATGTAGATTCGCTTGCCAATGGAGGAGAATGGATTCAAAATGTTATAAAAAAATCTAGTTCTGGCAAAAATTACTGATAATGACATTTCTAATCGAAATAACTTTAGAACAAAAATTAATAAATGGGAAATTATTTCAGAGGTTAAAGCTCCAAGAGTCGGAACAAGATGGAGTGAAGAAAGAAAAGCTGCTTTTTCTCAGAAAATGGTGGGTGAACAGGAGGAACACCACCAGGTCCAATGAGTGATCATCATTTTGCTCAGCGTCTTCCACTTCGGGAGCTCTACGGCTAATAATAATAATAAAAACTTAAAAAACACTTTTAAGTGGAAATTAACTCACATTACGGCGTGACGGCCGTTTCACTCTGTTGTCAAGAGCATCGTCAGACGACCCACAGTACACCCAAAGTGTTTTTCAAGTTTTTATTATAGGTATAATAGTGGAAACAAGATGGATCTTCAACATCATAACTTTTAATAGATTCACATTTACCGTTTTCAATGAATATTATTTCTCAAATAAATAATAGCTTAATTATTTAATAGCTTCAACAGTATTGCCATGAATAATAAAAAACTGCAAAGCTACATGAACATTGGATTATGTGTATACTTTATTTATAAGTATTATTATATTACCTGCTCATACTGTATAATAGACTATGTGATTATTTTTGAATAATCAATAGATAATTTTGAATTTAACTTATAGGAGAATCTGTTTTTGAAATTGGAATCTCTTATTTGCTTCAGTGTTGATAGTGAAAAAGTAAAGATTATAGTAAGTTAATGATACAGGTGTTACGAAAATGTTAATTTTAGTAAAATGTGAAATTCAACCCTATGAGAAATTTTAGGGAGAATCTAAATTTTATTTCTATTCATTTTTTTTACGTGGAGTGGCTAAATAAAATCTATGGATATTGAATTTTACAATCCATTGTATAATAATGAACTCAAAAGTGTTTGAATTTCAGTAAAATCACATAATTTGTTACTGAACTTCCAATATACATATAATATATATTATACTTTTCATATGTGTAAACTTGCTGTGCAGAACTAACATTTTTTGACTCACGGCGGACGCGTTTCGAACTAACTTACTAGTACGTCGTTCTTCTTCGGCGCTTGGTTGCATAATATATACATATATATAATGATATGCATGTATAATAATTATAAAATTATTTATATAATAATAAAAAAGTGTTTCATGAGTAAATGTTAATCATACTTAAAACAGAATACCTTCAACTAAAAAATGGCTATAACTGTATGATCATTTTCATGAAAATTGCCATGTCCTAGACCCTAGAGTGAATTTCACGTAGTTATCAAACGATTCAAGGTTATTTATCGATTCAAGGTTCCACTGACTAAACTGAAGAATTTAAAACTTAATTCAACCTGATGGATTTCATCACTCATAAAATTATATTTTTTGGTCTGTTTAATAATAATTCATTATAAAAAACCTACAATAAAAATGTTGAAATTACCTCTAATACGGCAGCATTCTGAAATACAATCACAGTGAGCTTTACTTCATCCCATATTGTGTCATTTCCTTTCCCACTCAAATAATGCATTGCCACTTGGAATAGAAGGTATGACCATCTGGAAAAATTGAAATACTCAAATAGAATCTCACTTTACTGAATCATATCAAACAACGTTTGGTTTATATTTTGTGGAATACAGTAGCCTAATATATGCCTGTATGCCTACAACCCTACTTGAATTTTAGAAATAATTTTTTTTTTTAGTTAATGAATGTGACACAGGGCAAGTTATTGTAACGCAGAAAATGAATTGGACAGTACACATACAAAATTCCATATTAAGGGTCAGTGACTAATAGAATGTGCGGTCTAATTCAAATCTGTTCTACGAAAAATGTCACCCTGCCTTTTCATTTGTTCCAGGACTAACTAGTAAATAATTTATTTGCAAGTAGCAAAGAGCTGCTTAGCAGTAACTTTCTAGGTTATCTTGCACACATTAGTAGCCTATAAGTTAGGAATTAATATTAAGGTATTATCAAAAATTGGTTTGAAATTTTGATTTCGAAATCCAAACTAAGCTTGAGTGTGATAGATAACTATTGTTTGTGTTGTAGTTGGGTCTGCTTGAAAGGTGGTCTATCTCTATAGAGCACCTCAAATTTGAGAACATAATAACGTATATTAGGTTACATACCTGTTTAACCAAGTAGAAAAAGAAGTAAGTTAACGCATATTAAAGCGAGGCCAAACATATTATGCGGCAAGATATGCCAGTATTTCAATGTGCTTTTAACAAATATGACTTGTTCTTGTTAACTAGCCTATTCGATTTCAAAGCTTACATATAAAAATGAAAAATAATTGTTCACTTTACTCAGATTAAGTTTAAAGTAAGGTAACGCTATATTAGCAGTGCCCCGTGATTCATTACCATTGGGGTTGTAAGCTAGAATCATTACAAAGTTACAATATTATCTGTATTCTTCATTCAGGCCAATACGCTCATCACACTTGGTCTATAAAAATTGATTATCCATACAAAAACAATTAAAATAAAACTGTACTCACCCCGCAACTTGTAGTCCGTTGTATGCTAATAAATAACCTGTTCCAATGATACCAGGGCCAGATTTTTCTGGTTTATTCGATTTCGGCTTTGCCATAATTGGAATAAAAGTTCACAACCTAAAGATATCTAAGAAATTAAAATTTTCACTGACAATCAACGCTTATCACTGCGTAACCTCAAAGTATCACGATGACAAGACATAAATGTTTTGAAACTAAAGTTTGATTCACGAAAATAGAAGTTTATCCACTAGGATGACCAAGTTTATATTTAGATTATTTAATTGGTAAACAGAGAAATTTCACCAACGTATTAGGAAAGGAAGGTGAAAGCTGAAGAAGCACGATTTTTCAACTTTTGACTGTCATTCTCATCATTATCAAAGCCGAATGAAAGCGAAAGTGAAATGAAACCTGCTCATTCAGGAAATTATAGGTTACAAAATCTTCAGAATCAGCATTGCAGCGCTACCTATTGAATAAATTATGAACTAATAATTTCTGCCCGGCAAAATTGAATAATTTCGGGTTCTTCAAATTATAAATAAGTTTCCAGTTCACTTTGAAGAAAATCAACCTCTCTAACAATATAGCTGAATCAATATTCCTTTTCATTGCTGGTTTTAAAAAGCTTTACATTGGGGTCGAATTGGATCAATCTGAATAACAATCAAATATAAATATCCAGTTTTGTCATCACTAAAATAATAATTTATTAAACTATTGATACGACTGAAATTTGAGTGTGCAAGAAAGTCAGAATCCTGTTGAATTTATTAACTTTTTATTGTGCAACCTAATAATAATGTAATTATTTATTTGCGAAGCCTCTTATTGAGGATGCATTATGTTACTTTCAGTGAGCGAAAAATACTTTCAGAATGTAAACTCTTATTGTTGAATCGTGAAATTAATTGGGCAATAACAATAGTTATAATAACCACCGTATAATTATCATCAATCCTCTGATTCCTTTGCATCATAAATGATAAATGATGTTAATTTTGCGTTGAAATTCAACTTGCACTTTAAAACTTTTATCATCCATTAATTATTCAATTTTATTCCTTCACTCTACACAAACCTATTCATTTTTTCTAATATTCTTTTAATTTTTTCGATTGATCTAATATTAGGAGAGCCCAGGTGATCACGAATTCAGAATTTAACAAAAATTAAAAGGTACTGTATTCATTATAGGAAAAATAACAAATTATGCATCTTTCAAGGATGTCTAGTCTCTATAGATCAATGCTTGTGGGTAGTCCTAGGTATTAAATATACGGTACTCCGATTTTTTGAAAACAATAATTTCGCCATTTAGCTGCAAATTAACAGTAGGACAGAAAAAAGGAGGAGGAGGAAGAGGATGACAAAAAATAAAAAGTTTTATGGTAAATTCAACGACTTGCAGTTAATTTTAATTGCGAATAAATCATATTTTTACTCAATTTTTAGCCAAACGTTTTCGAGTCACGGAGACTCATTTTCAAAGTCTTTTCTTTGATGATGAGTCTCCATGACTCGAAAACGTTTGGCCAAAAGTGAATAGAAATATTATTTATTCTCAATTAAAATTGACTGCATGTCTTTAAATTTACCGTAAAAAGTTAATATAAACAACTCAGATCGTTATGGAACAAGAAATCCAAGAAAATAAGGAGGTAAATGAAGTATAATCTCCTTAGGAAAGGAAAGTTTTATTTGATAACATAGAACAACAATATATACAACCGTTATAAAGGTCACATAACTCTACTATATGTAGAAGCTAATAATAAATCCACAAACGTATAAGGATTCTCATTCACTTTGGAAAAAGTTCTTTGATTGGAAACTTATTGAGCAGCTTTGCGATAATGTCTTTCAGTATAATGGCAATGGCTTCGTCTATAACTGGTTTCAATTCTTGAAATACAGCATCAAAGTTTTGACTCATGAAGTTGTTCATCGCATCTCCTGAAATACAAAACGAATTTTAGGATGTAATAATTTCTGATATAATAATACCGTACAGAATACCGTAACGTATATCTAACAAGATGTTATATCTGCTTTATTACCGTATCACTTACCCGGTTGTTCATAAACAACCCAAAACATTACAGTGTAGGTTCACCATTCTTTAACTTTCTTAGTAATGGCGAAGGTGATATTGTGGAAGGTATCCATAATGAAAAATAAGACGAAGTCTATTTTCAAACTAGTTTCTCGAAGTTTTAATAAATGTGGTTGTGGCAATTTCGTCTTATTTTTCATTCACCATTCTTATTAACATATTTATTTATTCATGACAAAAATACGATGACAATTATTGTGTCATCATACCCTCATACAAGTCTCAGATTCATGTGAGCTTCATCAGCAAGAAAAATAAGTATGTTAACAATAATTTCTATCTATTAATTTTCAAAGTAATTCCGAAATAATTAAACTAGACAGGCAGAAAAACATAAGTACTGTACCGTAATTTATCAATTATCAGGTTTTTGAAAAAGTATTTTAAAAAACGCTCTGAATTCTGCAAAGCTGTAATATTATTTTTGTAATGTAGGAATAATTCCCGTAATCAATCAATGGTTGAGTTCGTGAGAATCCTTTTTAACAAATTTTTAACGTTTACGAATTGGAAAATAGACCAATCAGACGTCACAGGTAACATTTACCGGTAAAGCGCCCAGGATCTCAACCATTGTTGACTCTGGAACCTTAACAGAAGAAAATAGCTGAGATTTCAAATTTCTGGAACGCTTCAAGTCCATTATGAAAAATGTGCAGGTCCTTACTAAGATAAAAATAATTCTTCTGTTATTTTAGTAAATAATAATATAAAAGTAGGCTTATAACTGTTCTTATAAAGTAATGAGAATGCCTTATTGTGTCATTTGGGAAGGTGTTACAATATAATGTTTATTGAATTGCAAAAAAATGTTAACAAGATGATCAATTACAAAATTCCTATTCAGACCTGTGTCTAGGCAAGGAGTATATTCATAGTTTGTTTATTTTTTCTCTCACTTGTATCCTATTTTCTTGAGAATAATGAATATATTTCATTTGTTAGTTCGAAGTTACTGACAATTAATTGAACAAACTGACAAATTTACTTAAACAGTATTTATTAATTTCGAATTACTTTAAGTGCTATTAGTTTATACTGAAGACTTCCGCATTGGCGGATATTGACAACAGTATTTAATAGCTGATGGAAATCGATGAATGCTACTGTATTTTAAATTCGAAATTAATAAATTCTGTTTAAGAAAATTTGTCAGTTTGTTCAATTGTCAGTAACTTCGAACTAACTTGTGAGATACGAGCCGATATGGCCAAGTTAAAAATGAATGCTGCTGTGCAGAGGGGTCTCCATGGTCTAGTAGTTAAGGCGCCCGACCGGCAATTGGGAGGTCCGTGGTTCGATTCCCGGTGGTGACTGATATTTTTGTACAGTAGCATTCATCGATTTCCATCAGCTATTAAATATTGTTGTCAATATCCGCCATTGCGGAAGTCTTCAGTATAAACTAATAGCACCTAAAGGAATTCAAAATTAATAAATTATATTTCATTTCATTTCCTTCCAATGCTTTAAATTATGCCGAAGATCTCCGCTACTGCTGACATTGATAACTGCGTTAAATAGTGAACAGAAATCTATAAAAGCCACAAAACAAAACAATTCAGTCAGCGCCGGGAACCAAACCACGGATCTTCCAAATGCCAGACGGGCGTCTTTCCAAGTTAATTATCTTGTTAATGATGGAAATATTGCCTCAGTTATTTTTAATTACAGAAATTGCTGTTCTAAGAGAAAAAACCATGTCTTACCTAGTTGTTTATTGCCATTGAAAAGATTATTCATGTGAATGGTAGCTTTTTTAACATTGATGCTAAACTTCAAGTCGTCCAATGCCAAATACTCATCACCGTTTCTTGTAACTGGATGTCCACTTAGTACTGCTTTACCAGTAACAGTAGCTGGAATTGAATAACAGGTATTGTGTTAAATAATTGATAAGAAATTATTCTTTGGCAACAGTAGGCATAAGCCTATCACAGAAAAACGATAAAATAAAAATACAGATACGGTTAAACAATACAGTAAAAGCCAAAAGTACTACTTTTATTCCCTGACCTAGCTAAGGCTTTTGACTCGGTACCGATACCCCATAAAATACTTCTGTAGTAAACGCCATAAAATTAGGTGGCTCTGAAGAATTACAGTGTTGCCAGATCGACCATGCTACATGCTAGCAGCTGATAGTAGAGAATAATCAACCTCAATGCACGAAATTGACAACTCTACTCGTACCGTGTTGCCTAGTCTACAGGTCTGATGCTAGCAGTCATATGTTTTTTTTACTTTACGTCTTGATACTCCAGTTAGGAGTATAAGACGAGTCAGATCAACAATTATACAATCTTATTCACTAGTTACCATAATAACTATATCAATTTATTAGTTAAGATGAGGCTTAATTTTGATGTGAAAGAAACTCTTTTACACTATAAAAATCTTTACCAACTAAATATTTTTTCAATTGTTTTTTAAATATTTATATATTTCAAAGACTTTTAAAAACTGCGGTAGCTTATTGTAGAATTGTGATATGAATTAATTGACAGCCACGGTCGCGTAATCAATTGAAACGCTTGCCTCTGATAAAACCAACTGGCTACAACTCCTGCGGTCGTTTCTCGTTCAAACTTGGATATTTTGCGTAATCATTCACATTATTACCCACGCACATGTTTCAATACTAAAGTGGGTATCATCCGACTAGAAAAACTTGTGTGAACTCAACTGTAATTACTCCAGCTATCTCCACTACCAGAGATGGGTAGCACCAGAATTTGTCCTTTGATTGAGTAGCCTCCTTCTATGTAGAGCCATGGTAAGAAGAAGTCTAACTCCATTTTGTAATTATCCAGATCAATTCTGTAGAAAACAATAAATATGAGAATAAACCGCCATGAAACAAGAAGCATTTATCAAAATATACAATAAAAGCATATAATATATATTATAAACAAATATCGTTTGTCGAAAAAATACTGCATACATTACACACTTACCCAACATTCATTGTGTACTGTAGCCTATACAGAGCTTGCCTCTACACACAGACCTTTGATCTATGAGCTGATTCGGGCTCGTATTCATGAACCTACCTTGAGGATTCTTTAGCTTAAGGAAGACTTGAAAAACATTCTTTCAAAAGGTTTGTCAAGTGTCACTTGAGTTGAGGAAGGCTCAAGGTATATTTCTAGATATGAGCCTAAATACATTATCGAGGCCTGTCAATTTATTGCTCACTCATTTATTGTCGCCTTGAGTTGAGGACGCCTCAAGGTAAGTTCATGAATACAAGCCTTATTCATTTATTGAGGCTTGTTAATTCTTTGTTAGTCTTTCGCCTTTTGTCTTTTTAAAAATAAATATTCTTGAAATTTTTTTTTGTTTTATTTGACATTTTTTTAGGCCCTTAAAGATGAGTTTCCATGACTCGAAAACGTTTGGCCAACAGTGAGTAGGAATATTATTTATTCACAATTGAAATTGACTGCAAGTCGTTGAATTTAAAATAAAAAGTTATTTTTCTTAATTTGGATTTTAACATTACTTTTTAATAACCTTTTTTTATTGGATTCGTTTTTATATTTTTTATTTCATGATATACCTACTTGATAAGGAATGTTTTGGTATTATAATAAGGCCCTGACGGGTCCTTAAAATTGAACGAGAACATTATGTTTAATTTAACAACTTTAAGTGATATTCTTATTTATTTTATTTCATTGAATCTTCTTGTATATAGTCTCTTTCTGACAATACAATTTGTTCATTCTAATAGCTCATAAGTAGTACAATAATTATTTTCTCTCTTTTGTATCAAATTGAATTCGTAGAATTTAATTCTTGTGTTATAATGATTCATGTAATTGGCAGATTGATTATACTATTGTAGAAAAGGCATACAAATCATTAAATTGAATCAATTCACAGGCTATTCTAACAATTTTTGTATAAAACTTTTCGAAGATATCACTATAGATTGTAGATATTCCTAACTCCTAGAACATTTTCTAAATTGTATTCAATCCGAGCCCAGTTTATAATATAACAAGTTATTGAAATTCACAATAACTAGTGATTCACAATAATTATGAATCAAATTCTTGGAATTCTTGTTTCATAACGATCTGCGTTGTTAATATTAACTTTTTATTGTAAATTTAACAACTTGCAGTCAATTTCAATTGTAAATAAATAAAAAAGTGAGTAGGAATATTATTTATTCACAATTAAAATTGACTGCTAGTCGTTAATTTTACAATAAAAATTAAATTATGAATCAATTTACATGCATCCCAACAATTGTTACTTAAAACCTATTGAAACTATTATTGTAAAGTGTACAAGTTACCAATTTCTAAAAGATTTTCAGGAATATATTCAATAAAATCTTAACATTATAACAAATTATAAGAAATTAATGATAATTGGTATTTAAAAGCTTCAAGTTATCATTGAATGTGGTATTATTCAAGTTATTATTTAAAAAGCTGAAAGTATTATTTTTTTTTTTTGAAGATGAAGCCCACATAGGTCTGAAACCTGTGCGTGGGTAATGAGTTGGATGATGGTGATTATGAGTTGGACTTACAGTTTAGGTGGGTTCCGAACCACCGGGAAGTGATTTTCAGCAGAGAACAGAGTCTTTTTTGCTGGCCAATCTAATCGGTCACCGTTACAAACAGGACCTACGAGAACGCAGCTTATCTATCTGATCTATATTTAAGATCTCATATCAAAACTAACACTGTGTTTCTATCAGCCTGTGGCTGATGAAGCTTTTTTTTTAGAAGTGAAATGCATGCCTCCAGTATCTTCAGTATAAGTGAGTGAAAATCATAATTTGAATAGAAAATACAGTGTCAGTTTTGATATTAGATTGTTCATCAAGTATTTTGTCATGGAAAACATCACAGATATTATATAAGCCTGTAAATATGTGAATATCTTCAATTTTCAGTTAATTTACTCGAATTGTATTTAATTGAAGCCCTAATAAAAATATATTATGAATCTACAAGATGGTAGAATAATTTGAAATCCCTCAATAAAGACTTCTTAGATTTCTGATGAAATAAATCTCTAATACTATAACTATTTTGATAGTTAACCATATTTTAAGAGACTATCATAAAGTTTAGAATCTTTATGTGTATAGATATTTTTGCTAGTCTTCTTACTTGATGGCATTAATCATATAATTTGTCATCCCGTGGATTTTTTGGTCTGAAAATGTTGAGTCAATAGATACTGGTCCAGAGCCTTGTCTGACAAGAATCCTAGGTACGAACATTGGCTCAAGTGTTTGTATTCTCAGCTTTGGCACACCTGAAAATGTTCAGAAAAAAATGAAAAGATTTCGAGATAAAATTTTCCAAGATATTCACGGACAATAGCAGAATTTATGTTCTCTACCATTATTAAAAAAAAAACAACACATGAAGAAAATAAAAATATTTTATAATTTGTCATTACACTTCTTATATAATAAACAGCTATTTTCTGTTAACTGCTGACAAAACTCTAACGCTGAATAATGAGGGGTTGAATGAGGAGGAAACGAAGAATGAGGATAAATAATGAAGAACAAGGAGAGGAAGAAAGAGAAGAAAAAGAAGAAGGAGATGGTGAAAGAGAAGGAAGAGAGAAAGATGAAGAAGAAAAAGAGAAGGATAAGTAAGAGAAGAAAAAAGGGAGGAAAAAGGAGATGGGGAAAAGAGGAGAAGGAGAGGAAGGAGATGGCAAAGAAGATACTCTGATTCAATTAAATCGGGTAACGCGCTAGTTATTAATTTAAAAAGTCTGTTGAATTTGTCATCACATAAGAGAAAATGTAAATAACATGATAGAGAATAACAGAATTAGAAAATTTATAGAACTTTTAATAATTGAGGCATTCTTCGGAAAAAGGGCCCATAGCCTTATAGGCCCTTTTTCCGGAGAAGTGTTTAAACGAACCGCCATACTTTTCTCTATAAGTGTAGAAAGTTTCATGTCGATAGCATTTATCTAGGAGGCACTGTTCGATTTCAAGTGGAGTAGTGTCCAGCTGACACTTAACCTCAAATTTTATTCTTCATCAAGCATCAAACACAAGGAGGATAGAACGTTATTATCCTTGCTCAAATTAACATTATATTACTGTTGTAGAACTTAAAGTGAAAATGAGTGATCAAGAAGAAGTAGAATTCGCTAAAAAGGATTATAATAAAGTGAGTAAAAAACAAAAACAAAAATCAGAAAATAGACATTCTGGTAAACAATACATTTCTAATAGTGGTAAAATAGTAGATGAAAAAAAGTTTCATTATTTATCAAAGTGCTGTAAGGACAAGTGTCATTCGAAATTAAGTTGTGACCAGCAAAAGGAACTGTTTAGTTTGTTCTATAATGATACTAAGGAATTGCAAGATGCCAAACTCTCTACATATATGAAGAAAAAATCATCTGAAGGTAATGTAAAACCTTTGGCCAAAGTTCTTCGCCTCAATATTTGGGAATATGAAGTTATTCATGATGGAAACGTTCATAAGGTTTGTCGAAATTTTATCCTTGAACTCTTTCAAATATCGCAGAAACGTTTGAGAGTAATTCAAAAGAAGATAATGGAAAATGTGTCCTTCAAGGAGATGCGCGGAACACACGGAAACCGTCCTCACAAACTGGAAGATAATGTTTACAGTTTAATCAAAAGCCATTTAGAATCAATTCCTTCAAAGAAAAGTCATTACTCCCAACATAAATCCGAACTGAAGTATTTTGAAAATAGTGAACTCAATGTGAAAAAACTTTATGAGTTATTTCAAATATATTACAAGGAAAAGACTCAAAAAATTTGAAAATGGCTTACAAGACTTATTTTGCATACTTCAAGAAGAACTGTTCTTATAGTTTTAAGAAGCCAAAAAGTGATGTGTGTGACTTCTGCACAGAGAATGAAATAAAATTAGCTGCTAACCCAGATGATCCCTGCAAGGTTTCTTATATGCTTCACAAACGGAAGGTCGCGAAATACATGAGTATAAAAAACAGTTACTGGAGCGTTGTCAAAATGATGATAACATATTAGTTGTTGAGTTTGACTATGGTCAAAATTTGCCAGTCCCTAAGTTAAATGTGACATCTCAGTTTTACAAGCGACTTTTGTGGTTGTACTTATTTAACATTCACTTCCACAATGATGGGTCTTCTTACATGTATTGTTTTATGGAGACACAGTCCAAAAAAGGAGCAGATTCTGTAGCATCTTTTCTATACCACTGTGTATGAAAAAAAGTACGTAAAAATCCTAATATAAAAGAAATTTTTTTTTTATCCGACGCGTGTGGAGGCCAAAATAAAAACTTTTCTATTGTTACATTTTGCATGTGGTTCTCCAAGCGGTTTGCTGTTGATATTACACACATGTATCCGGTTCGAGGACATTCATTCGGGCAGTGTGATCGCAATTTTGGAATAATCAAATCTCAGTTGAAGAATAAAGGAATAGTACCGACAGCTAAGCCATATCTGGAATGTATGGTGACCTGCAGGAACAATCCATCACCATTTCATGTGACAATGGATCGTGATTTGATAAAAGACTGGAAAAGTTCTCTATCACCCTTTTTTTTTATAAAAAACCCTTATCGCAAAAGTGTATACCGTATTTCAAATCCAAAAGTATGTGATAATGAAGTACAAACAAAATGGTACTCTCTTGTGTTCCCGAACATATACTGAACAATATTCTCCCTTCAAGATATGGAAAAGAAGTTCGACAGATGCCATGAATATTTGCCCAGCTGTAGTCCCATATCCAGCTATCAACAAGGAAAAAGTAAAGGATGTTAAAGATTTATTCAAGTATTTGAATGAAGAAGATAGACAGTGGATAGAGATGATTATTGATGAAGGGCGAGTTTGAAACACACAGTAAGGACTTTTTTCAGTATATGCAATGTTTTTTTATCTTTGTAATGATTTTTATTTTTCAAATATGCTACTTCACTAGTTTTGTGACATTTTTTACATAGAAAAATGACATTCAAATGATAATGGTGGAATTTTTCTTAAAAAATTATCGTTCTATCAAAAAAGGGCCCATAACATCATGTAGAAAAATTGTGAAAATACAGAATTCCTTTAATTAAATTGCTGTGTTATTATTTGTAATGTCTTAGATGAATAACAATAGTTACACTAAAGAGCATATAAAATTACTATTAACTTTTACTAAACTACAATATATAAGCAAAAACTTCAATTGGCTTTTTCTCAAAACCATGTTTCATGCCATGGGCCCTTTTTCCGGAGAATGCCTCAATTAATCAATGTCATAAATAGAAAGATGTCATGAGAATAAAGCAAAATACAGCCAATGGCAATATAAAATTTTCTTTGTAGTTGTGAAGGTGATATTGTGGAAGATATCCATAATGAATAATAAGACGAAGTTGTAACAACCACATTTATTAAAAATAGTGAGATATTTAGAAACGTTTGTTTGAGATTGATAATGGTATAACAACCGAAACTAGTATGTCACTAATTTTAATAAATGTGGTTGTGACAACTTCGTCTTATTATTCATTACAATATAAAATAGAATGAATTTGAAAAAGAAAAAGGATAATATTCTTTATGATTGACTGTAGTTATAGGTGAAAAAAAGAAACTTATAATTACCGTACGTCTGAAGACAAAACAAAGAGCTTAAGAATAATGGCCTTGAACTTGGAAGTAAGATGAGCGCATTTTTCCTCAAACTGAATTGAAAACAAATAGAGCTTGGAATAGCATTTTGAAAGTACAAGAATCCATGATGTATTTGAAATAATCACATTAGGTACTAAAAAAATGGAGGAATGAAAATCAAGGTTCCAAGCTCAGAGAATAATTGAAAAACCTTTTGAAAGAACACCAGTTTCAAATTTCGATAAAACGAGAGAATTTTCAGACTGATATAAAGTGTTGGAATTGGAATTCTTTTTTTTGCATTTTCAATACATTGAAACAAAACATTTTAAACAAGATGAAAGAGAATGAGGAGAGGAGAAAGAAGAAGAAAAATAGTAGGATAAGAAAAAGAAGTAATAGATGATAAAAGGCTAGTAGAAAATGTATATAACATAATGATAGAAAATAACAGAATTTATTGGAAAATTTATAGAATGTTTAATTTATCAATGTCAAAAAATAGAAAGATGACATGAAAATAAAGCAAAATTATACAGTCAATCACAATATAAAATAGAATGAATTTGAAAAAAGGATATTCTTTATAATTGACTATAGTTATAGGTAAAATGAAGAATGAAAATGAAAATAAATAAAGATATAATATTTGTATAACTTAACAGTATTCGATTTCTTATTCTCACTTTTAGAAGTTCCATAATATTCATTATATCTTTTTTTTGTAAAGATTTACTACTTACTTGCTTATTACATTAAAAAGCTTGTATATTCAGTTCATCAGGCCAAATACAACATTTATCATTGAAGAATCCTTTTAATAACTAACTGATACATTTAAAAGCACCCAATTGTCATTACTACTATTTCAATTAGTTATACAATCTAGTCATACTAGATTGTCATCTAGTATAACTTATACGTTGATAAATTATAGAAAAAGCTTGTTCATCAATGTCTTAACTACCTATATCATTAATGCATTTACTGCATCGTTAATCTCGCCCAATTGCTCTCATCGACCTTCCTCTTTGCCTTTCTGGCCTTCAGATTATTTCAAATTGTTAATTTTTTTCCAATAAAAGTCTGTCAATCTTATTGAAAGTCATTCCCATTCCATGATTTCTTCAGCAATTTTCCTTCTCTTGTTTTGGTTGACATGTACATTGTATTTTGTATCCTAGTGGTGAAATCTATTCCATCAAAATTTTTACATGACATATTCACATGATATTACATGTTTTATGTTATATTCTGTAGAATATTTTTAAAATATCACTCATGTCTGATAATAAAAAATAATGTGCATTGGTAATTTTTAAACATATCAGGATGAAAAAATTGAAGGTGTAGAAAACTAGAACATGGAAATGAGGTACCGTACTGACCTTTTTTCAGAATTGGTCTTACATCATGTAAAACTTTTATCATACATGAATTGAAGTCTGGACTACTGCGGTGACATGGAATATTCAATGAGTCACCTAGAAAATAAATAATAAATTTAAAAAAATAAAATAGATATGGTGAATAAATACTGAATAAAAAAATTGAAACATTTCTTGATTTCTTGTTCCATGACGAACTGCGTTGTTAATTTTTTGGTGAATTCAACTTTTTAGGTAAATTCAACAACTTGCAGAAAATTCGTCGAATTTACCATAAAAAGTTAATCTATTCTTTAGATTTCTATTCTTAAGCCAGCAATGCATCTTCTATCCTTACAAAGAATCTTGTATTTCCAAGCTCTGTAACCTATCTATATTATCTTGTTATAATAATTGTTTCATATAAATTATGCAAATGTCGTAAAAAATTAATTTCAATCAATTTAATTTAATAGCAGTACCGTACCTTGATTATCGCAATATTCAATAATAATGACTTCTTTCAAGTTATGCATTCTATTGAAGTGTATGAAGTGAGGAGCATGGTACATTTTTTTCCACCTAAATGTACTCTTTGTTGGTACCGGTACCTACATTTCATTTATCTTTATTCAAGATACATTTTTCTCACAAATAGGATATATTATGATTTTTCATATATAAATAAATTAATTATAAATTTATAAATAATTATATTTTATTTAACAAAATTATATAACAAATTATATTTTATTTTATAAATAAATTTCGCATGTATAATTTTTCTCAAGATTAATTGAATAAATATAACATTTCTCGAATAAAATCCAGCTGACGGCTTAGAATGCAAGCTTGTGATTGGTCATAATTTTTAAAGCATTTACCATATTGTATTCTTTTGAGAATAAATTATTATTCTAATCAAATAGAATCAATACAATTCAGAGAAGTCTATTTATTTTGAATTTATTATCATGCCTATGAGCAATGACAATAATAATTATTGAAAAAAACTTACCAGATTTTACTTTTTGTGTTATGGAGTTTGGCAGAAACGATAATGTACCGATCACAAGTAATAGCCAAAAATTAATGAAGCACTCATGTTTCAAATACATCTGAAAAATACAACTATCAATAATAAACCATAAAACATATCAATCCTCATGTTGTTGTAACATATCTACTTTTATATATTTAATGTATATTATATATTTTATATATATTTTAATGTATATGCACTTTATATTTCTACACTTTATACACTATAAAGCCTATTTTACTTTTATGTATTTTTCACTGAATAATTTGAATATTTTTTATTATTAATAAACTTTTAAATAAATAAATTACTTATTCATTTATTAAGACAATAACAACGGAATGTAAATAATATACACAACATACTTTAAGCCCAAAATTTATTTCTTTACAAATTTTTGCCACAACTATGAATGTAAACACATTAAGCTCTCCAATGATCAATATCAATTAATATATTTTTGTCATATGGATACTTATAATAAATATATACTTCTATACTATATATAACATTCTTATTTTATTTAAATATTATTTTTAACAACGTATATATTCTACCTACTATTATCTGCCTCTATATTATACTGCCAAGTAAAAGTGAGACCGATATTGCTCTTACATCATAAAAAATATTTCAATTGAATGCCTTTGTACTCCTTCTAAGTACTACCTTCTAAATACCTAAGCACTTCTTTGTAATTTTATATTAATTTTCTCTCTTTTGTGATTTCATATTTATTTCCAATATATTATTCATTATATTTTATAATCTCTGCAGTATTCTTATTCATATGACTTGAATGAAAACAATAGAGATTCAAAATGAAAAGTAAATACGAAAAATACTTCACCGGAGAAAGGTACTCTTTGATTTGATTTTTTTTAATACTTGATTGTTATATAATTGACTTTACATGAATAATAGCCTATATATTGTCTATGATCTGATTGATACTGCCCAAGCATTCTTTCTCAGATAATTCATGTCATAATACCTTTTCATATAATAAGCACAATGACCTAGAAACGTTATGTAAATGTATGTTGTATGTTACATCAACAAAACAGCTTCAAACACTACTATACATGCGTGATACTATCTCATGCTTGAATATATGTTGTTTAAAAAAATAACTAAAAAGATAAAAATACATTATAGGAGTATATATTTATTTATATGTATCCATGACAAAAATACTGTACATTAATTCTAAATTGTTCAATGAAAATTCACTCATTCATTGTAATTGAATTTGAAAAATTGTAACAGACAAATTTTTCAATGAAATTACTCATTCATTGATATAGAATTCAGCAAAACTAGAAAATAATTCTGGAATTCCGGTCTACTTAAATAATTCAATACTACAGCAGATGGCTTATGAAAATATACTGCCATTTTTTACTAATCTATGAATTAATGATAGGATCACAGGAGGGAGGGAGAGAAAAAGTGAGTAGGGAAGAGAGAGAGAGAGTGAGTGAGAGAGAGAAAAAGTGAGAGGGGATGAGAGAGAGAGAGTGAGAGAGAGAGAGAGAGATAGGAAGAGAATATTGAAAAACTGAACAATTAGGTACTTCAACAATTTTATGAAATTGTTATGGCCTTGTATATTGTACCATTGTACAGTATTAGGATTTATGATATAATAATTTATTGAAAAGCCCGAGTACCATTATGAGTAAAAAAATGTCCTCCAGTCCAAAAGTTGACAAAAATAAATAAATAATCAGAGCATTATAGTTTAACAATAGGGCTCAATGAATAATAACCTTCTATCATAAATTATTACTGTATTACTTGATAAAAGAGCACCGTGTGACCTGGCTGGCTCAGGTCTGGTGTCAGAGATATCAGGTCGCATCTGAATAAGTTCAGGGCCTCAGACGTGACTTATATTTATATAAGACTGTATATTTAGGTAGCCGTGTCCTCCGAATCACAACATAGCCGTCAGCCATAGCAGGTATCTGTTCAATCAGATTAGATGAGCAACGATCTTTTGGGCCCTCTCTGTAAGGGTGACCGATTGGAATGGACAGCAAAAAATACTCTATCTGCTGTAATAGTATATTACGTTACAAGTGCGGGAAATGGTGTTTACTGTACGAGTATGATAAGTTAACGCACGAGACGAAATCGAGTGCGGTATTATCATACGAATACGGTAAACATCTTCCCGGACGAGTTAGCCTACATACGATATTTTTGTCATACTAGTCTAAAATAAAAAAATGAATAAACTGAGCTAGTACAACAAGCATCATCAAACATAACCTCAAATCCAATTGCAGTAGTGAAATACTAAAAATTCTTCTGAGATCAGTTGTTTTTCCAAATTATGGATCAGTTGGAGTGCGGTAATATCCATTACTGCACTGAGAAAGGAAGCGGTAATGAAAATCAGTTATTCTTCCTGTAAACAGACGTTTACCGGCTCCATTCAATGCTCGGTAAAGTGATGAATATGTACGAGTATGACGAAAAATTACTTCCCGGTGGTTCGGAACCCATCTAAAACTGTAGGTTCTACTCGTCAATCACCATCATCCAACTCAACAACCAGGCACAGGTCTTTGACCTGAGTGGGTTTCATCATTCGAAAAAATCTTATGAATGGTGGACCTAGTTTTACCACTGTTTCACATTGAAGCGTAAAACTCGAAAACTCTCTACTGCATAGAAAATATATTGTTCTATTTGAAACAGAAGAATATAAAATTCTAGGTCGATAACAATAACAAATACAAGATAAATGCATCGAAACCTGGAGATGACAAATTTTTCATAAAGAGGGTGAAAGTACCTCCTTTTTGATGATTGATTGTGAATGAACAACTAAACCGATTTGTTATCGTTATCAATCGATGTAGAATTCTATATTATTCAGTTTCGAATAGAAAAAGTTTTAAACGCGGTAAATAGTTTTCGAGTTTTAGGCGAGAAACTGAAAAAAATTGCCCAATTTGGGGGGTTTTGGGTCCCCCAAAAGTTATGCACAGCCCAGAAACTTACGAAAAGTCAGGGGAATCTTTCTTAGAATGCCTAGAGTGAATTAAAAAAAGTTCCAGCTTTGTATCAATTTTTGTCAACCAAAAGTCTAATTTGCCTGGGCTAATTCTATAATTAATAATTTTTTGGACCAACTGTCCCCACTTACCTTGGTTAATCGATTTCACTTCGCACACAAAAAACTGATAAATTATTATGTTCAAATGCAAATAACAGACCAGATGGCTGGCTGGAAGGACAGCTAGCTAATACTCACTCTAACAAGAACTAAGAAGAACTGAACATGGAAATCTGAGAGCGCGTAGGACGGGTCAGAGAGAGAGGGAGAGTTCGAGTGAGAGAGTAAGAGTGCGCTAGAGAGAAAGAGAATGAGTGTGAAAGAAAGAGTGAGTGAAAGAAGAGATAGAACGAGAGAGAAAAAGTGTGAGTGAGAAAGATTGAGGGGGAAATGAGTCAGGATTCGAGAGAACTTAAAAAGAGTTTGTTTATTGATGAAGAAAGGTACAGCTATATTCGCTCGTGTTCGTGCGTAAGTCTTGAAGAACATGCGTTGAAGGTTGATTACATCTTGTATTCAAGACAAGTTTACTCAAAGTTCCAATAAATAACACTATTGTCATAGAATCCTGATCATGTATTTTTAAATTAACTGTACTGTATATTATACGTAGCTTCACTACCGAATTGAAATAATAAGGTAGTCAAGGTTAAGGCTTCTGAGATCATGTTTTTTTCTAAAAAGTTTCTGGATTGATGATTCGTTTAACAAGCTAGCCTACTAGAAGTGTTATTGTTTCTATTAGTCTTTACCGACGAAAACAGGTTTTCCTTCAATAATACCGTGATTATTTTGTGGAATTTAAAATGAAGGCGGTAAAAATAATTTAATTTCTACATGTTTTCATGTAGGGAGGGGGAAATGGAGAGTTTGAGGTTACAAATTGTTATTATGACCTTATTTCCAAAACTTTTCATACCGGTTCCTTCTTCAATCTCCCACATTAGAAATAACGATCCTAATAAATCACATCTATGGATGGGTGGGGGAGTTTCATCAACCTTACGATTTGATTATAAACTTTAGATTTTCTATAAACTATAGATTTTCTATAATTTGAGCAAACTCTGATGCCTTTGGGGTGCTTGCACAGTGGAGCTTCTAATCATCATCGCAAAATCAAACACAAACTATTTAAAATAGTGGTATTCACACTGCTCCAATCTGCCATTAGACAGAAGACATTATTTCCAAAAATAGAACATAAAACATTTTAATGTGAAGGAGACGAAAAAAGATCATAATATATATTGAAAACTGTGATTTTGATTTGATATGGGGCTATTTACAGCCTCGCCTAAGCCTAAATAAAATACTTCATCCATCAGACACCATTCTACAGAAAGTGTTTGATTTTACGATGGTTTCATCTAGCTCTAGCGTATTGGATGCTCCACTGTGTTCTTCTGTGTAAGCTCCCCAAGGAATTTAATACCGTACTTGTTTTGGCATACAGTAATACGCAATGTTTTTTTTTTTTTTTTTTTTTTTTTTGAGGATGAAGCCCACATAGGTCTTGGACCTGTGCGTGGGTAATGAGTTGGATGATGGTGATTGATGAGTTGGACCTACAGTTTTAGGTGGGTTCCGAACCACCAGGAAGTGATTTTTTGCTGGCCAATCTAATCGGTCACCGTTACAAACAGGACCTACGAGAACGCAGCTTATCTCTCTGATTGAACAGATACCTGCTACGGCTCGCGGCTATCACTTCCCTAGCATTTATGCTAGGATTTGTTCTCAGCATTTATGGGACACGTCTGTATTATCTCATATCAAAACTGACACTGTATTTATATTTAAATCCTGATTCCTGGAAAAATTTGAAATATACAATAAACAAAATATCCTCAAAGAAAAATTTAAATTTAAATCACACAAACTTTTTGATCACATTCTACGAAAACCATAGTAATTCTTCCAACAAAAAACCGACATGACGATCAAGGTCGCCTTTGAAGATGAGTCTCTATGACTCGAAAACGTTTAGCCTAAAGTGAGTAAAAATATTATTTATTCTCAATTAAATATTGACTGTAAGTCATTGAATTCATCTTAAAAATTTACTTTTACACTTTTTATGTTTTAAATAAGCTCTGGTTTGGCATATTCATGTTATCACTTTACGAAATACTTATTAGAAATAGATGATTTGTATAGATTATTGGAGACTATATTTTAGCATAAAAGTGACACACCCATGTTCTGTTGTAATAATTACAGTTCTAAGAATATATTAATCTCTGATTCAGAGACTGTGATCATTATATTGCAGCTATAATCATACAGAAGCTCGGAGTTCAACTATCTGCCTTGAAACGAAAAGAACTTGTATAATCTCAGAACTTATCGCATCATCAAGTTGGCATTAACATTGAGCAATTTGAATACATTTCATAACAAACTTGTTGTTGAACACACCTTATAAAAACAGAAAAGTCTTCACTTTATTTTAGAATGATGAATATGGAGATTTCGAGTTCTTATCTCATTTTTCTCCATTGGAATCATTTTCTCAAACAGCATGGTTCAATGGTGCAGATCTTGAATTTCTTAATTATCTTTGTTCAACTTTTTTGTTTATTGGAATACAATATTGCAAAGAAATCATGCCAATAATTTTCACAGCAGTAATTTTATGGGTAATTTGGGAGTAATGACTGAAAAAACGACTGTGAAGCTCGCTTCAGTCATGTATCTAGGTGAAGTTCAAAACAAAATAATTACTTGTATTCATGTATTATTAAATAATTTATTTTTCTTCTCAAGTCTTGTTGGTGAAGTCCAAACCAGAATACTTACTTGTACTTTTATATAATTTCTTCTCCACTCAAGTCATTTAGGTAAAGTTCAAATTTAATCAGAATATGCCTAATTAATTGTACTTTTGTATTATTTCTTCTTCGACCTCGTAGTTGAAGCTCATAACAAAATGCCCTACTTGTACTTGTATTAAGATATTTTTTTTCAGTCCTGTAGGTGAAATTCAATCCATTAGTAGCGTTCTTATATTTTTGTATTATTAAATGTAATTATAGCATTTTTAAAACAGGCACTGTATTTCTATGGAAGTGATTGATTCTACTCACTTTTACTTGAATCATCACTGATGATTAGAATTGATGAGTTTCCAAATAAATACATGCTTAGTTTTTTTTATGGTTGTTAATTTTAGGCTACACATTTAGTTATGAATGACATAACATATCTTGATTACAAATTTTATTATCGTATTCTGTATTAATAGTCAAAAATTAAAAAAAGTTTTCATCGATGTTATTGAATATGAACTTTTTTTACAACCAAACTTCCATATTTCTGAGTGGTATCGGACGCGTTTCAGGACTTGAGGACTATCCTCAATCTGACGATCGATGTTCAAACGTAGCTGAAGCCCGTTTTAACAACCCTGTAAATCTTTTATGATCGTATTTACAGGTAAGTTTCAGTAACCTTCTTATAGAAAAATTTGTTTTTTCATATAAACTGTTCTCTACTAAATTAGCTGCAGTGATTAATTCAGAAGTTACAAGCGACAACCTGAATAGGCCGCAGCTCAATGAGAGTCGAGGCTCGTTTTCACAATCTTGTAACTCCCCTGTTATTAAATATTCAGGTACATTTTAATAATCAACTTAGCCTATAGGAAATTTTATTTTCTTTTAAAAAAGTAAATTGTTACCGGTAGTAAGTTATTAGTGAAAAACTAAATACACTACGTATTTTAGTATCCCGGCTTGTGAAAATCAGAAGCCGATCTTCAAAGCGAATCTATACCGGTATTAGCTTTATTGGTTGCTGCTGGATAGGAAAACATGCTCGCACTTTATCGCTCGCACTATCTAGCGGAAAAAAGTAAAACTAACGTCCGAGTTGAATAATATAGATGGTTCTCTCGGAATTACTTACAACCTTACTTTATAACCTTAATTTTATCGAAAAATATTATGTTGGCTAACAGAATTCGTACAGCATAAAACATTGTGTGAATTTTAATTGAGCATAGTCTTATATTTTATAGTTAGCCGTAATTTGTCGAAAAAACTTAGTGTACATTATTCCCACCACCACACCAATACTCATTAGTTGTTGCAAAAAACAGAGAAATCGGGAATAACGTTTAATGAATTAATTGATTTCATATAATTTTACATTTTATAAATCCCCCCCCCCCCAGCAAACAATCATTAGTTGTTGATAAATTTAGAGAAATCATGAATAACGTTTAATTAATTGATGGGTTTCATATAATTTTATTTTATGTTCTTCGAATCTTATCTCTTGATATTTTTCGATAAAATGAACGGGAAGGTTGTAATTTAGAAAGAACTGAGGCAATACCTCCTAGATCTACAGAAGGCCCAATCGCTCTCGATTTTAACAGCGATGACGTACTTTTTCACGGCTTGCGTCCGCCATTTTACAGCCAGACCCAGATTGCGAGATATGAACTCAACCAGTTTCGTTGATCAATAACTCTATTTTCGAGAACACTATTTTCTAAAATCAATAACAGTGAAATTGTGAAATACTCTACGAATCGTTTAATAGCTATTGAAATATTATAACTTTGAAATAAAATGTATTTTCTGTGCAACAATATTCGTTGAAGTTCAAGTGTTATAAGGTATACATGCCACCCTAACCTATCCCTTTTCAATTCAATGTTTTCGTAGATTGAATATTCATTTTAATTTATTACAAATTTAACGATGAATGAGCAGTATTTGAAATATAATTATGCTGTTGCTTCTTCTTAGGGGAGAGGGGGGCAGTTGTGGACAAAATTCAGATTTTTTTTTTTGTATTTTTTTAATGGAGCAAATGTTACCAAATAATTTTTAAATTCAACTTCGGTATTCACTTCAAGATTTCTTGTGCACATATTTGAAAAAACTTTGATCCAAGTACCTGAAAGAAATATTTTTCAAAACCCTTACATCCTGTCCATAAGTACCCCATCACGGGGTAGTTGTGGACAGGCCTGGGGCAGTTGTGGACATGGCAAAAAAGAGAACACCATGTCGTCAGTAACAAACTTTTAATGCATGAAATACTTTAATATACACACAAAAATTTTATTTCAGGTCATGTCATTTGATTTTAAACTCCTCCCTTAATATTACCCCATATTATACTTGTCGAAATTGAACTTGAAACGAAAAATATTCACTGCCCTATTTGTTCCTCCTACAGTGCTAGGTTGAGGCAACTTACAAATAGCTTCTTCATTGGTTATTTCACTTATATCTGGGATATCAGGCTTTACAAATGTGTAGGATCTTGTTTGCTTTTTGAAGAAGCTTACCTTAAATTCTGTTGGAGAGATTTTTTCAATTAATTGGGCAACAAAGTATTTGATTGATCTTTTACCTGCTACCTTAACTAATAGAAAATCGGACTCATTGACATTTGTTCCATCTAAATCAATCATTTCATTTTCAATGTCAATATCAGATTCTATTTCCCATGCACTCATCTCTTCTTCTTCTTCACACATGTCTTCAAATTCACTGTCAGTTGATTCTTCTTTTCTCTGCTTCTTTGGTTTTTTCTCAGACCTGCTTGCCTTGTCTTCGCATTTCATTAACTTTCTTCTAGGGACACGGATGGACGTTTTTTCTTGTTTAATTTTTCTCTTCAATAGTTCTGCTTCTATCCTGTTCTTCTCCGGAGTATCTGTTAAAATACAACACTTTCCCTTCTTTCTCCCCTTCCCTTTACTATTCCCTCTTCTTTCAGCTTTTGGGTATGGGCGGAGATCTTCAGGTGTGGGAAAATCCTTTTTTTCAGAATTTCTAGCAGGTGTGACAGACCCTCCATTGTCATGTGTCTTCTGAAGATTAATTTCTTCATTATTTTCAGTGGAGCAACCAGCCATTTCTTCTGCACCAACGGTTTTTTCTGATGTGTTTTCTTGTTGAGGCGTTTCTTCCAGTGGCTGATCAGTAGGAAGGGATCCCAGAAAATCTTCCTCTTTGAATGTAGAGCGGTTGAAAGGTGTGATTCCAGTTTTTTTGAAGCCGGCAATTATGTTTTTCCTGCTGAATGCTTCATCAAATGCTGATGCAGTTAGATGTGCAATATTATGAATTGCAATTTGTTTGCCAGGATTTTCACTTATCCATTTATTGAAGACTGACCTACAATGACTCTTGAAAGGCCCAAAAACAGCTACATCAAGTGGTTGAAGACGATGGCTGGTGTGTGGTGGAAAAGTTAGTAATACAATCCCATTTTCTCTACAGAAAATAATTGCATCCAAACTTATGTGTGATTCATGATTATCTAGAACAATAAGAAGTGGATTTTCTTTACTAGAGGATGTTTGCACTTGAATGTGTTTCAAGACTTCTAGAAAAACATCTTGTGTCATCCAGCCTGATCGATTTGCAAACCCCTTACTACCTCTTGGAGCACCATATAAGAACAAGTCTTTGAAATGCACTCTGGGATAGACATAAACTGGTGGTAAAGCACTTCCACTTGCTGTTACAATACCACAGAAAGTAACAAGTTCCCCTCGTTCTGCTGAAACACACTGTCCTACTTGCTTAGCTCCAGCTGGCGCAATGACTTTTGGGCTTTGTAAGACTGTGGTTACACCAGATTCATCTAAATTTAGTATGCGGTTGTCTGGGAATTTGTATTTCTCCATTAAAGTCTCCAAGTTATTGTAGAACGTTTCCACATTTTTCTTATTAAAACTAATGTTTCGGGCAAGGCTAGTGTTCTCTGGCTTTCTCAAGCTGAGCTGTGGGTGTCTCTTCATGAATCCTTTCATCCACTCAATACCTGCTGTCTTAGCATGATTCCAGCCCTCAGGTAAGGTCTTCCTAAGCACTAAAGCATAAGAATATGCAAAATCCCTAACCTGTTTGTAGGTCAAACCGTAGTGCATTCTTGAGCAATTGATAAGGTATTCTTCTAAGAGACGTTCCTCTTCAGAAGAAAACACCTGTCTGGTAGAATACTTGGAGCTGGCAGCAAGTGCAGGTATTTCAATATCAACAGCTCCATCTTGAAGTTTTGACATCCGCTTGTGTAGCATTGATTTCTTCAGTCCATGGTAGGCTGCAGCTTCTCGAATAGAACGGTTCCCATTCCTTATATCTTCCAATGCCTGCTTCACAACTTCTTCTGAAATGGCAGCTCTATTGGTCTTCCTCTGATAGTTCCTCACCATATTGGAAACTCTGTGAACAACAAATTCATGATTAGGCACAGTAAAGGGCTTCTTTCATTTGACATGATATGTGAATCATTGGAATTATTAAAAATACAATGGATGCATGGCTGCCTTGACAGATAACTCTAGTTCTGCATGAGAAAGTAGGCTACTGTATTTTAAATCAATCCAATAGTTTCCCAATAGCTATTGCAGATAAATGGATTACAACTACTATATTATGTAAATTATTTCCAATTCAACTGAAAGAAGGCCTATGAACCTTTAAGCATAGCATATTGCTCTTAAATCTCATTAAAAAGCTAGAGCTTATGGAGCATAAAAATAAACTGAGTCAATTCTTGATGAAATCAAATATATTTGATGTAGGCCTAACAATTTCATTGAGACCAAGAATTATGATGTTCAAAACTAATTTTTGGTACCTTCTAAGTTTAAATCCAGTTGATAATAATACTAACCAGGTGAATATAGAATGCAATTTAGTTATTTGTAACATTTCAAGTACTAGGAATATTTAATTCTGTTTGGTGGGGCACATATGGACAGTAGGGGCACATGTGGACAGTGTCCACATGTGCCCCTTTTTTTCTGTCCAAATGTACCCCATGTTGCAACACTGAATACAATGCTTAATTTCTCATTTGAGGTTAGGTTTTGATGCAACTTCCACACATCAAATTGTAGCTAGTAAACTGTTCTGTCCAATGGTTCAACTCCTATACCATTAGAACCAGCTTGTCAAGTATTATTAAACAAGAACTTTGAGTCAAATAATTTACTTTTACCTATCAAAATCAAACAATCTTTACTTACCTCACTTAGAAACAGCCATATGCAATGATTTTTCCCTGAGAGATAGGCTATCTGTGCACAACCTAGTGACAAAACTTTGAACTCATAAGCTTCACTGATTGGCGGAAAATTTGAAATGTCCACTTGTGCCCCTGTCCACTCCTGCCCCCCTCTCCCCTACATAGTATTGTCTTGAGATTCAAGCGAGTGTAGAACATCAATCTATAAGCATTGTTGCTTATTATCGAAAATGGATGATTATCTTTAATGTGCAATTTTGCTAAGGAATTAATAGATAACAATATTTTCCACATATGACCAGTGAATCTTTTCAGTTTTGTGAAGATTTACCCGAAAATGTTGACTAGATTAGTAGTAGTTCAAAGTTTAATCAATTTGGTTGCAATAGAAATTGCAATTTCTGATTCAGGATTTAGCACAGAGTTTAAAAATGTATGTAATACGTTCTAATGTTTAAAGTCCAGTGCAAATAGTAGGAACATGCATGTTCTGCATTAATATTATTGTGAAACACAACGGATAACATGAAAGTGGAAAATGTAATCAATAAATCTAAAGAAGATAACAAATTGGGCTTCACCATCACTTCCATATGCTGTTTCACTCACGTAATGTTTTACAAAAAGTAATACAAAACATGCTAAGTTCCCATTTGTACTGGACATCAGCATTTACATATGCTGTGCATAAACAAAATATAAGTTTTAATGATGCATATGACCAGTGGCATAGCATTAGAACCAGGGTGCACACTCGTCATGCAGAGATAAGCACTAAACATTGACCACTACCATGTTTTAGTAGCTAATAATCATTGATTTCAAATTCTCTTTTTATCATGTGTGTTTGTTGTTAAAGATAAGATGCCCAATAAACGCTGTGTCTTGCTGCAATCCAACAATGTCAATGAACCAAAGCTTCAAGTTTAGCTTTTCAAAGGAAAGGGAATGAAAAACAGTGAATGTCTTTTATTCATCAAAAAGATATTCAACCACCATATATTCAGAAGTTTGCATTGTTCATTTTTCAAAGGCAGATATTATTACTAGTGAGACAGCCCAAGCAGCTAAGAAATGAGTAGAAAAGTACTTGAAAGTAGTTTTTAAAATTATTTAAAATGATTAAAAATCATTGAAAATCATCGTGCAATCATCGTACAATCATTGTACAATGATTGAACTTGGCAAAATAGTCATTTTAAAAGTGCTTTTAAATCATTTACAAAGCACTTTAAAATCATTCTAAAAGTTCTTTAAAATGATTTGTATTACTTTTAAATCTACTTTAAAATCATTTTAAAATGTTTTGAAATTATTTACAAAGCTCTTTTAAATCATTTTAAAAGTTCTTTAAAATGATTTGTATTACTTTTAAAGCTACTTTAAAATCATTTTAAAATGTTTTGAAATTATTTACAAAGCTCATTTAAATCATTTTAAAAGTTCTTGAAAATGATTTGTATTACTTTTAAATCTACTTCAAAATCATCTTTATGGTACCTAAAAAGCACTTTAAAATCATTTACAGAGCTCTTTTAAATCATTCTAAAAGTTCTTTAAAATAATTTGTATTACTTTTAAATCTATAGGCTACTATTATAAAAATGAGATGGTCTCTGTCTGTCTGTAGGTCCATCACGCCTAGTAGACAACCTTTTAAAAGTAATTAAAGAACTGGATCCCTGGTAATTTTGGTATAAATCAAAAGTTTGGGGAATTAAAAAAAACATTTAAATGTAGAAAAACATATATTTTAGTAGATATACATCAGCTGGATTAAATGTATATGAATTATATGTATATGCTGAATTATATGTATATGCTGAAATAAAATGTAAAAATTAAAATCTATTCAAAAATGTAAAATCAATTATTTTTTTGTACATTTAAAAAATATGTGTTCAGAACATTTTTCATGATTCCCAATTTTATTGATTGGGAAAATAATTTGCATTATTAGCTTTCTTTGCAACACTAAACATATGAAAGTGCACACAACATAATATTGGTAAACTACATTTAAAAGGTTCTAGTGGTGTATCACACAGTAATTATTATGTTGACATTCTCCCGTGTAGTTCTATTGGTATTCATTAAATTCCTGGTATTGCTAACATAATTTCAAGCACGTGAAATATTATTTACTGAAGACAGAATTTATTTAATTTATCTCAAGATTAAAAACTATATAGAACATTCATTTCAATATTTTTCTCCATTCAAGCGAATAGACTAGGAAATATAATATTTCCAATCACTAATATTTTACAGGGTGTTTCAGAACTCATTACCAATATTCTAGGGCATTGTTCCTGGGTAAAAACCGTATCTAAATATCATATTTAAATTGTCCGGAAGTCCTTAGCTACTCACACAGCTGCCATTTTGTTTCTTTCACTTATTATTTTTTTTCTTAATAATGGTGAAACATATGGAATTGAAACTTTACACCAACATTTATGACAACTAGAAAAAGCTACAAAAAATTATGACAACTTTTCAAATCCATAAAACAAAATGGCGGCCATTTAAAATTTTGTTTCTTGAATAACTCTAAAACGGTTGATATTACGAAAATTTTACAAGAATAACTTTTTTTAGTAAATTTAATTACAAATCGATTGAAACTTTATTTGTTAAGATTGGACCAATATTAACTGAGATATGGCAGCTTTAGTGATAGGTGACCACTGGAGGCTAGTTGCAGTGCATCCTGGGCTTGCGGCTAAAGTCTGCCACAACAATGCAACAGTCTCCGTCTGCTTTGCATGTTATTTTTAAGCGATTTTAGATTATTTTGTGTGAATTTTAAAGACAGTGAAAAGGAGAGCAAGTAACCTCCAGCGGTCACCTATCACTAAAGCTGCCATATCTCAGTTAATATTGGTCCTATCTTAACACAGTGCAATACAGGAATCACAATTTGTTTTCCTGCATGAGGTAGGAGCAGACATTTTTTATTTATTTCTTCAATGGGAAATACTTTTCTACTGCTCAACTTAGCTACCTTGAATATTCCAAGATCAGAGCTATCACAACCTATATTCTTGTAAAAATGTTCTTTTCTTTCAAATACCTTTTCCACCACAACCATGTTTTCCAATTCTTTAGAATATGAAAATTTTTCAATAATTATAATGGACCCTTTCTTTAGCACGCAACAACTGTTGGGTGGAGAGACCGAAATATTAAAATTATTCAGTATTAATTTTTTATATTGCGGGGAGACACAAAAAGCTGGCAAAGGGCCGTCATGATGCCGATAAAAAAATTTAGGACTCTCAGGTTCGTTGATCAAAAATTCTTTGGTTAGGCCTACTTTTTCACATAGAAATATTTCACCCAGTCTCCTTCCAATCTGTTGTAGAGGTTTATTGTGGCCTCCTTACTTTTCTTTTAATTTGTTGTAAGAAGTTTTCGAATGGAAATGCTGATATACTATGTATGGTGAAATTTGGAATTTTTTCTCTGAAATGGTAAACGTCATCCACAATATGTAGTAAGTTGTGAAAATTGTGTAATATGTACATTTCACCATACAAAGTCTTTACCGATTGAACAAAGTGATGCAGAAGTTGTCTTGCAAGCTCCAAGTATTCATTATCTAAGCACAAGTCACTTCGCAGAAGTATTGTTGAAGATACGTGAAGTGCCAAAAAGTTGTAATACTTATCCTTTGGCAAAAAAACAAAATGGCAGCTGTGTGAGTAACTAAGGACTTCCGGACAATTTGAATATGATATTTAGATATGGTTTTTACCCAGGAACAATGCCCTAGAGTATTGGTAGGGGGTTCTGAAACACCCTGTATTTCATCTAGATTTGTTTTAATATTATCAATTATAATTGAGTTCTATCAAAATGACTCAATCAAAAGCATTTCTGGTTAACAGATATAAGCCTAATCAGTACAGAGATTTGAAATCAGTACAATTTTCTTCTTTATGAATCAGAACTAAAAATTAATATTAGTTATATCTATGTACAAATTGATCAAATAAGATGTAACTGAAAAAATAGCTCTATAACGTATCTTAAGTGTTTGTTTTTGTTCATTAAATATTACTAGTCCCATTGGATGGACTGCCAATATAATATAATTACACACGTAAAAGTCCTGTCTCTCACTCATTTTGAATAATCACTAAAAATAAGTAGCAGGCTTCCATAACATGAATGGGATTGGAAACACAATTGAGTGAGCAGGAAATTATTTTCTCAAACTACCCGTCACTCGCATTATCCAGTCTGACCACGGCCAAGGGTTGTCGATTCCGAGCCTTCTCAGAGTGTCTGTAAACATACAAAATGACATGTGTAAGAAACCTCATAAATGTATTATAAATTTGATAAAATAAAAAAAGAAACCTGTTATAAATCAACCCTTGGGCTGCGGAAAACAACCTAAAAAGTACCATTCAGCTACCCAACTTTTGCCTATTTCACCAAAAGTTTGCATGAGAATTATAAGGAGGAATTTGTCTTCAGTTACTGTAGGTAGTACAGTAATACATTTTAAGGCAAAATAATTATGAAAACTAAAATTTACAATAAAAAGAGATCAATCCTCTTTGGGAAAAAAGTACACATTGACCAATATACTAATAAAAAACATATAGCTCTATACAGGGTTGGTGAAAATTATGGAAACGGCTTAATATTTCTTATACAAAGGTAATTTGACGGTAGGTGACATTGGGGATCGTACTAAAATTGAAAATACTACTTTACTGTGACTTCAAAAATCTGGTCCGCCATCTTGGAGCCGCCATATTGATTTTAACTTCATTTTTTTAAATGGTAAGGTGGTCATGTTGTACATGATTTCGATACAGAATTTCAAGAGGAAATGAATGGCGAAAACCGCACATCGATATGTCAAACCGTTTATAAGATATTTTGATTATTAATCAGACATATTTTCTCTAAAATCAGTTAATATCTCAAAAACGGTTTGACATATCGATGTGCGGTTTTCGCCATTCACTTTGCCTTAAAATTCCGTATTGAAATCATGTATCGCATCACCACCTCATCAATTGAAAAAAAATGGCAAATCCAAGATGGCGGACTAAATTTTAAAAAGTCACTGTAAAGTAGTACTTTTGATTTGAGTAAGATCATCAATCACCCCTATCATCAAATTACCTTTGTATTATGAGATATCAAGCCATTCTAATACTTTTCACACACTCTGACAATGTAAATATGTCTGATTAATAATCAAAATATTTTAAAATCCGTTCGACATATCGATGTACGGTTTTCACCATTCATTTTCTCTTGAAATTCTGTACCGAAATCATGTATAATATGACCACCTTACCATTTAAAAAAATGAAGTTAGATTCAATATGGCGGATCCAAGATGGCGGACCAGATTTTTGAAGTCACAGTAAAGTAGTATTTTCAATTTTAGTACGAACCCCAATGTCACCTAACGTCGAATTACCTTCATATAAGAAATATTAAGCCGTTTCCATAATTTTCACCAACCCTGTATGTTAGATGAACACTCCTAGGTCTATATTTAGTTAAGAAAACGGTATATTGTTTATAAAGCTTTATAGCTTAGAGCAGCGGTTCAAAAACTTTTTCTCCCATATCCCTTTGTGCATATTCAACTCAAGTTATATCCCCTGAATCTAAAATATAACCTTCACTTATACAGTGTTTTTACAATTAATGTGTGTAAAATGTGAGTCATGTTACTATCTATTTTATTATATAGCTAGGAGTTTAACTTCTTATTTAATTGTGGAAATAAAGATGTATATTTGGTTTGCTCAGACAAATAATCTTAAACATAATCATTATTTTTGACTTGAAGTTGTAACCAAGCCATAGGCTACTATTATGATTTAATTTATGTAAGATTTAAACTAATTAATCTCAAGATTTAGGCTGGGCTTAGTGATTCTGAGATAAATTGCAGTACTGAACAACTGCAAAGAAAACAAATTACATTAAAAATATTAAAAAATATCTGGATTCGCTTTTTAAAACCTTAAAACTTTTCATTGAACCTTGTTCCTGCTTCATCTCACTCAGTATCGGTATTTTAAAGTTAGGTTCAAGGGTTGATAGATATACTCTTTAAATCATAACTTGCATTCAGTTTGTAGTACTGAAATAAGGTATTAAAACTTGTAGTGCCTATTTGCCAAATATCCATATTTGTAAGTATATTACGACTAGTATATTACGGTGTGCCCGGAAATCAGCATCCGCCATTACTGGCTATTTTCAGCATACTCCTGTGGGATCTGTCGCATACCCCCAGATTGGGAACCACTGGTTTGCTAGCTTAGAAAGTAAAATAGTGTTATTATCTTAGACTTACTGTAATTCATACGCAGTCTGCTGCAGCCAGGTTTTGACGGTTTTTTCTATTTTTTTTTCCTCATATTGAAAACGTTTTTTTGCAGCACCTGAAAAATTTTATAATATAGGCTGATTAGATTCAACTAGAGGATAGAAAAAAGTAAAAACAATGAAAGTATAATTGTTGTTCTGTTAAAGGTTACCGAAATAGTTTGTCAATAAAATGTTTTTGTTAACAATAAATAAAAAAATTGGCCTTTCAGCCACAGAACGAATTAACACTCTCTAATTTAGAGAAATATATAGGTAAAGTACCTTATTTGCATTTCAATCTTTTGACACATTTGCATCCCAGTAGTACAGCTCGCGCAATTAGTATTGGCTCATGGCAGCTGGATTGTACTAGCAGTCGGCTAGCCACCAGACTACTACAGCTGATTAGTAATAGTGGATGGGCTGGCCGATGTATTTAGAAATGCTCGATAAAAACACCGATCTACACCCCTCGCCTTGTCAAGGTCATGAGCCAATACTAATTGCGCGAGCTGTATACTGCTGTTTTTTTAATAGTTGTTTTTTCAGACCAATGTGGATATATTGGCCAGGAGGACAGTCTTTTATTTGTAACTCAACTTTCTGAGTTTTTAGAATCGTCCGCCCATCAGAAGGGAGGGAGTCAAAACAGGGATAGTGAGTTTCTTTCAACCCAGCACATAACTTTGTTAAAGATGATATTGTAGTATTACTTTCGATTGCCCAATTCCTTAAAAATTCTTGAACATTTGAGGTTGAACTCCCTACAGCTTGGCTACCTTCGTTTCTCAAAAGATTTTGTCTTGTAACAATATCTCCTACATCAACAAGTTCATCTCTAGCCAGAGTAATATCACTATTGTCATAACTACTGCTACTGTCTACAATACCACTACCAAGCACACTCTCGTTACTACTACTTTCAAGATCATAATCCACTAAATTAGCATCACACACCATTAACCGTTCATTACAATCACTACCTAAATCCGCAGTAGGGCTACTGTTTACATTATCTACGCCTACACCATGAATTGAGGAAGAAGTCAAATTTATTTTGTCACCGTCAACAAAGTGATGATTGGTTGAAGATTGGGAATTGTCAATTTCGGGCAACAGAATCTGTTGCTCATTTTCATCACCAGCAGTACTAAACAACTCTTCTCCAACATCTTCATATTGTTTTCTTCGTAAACGTTTTCCTTCGCGTGACAGTAAATGGTAAGGTTTCTTACGTTTTGACATAGCTGAAAATAAATAATTTAATTAGCCCAAGCACATTGCAAAATATAACGGCCTCAGTTAAATTTGAATAAGTAAGTGTACCGTAAGATGGGGTGAATCGCAACTGCAGGGTGAATAGCAACAAAACCTGGGAAAAACTTTTATTCGTACCATATATACAGTTTATGAATCAACCGATAGAATCGACTTTCTTCATGTTTAAAATGCCGCCCAGTATGTTAGCAATGGATTGAAGCCAGTGTTGCAATCTAAAATGTGATATAGAAATCATTAAAAATATTTTAATACTTTTTGTATTGTGTTAATAATAGCTTAAAATAATGAAAACTGACACTGGCAAAGGCAAATATTGTAGGTAAGAAGTGAATTACTCAACATAACATAATCTTGATTTACGTATCATTTCAATGCAAATCTTAAGGGAATTGGCAAAAGTATTGTGGATTTGTCCGAGCTAACCAATCAAAACTGTAACATGAAATGGCCACACTGTTATTATACAGTATCTGCAGTAGGGCTGTCTTTGACTACACCATTCTATAATGGTGTAGTGTAGTATAATGAAAATTATATAATATAATAATTAACGGGGGAAATATAAATTAAATAATTTTAAAATATTTATAATAAACTTAGGCTACCTACTCATTATAAAAATAATGGGGGGAAATGTCTCCTTTCTAACGGTTTTCAGATACTTTTAATCCGACCAATAGTTGTTTTTTAATTAATGAATACCCAAATAGCCAAATCAGGAAAACACAGTCATTATTCAACTGGAAAAATATTCCTCAATATTGTTTGTCAAGGCTCCAAATTCGTCATAGGCATACTTTGATCTCGATTTATTACCTATCAACTACAGGCAAGCAACGAAAATTTTTCGTTGTTTTTTCATCAGAATAACATGCCAAATCGAGTAGAACAATAAGGCATTAAAGACAAACATATTCATGTTACTACAAGTTTGAAGATAGCCTCACCCTTTCTCCTATGTTTCATTCATCTGGGTAAAATCACAGCCCATTATTTCTATTCATACTAACATAATTGCTCATATGTTATGCAAGCAATGAAAGAAATTTTGAATGAGATAATAATTATAGGCCTATAGCTTTATGCATTTACAATCCATCAACAACCACGTTCATCATGCTGATGCTACTCTCAATAGGCCTATCAAATTATTCCAAGAAATGTTTCTTGGATAATACCATTGACTATTTCTAGTAATAATTAATATTCAATGACAATACTTACTATTTTGCAACGTAGGAAGTAGATGAAATTTGTTGAAACCACACTAGAATTAAAAAATCACACTTGTATGCCTGATACCATCCAATGCATCCATCCGCCATTACAGTCGAAAGAGTGACGTGACGTCACAGCAGGTTGTGCGCGACAAAAAGGCAAGATCGTCGAGCCAGTTTTACCACACGTATTTTCTCAATTAACGTAAATTGTCTAAATTCTTTATTAAATGCATAAAAAAATGAGGTAATAAAATTAATGTTTTTCACGAATAATTAAGCTTTTCAAAGCCTACTGAAGCCTACCAAGAACTACTGTGAAATGAAACTTGAAAATTGAAGTCTGCCCAAACTCAAGGTTGGTACCGTATAAAGTGTGAACACTGCTCTTGCGACCGCTCGCAGTTCAAAAATTTATACAGTAATCTATATTTATTGGATTATAATTTTAAAGTAGTAAAATTTTGAAAAATTCAGAAAATCTTCGCTCAAAACGGCTAATAATGCATCAAACTATTGTAGTAAGCCTTGTGTGATCGATAAACAGCACAATAAAGACTGTAAAATATAAAAATATTTAAAGTTTTCAAGTAAAGAGTTAAATGTTTTTGAAATCACGATTTTTAACAACGGGAAAGTGTGTGGAATTGAATTTCAAACACTTTTTGTTGAGTGACATTTACCTGTTAGATGCATCATTAACGAGATAATAACGTTTGAAAGTGAACTTACGAAATTCGCCCTCACACACTATTCGGTTGAGATATAAGGATTTTGATCAGTCCTAAAAGTGTAAAATTGAATTTAGAAACTTTTTTGTCTCTTAACAAAATTCCGTCAGCCGCATGGTTAACGAGATATTATCGTTTTACGCTGATTTTAGAACTTAGTCAAAATTTTGAGTTGAACGAAAACTAATTTTTCTCGAAAAATCACTTTATGAGCATTGAACCTGATGTAAAATTAAATTCTAAGCATATTGAGTCAAGTAACATTTTCCCGTCAGATGCAGCGTTTACGACTTATAGACGTTTTACGATCATTTAAGGACTGTAATGTTTGACAAAAAAAATGCCTACTGATTTTTCGATGCGTTTTCAAGTACTTTAATTATTATCAGAATAATAATTTTAATATGAAATTAGCTAGGGAAAACTTGTTATGATGTAATAAATAATAATAATTTATTATGTAACAATAATATTTATTTTGAAATTGTTTAAAAATCATGCAATTTAATATGTTTATATTGTTAAAACTGTTTTAAAACAATTTTAAAACAGTTCCAAACTGGTATCAAAATAATTTTTATATATTACCTAACTAACTATATCATAACAATTTTGAAGTGATTGTTGTCGGCATAGACATTCCAGGGAAGAAAACCAGTATCACCCATACGCATCTAGCAATATTATTGTCTGATTCCAGTGAAATGTACAAAAAACAAGCAAAAATGCTTTTTACTCAAAAACTATAGCTCTAATCGAAAAAATATACTGGATAAAAAATATTTGAAATGCAATTTTACATCTAGAAAACCTACTTTTGCCTTGATTTTGTGTTATGTGAAAATTGTGATGGGCGAAATTTTCCAAGTTGTTAGTGATAAGAGATTTGAAAATTCATTGCTCCTAAACTATTTGGAATCTAGCTTCCCCTCGTCCTAAAAATGAAAGACCACTCAATGATAGTTCCTATATTTCAATTTCAGCCCCAACCCCCGCTTATATTACGAGTTACGGGTTGATTTTCGCTAAACTTTGGAGGGCTGTTGTGAGGGCCAGGGGTGGAATATAAGGGTGTGCTTCACAGACGTATTGTAGGTCACATAGTTCTATATGTGTGTCAAGTTTCGCTCCGATCGGATGAGGGGTTGGAGAGTTATGGGCGCCCGACGAAATTTTAAGAATATCATTGGATGAATTGCTGCTCATTTAGTGATAAGAGATTTGAAAATTCATTGCTCCAAAACTATTCGGAATCTAGCTTCCCCTCGTCCTAAAAATGAAAGACCACTCAAAAATAGTTCCTATATGTCAATTTCAGCCCCAACCCCTGCTTATATTACGAGTTACGGGTTAATTTTCGCTAAACTTTGGAGGGCTGTTATGAGGGCCAGGGGTGGAATATAAGGGTGTGCTTCACAGACGTATTGTAGGTCACATAGTTCTATATGTGTTCCAAGTTTCGCTCCGATCGGATGAGGGGTTGGAGAGTTATGGGCGCCCGACGAAATTTTAAGAATATCATTGGATGAATTGCTGCTCATTTAGTGATAAGAGATTTGAAAATTCATTGCTCCCAAACTATTCGGAATCTAGCTTCCCCTCGTCCTAAAAATGAAAGATCACTCAAAAATAGTTCCTATATGTCAATTTCAGCCCCAACCCCTGCTTATATTACGAGTTAAGGGTTGATTTTCGCTAAACTTTGGAGGGCTGTTGTGAGGGCCAGGGGTGGAATATAAGGGTGTGCTTCACAGACGTATTGGGGGTCATATAAGGTCTATATATGTGTGCCAAAGTTTCGCTCCGATCGGATAAGGGGTTGTAGAGTTACGAGCGCCCGACGAATTTTGATATAAGTTTTTATACTAATGTAGTATTAAAATTGTTTTAAAACAATATTTTAAAATAGTTGCAAACTTATATCAAAACAATTTTAATATAAAACCGAACTAACTATATCAAAACAATTTTGAAATTGTTTAAAACTCATATTAATAAAATTTTGATATGTTTTTATACTATATAGTATTTAAATTGTTTTTAAACAATTTTTTTCTATTTTCAACAATTTTTATGCTGATTGGCGCAGGCTACTGACTAGCGCTGGCGTGAGAAAAAAGAAACGTTCAACTTCAAAAAAAATTTAAAAGTAAATTGGTCTAATTTGTCAAATGACTTTGAATCATTTTAAATTATTTAAAAGTACTTATAAGTGTATGTTCTTATTACTTTAAAAGTAGTTTTTAATGATTTATAAAATGATTTATAGTAAGTTAAAATCATTTTTAACTACTTTTAAATCAGTGTTACTTTTATTTATAAATCATTTTCTCCCAATGACTTACAATGATTGAATAGTACATTTAAAGTGATTTAAAATCATTTAATTTGCTTGCGAAACTCGAACACATTTAAAATCAATTCCAATGATTTACAAGCACTTTTCAATCATTTCCTTGCTGCTTGGGAGTTCATAATTCAAGATCATGGTGAAACAACAATAATCATTCCTGGATTTCTTGTTCCAAGACGAGCTGCGTTGTTAATATTAACTTTATAAGTGAATTCAACTATTTTCAGTCAAAATTTTATCAAGAATATGTAGAATTTTACTTACTCTTAATAATACTACTTATTCTTAATAAAAATTTGACTGCAAGTCATTGAATTCACTTGAAAAGTTAATAATAATCAATTTAAAAATATACAAAACTGAAATATTCTAGGTTGCACTTCCATATGTAGTCCCATGAAATAGAATTGACTAAGAGAATATTGATAGTCGATATTTGTATCAAAGCTGAAACTAGCCTATTGCTTCTCTCAGTCGGTTATTTGACCAGATGACTTCATACGAAAGTGCAGCCTTATTGGTAGGTTAGATTTAGAATATTGGAATGGAGGCTTATAACTTTGACAATTCTCTCTTAAATTTCGAAAAAACGCAATGACAGCATAAGAAAGAGTTGATAATAATTTTGTGAATCACACATTGCTGTGATTTCAAGAATGTGTCATCATTGATTTGCACAAAAAATAGCCTGGGTCTAACGTAAGTTCAACCATCTTTTATAGAAACCTTGAAAGTTTCATTATTTATCTATTACAGTATTACAAAAATTCAAATTTTAGGCCACTTTCTAAATGTCACACATGAATTTCAACCTCCAAATTAATTATTGATTAGGATTAAACAATATTCACTTTACGTAACCTGAAATGATGCACTATGATCAGATTCTATTCTATGCCATCCTATAATTTATTTATAAACTGAGGAAAAAAGTGTTTAATCATATACCACAAGACAAAAATCAAGGAAGAGACTACTCAATATTATGTATTGATTATTGCGAGAGTTACTTATTGTCGTTATTGACATAACAGCCGATCACGATTGAAATTTGATACGATGAATGTGGTACATGGTACCAACGTTGATCAATTCGAAATAAGAAATACAAAATTATTATTTGAAAATGATTGAAAAATGGATTGATTAAATGTAAAATAAAACAGGATACTTCGAAATAATAATTGTCAAAAGGAAGATTATTGAACTTAAAACGAAAAATAACGTCAGCCATAACAAATACGTAAAACAGGTGATAGCTTGGCCCAGCAGCCTCGATCACCTACGTCATCACTCCCAGCGATTGGGCCTTCTGTACATCTAGGAAGTATTGACTCAGGTCATGTATTATTCATGACAGATTTTAGTTCATTTTACACCGCTAGATGGTGCTGGTGTTCACTTTTGTATTCCAGCAGTCATTCACGGTCAAAGCAATGCTTGCAACTTGGAACTACGGAGACGGACCTCTATTCTCAAGCCGGTATACAAAAATACGTACGGTAGTCTATTCAGATTTTTGCTTATAACTCCTGAACGAAACATTGTAGCAAATGAACTTTTTTGAAGAAAATCAATTTTCCTACAAGATGATTATAAAAATGTTTCTGTATTTTTAATAATAAATAAGGAGTTATAGGGTTGTGAAAACGAGCCACGGCTATGATTAAGGTATGGCAATTTAGTTTTTCACTTGTAATTTCTGAACGATGCATCGTATATAAAAATACCAAAGGATATTTTTTGTAGAAAACAAGTTTTTCTACAATATGGTTATTCAAGCTTACCTGTAAATACAAAGAGAACGGAGTTGCAGGGTTGTGAAAAAGGGTTAAAATTAAGATGACGGCATATCTTACGGTGGTTGAATTTTATTTTCTTTTGTGCAACTGGCCGTTTTGCAATGGAATACAAAAGAGTTTACTAATCATGGGTGAGGACTTATCTATGGGTTTCAACACTCTGGTAAAGAATTTCGAAATCCTTCTAATGCTATAAGATTATACCAAAGACCTCCACCACTACTAACATATTGACAACTACATTAAATATGATGTTGAAGATCCATCTTGTTTCCACTAATATAATAAAAACTTAAAAAACACTTTCAAGTGGAAATTATGACTCACGTTATGGCGTGACAGCCGTTTCACTCTGTTGTCCAGAGTATCGTCAGGCGACCCACAGTACACTTATTTAAGGTATGAGTTTGGGGGTTATGGATGTTGGAAGGGCGGTATGGTGGAGAGGTGGGGGGATGAGTAGGCGGGAGGTTCGAAATTGGGATTATTTTGTCAAAAAGGGTATGTGAGAAGAAGTGGAGTTGATCATTTAAAATGTTGTCAGGTTGCTGCTTTATGTGTTTGTAAATCTTATATTCTTCTAAAACATTGAGTTTCTGGCTTTTGTGAGTGAAGTGATGAAGTGTGTCTAAATTAATGTCAATGTCGGTATGATTGTGGCCTGTTGAAATGATGTGTTCAGCAAAAGTGGAATGTGTGTTAGGGTGTGAGATTGTTCTTGTGTGTTCTTTGAATCTAGTGGTGAATGTCCTGCCAGTTTGTCCTATATAGAATTTGTTGCAGTCATTGCATTTTAATTTGTAAATTCCAGATCTATTTTGTATTTGTTCTGAGGTGTTGTCTGAGAATGCAGATATGTTTTTTGAGTGAGTTAGTTGTTCTGTAAGCTATCTTATATTTGAGTTTCCTGAATGATGCTGCTATTTTGTGAGTTTTGTTGTTGAGGTATGTAAGCGTGATGAATGTATGGGAGTTGTCATCCTGTTTGTTGCTGGTGTGGGTGATTTGTTTTGCTGTTATTCTGTGCAGTAGTTCGTCTATTAGTGTGTGTTTGTAACCATTCTGTTTTGCTATGTACTTTATAGTATTCAATTCTTTGTTGACAAATCTTCTTGTGACACAGGAATGTTTGTTAGCCGATGGATCATGTGGTTAAAGGCGGCGCGTTTATGTTGAGTTGGGTGATTTGATGTGTTATGTATTACTATATCAGTTGTTGTGAACTTCCTGTAAATTTTAAGTTTTGAATGAATGTTCCTGTTTTGTTATAGTGATGTCCAAGAAGTTTATACTGTTATTGTGTTCAAGTTCCAAGGTGAATTTTAAATTGGGTTGATTTTATTGAGGATTGGTGTGGAATATTTCAGTTTGTCTTTTATTGCCTTTGTAGAGAATTAGAATGTCATCATCATATCGGTGCCAGCTGATACTTTTGTCTGTATTATGTAGGATATGTTTCTGTTCTATATTATGGACAAAGATTTCAGCTAGGATGCAAGAAATTGGCGATCCCAGGAAGGCCTTGAGGTTGTGAATAGAATTTATTATTGTATGTGAAGTAATTTTGTGAGGTAATAACTAGTGTGGTGAGAGCTAAAATTTATTGGATTTGTTCAGGTGGTGTGTTGTTTTGGAATTGGAAGAGCATTTGTTTAAGGTGAAGAAGTGTTTCATGTATGGGTACATTGGTGTTAAGATTTGTAAAGTCAAATGAAGATAGGGTGGAATTGTGTGGTATATGGATTTTTTGTAGTAATTGTTTGCAGTTTTGTAGACAAACTTCAAAAAATCCATACACCACACTTTAGAATTAGATGTAGACCATGATTAGTGAAATTTTGTTTTTTCAGCCTTTCATTTAGAAAACAAATCCCCAATTGCTTAGAAAGAGAAGTTCTAAATAGGTTACTTCTGCACCTTCAAGAAGCTAACTTTATCTGTGATGAACAGCATGGCTTCCAGAAAGGGAGATCAACAAAGACAGCCATAGTTTCTCTAGTTGAAAAACTAATATATATAGATTCAGGTGATAAAGCTACTGCAATCTTCTTAGATCCATCAAAGGCATTTGATTGTGTCAATCATAGAACTTTATTGGAAATACTGCAAAATGTAGGCGTAAATGGGGTTGAGCTGAAATGGTTTGAATCATATCTTATTGGGAGGAAACAATTTGTAGAACTAACTACAGTAGTTATTAGGAATAGTATAGTAAAGAATAAATCTAATAAATTAGACAGGGGTGCCCACCCCCCCTAAGCCTCATGACGCACCCCCCCCTAAAGTTAGCACCAATCCCCCCTCCCCCATAAATTAGGCCCCCCCCCCAAAAATGCGAAAAGAGCCACCCGTATTCTTTCTAAAACTAAAAGAAAATTTATAAAACTATTGAAAAAATTCAAACCCAGTCGATAATATACAAAATGTATAGGATGATAAAATAATAGATGCCTACATGAGAAAATAAAAAAATTAAAATTAACAACACCTATTACTTGGCCCCAAAAGGGAATTGAGAACAGAAAGGAAGAATAGTAAAAATTCATGAAAAGCGGTAGTGAGAGACCACCAAGATTAGTAGCAGATAGATCTGTCTACTAACTTTGGGTGTCCCTAACTTCGCCAATCGCCAGAGCCTTGTCGGCCGCAGTCACTGTGGTATCCCACCGTCAGGGGACATCTCAACACTGCCTCCAGTCAAGAGATGAACCAAACCGAGGGCACCCAGGACGTACGTTTCCCAGCCCACACGAGGTGTGGCATCAACACCATTCGAGGACGTAAGGTTGACTTGCCCCCCTTCCGGGAGGGGCCTTGTGGGCCACGCGAGGTGGATACTGCTCCTAACTACAACCCATTAACGGAGGGAAGTAGTGTTGGAGTTGAGAGGCAATCCCTGGGGTACCTCCAGAGATCACCTCTGTCCTGCCAACCAAACAGTATCCCCTGACCACATTTTCTATTAATAAATAATAATTGTTTTAAAAAGAATATATTTTAATATAAATCTCATTTGCTGGGTTTTCTGCAGTACTCCTCTGATACAACAAATAGACATCAAAAGCTATTCTACAAACTGACACCGTAGCAACACAATAGAACCAGTACCGCAAACAATACCCCCCTCCAGCAAACAATACCCCCCTCCCTAAACACCAAAAAGAGAACATCATCAAAATACACCAGAAGAGCAGAACTTCAGATGTAATTCAAGATGGACAAAAAGAGCCTCTCAAAATTCTCCATCGGTTTGTACAGCAGAGAACCCAGTATAAGATTTTATAAATGAAATTCATACAAAAGAGAAAATAATTTTGAATAAATCATAACATTTAAAAAACAATGTTTCCTATCTATATAACAATAAAATATTATTAAAAGTGGAAATTAAATTAAATGTTGATCATTCAATATAATATACTAAGAAAGATGGAGAAGCCCGTGGCCTAGACCTCCCACCTTTCTCGCTTCTTCCTTCTTCTGCCCTTTTCATCCTGTATTTTTATTTATTATTATTTGAATTTTTTAAAGATTAAGCCTTGAAAACTCCACACATGGAGTACAAGACAAGTCAATACCAACAGTATTCTCACATTACATTAGTCACCATCGATAAAATTACAGCAGTTGAGACTTGAAATTATACTTAAATTATAAATCATTATCAACTAGATATATCTTCAATTGTTTGAAGTGGGAGCTGACATTTTTTAACAATGATTGATACAAAGTGTCTGGTAAAATCAATGACAAGAAATACACAATAAAACAAATAAACGAAGTAACAGAGAACTGCATGCCCTACCTAGTAGTGGATTGTACAAACTGTGTTTCAAAATCATGCCTTGAAGTATTAAGACTAGTCAATACAAACAGTATTCACAAATTACAATAGCCAAAATCGATAAAATTACAAAAGTTGAGACTTGAAATAATCTGAAAAGGTCACTTGTACTCTATAGAAACTTTATCAACTATATATATTTTCATTGTTTGAATTTAAATAGAAAATGATTTTTTTGCTATTATTAATACATAACGTTTTTTAAATCAATGCCATGAAAAACACAATATAACAAAGAATTGTAACAACATAAATGCATGCCCAATTACAAGTACAATATAAAAAGTTGCTAAAAAATATTTTTTGAATTCCCGACATACTTAGAAAAACGTTCCGGTATAACCCTGAAATCTGCGTTCCAGAATTTGTGCATAATTCCTTCCCCGCCAGTAGAAAAGCAAAAAACAATTATTATTTCAACATTAAACAAAAATTATTGCATTTCAATTCTGATTAAAAGGTTTATAATACCAACGAACTACTGAAACTGTGTATTGGTAGCCTAATCATGTTTACAGAAATTTTCATCAAATTTTCTGCATCAATATGAAAACAATATAATCTTTTGAAGAATATTATTCTATCATTTTCAACAATAATATTTTTTCAAGTAACTGTCCAGCTAGCAGTTTGTCTGGATCATCAAATACCAAGCTTCAAACAAAAATTCTGTTCAGGTAAGCTACCGGTACTACTATATATCTTATCAGTTTTAGTTTTGGAGTTTCCATCCTCTTTGATAGCAATTAGATGAACACTTCTGCTGGCAAACTAGCCTAGAAAACAATCAGAGATAAAATAAATTTTCAAAGCATAAAGTCCACTAAATAGTTTTAAAACAACATAATTTAATTTTTAATTCAAATAATCAAGAATAGTTTAGAATTGGATAGCATTTAAAAAAGCTAAGTCGGATTGGCTGGATTTATTGATGGAGATTCAGAATCATCACTCATGGAAACATTCAATTATTACTGCGTTGAGATATCTGGACAAATCTCAAAATGCAATGCTTGAAACTCAGCACTGGATTAAATATTTGAATTGCTCTGAAACCGAATCTGTTTAGCTATGAAGGCTATTGTGATTTCTTCAGTTATTTAGAATAGATTCTACAAGAAAAGAAAAACAGTTAATTACCTAGTAGATGAAGCTTAAAAAAAGACTGTAGCACGAATGGAGTTGAATCTGTTTGAGAAGAATACCCGAGAAGAAGTGGTGATGACAACAACACAGTGTGGCTGAAACAGACTTGAGCAAGAGTGATTAAATGGGGAAAATTCCTTATTTAATAATAGACAGTATCACATATTTGCACTCCTACCATCTGCAGGCAAGCGCCAATAATCTATCAATAAATAGTATCAAATTTTTTGCACCCCTACATCAGTAGGCAAGCGCCAATAATCTATCAATGAATGATTTCAAATATTTTTTCACCCCTACATCTGTAGGCAAGCGCCAGTAATCTATCAATAAATAGTATCACATATTTTCATTTCCTAGCAAGTATAGGACAGCACCCTTAAACTACCCTTGAATTATTGCTTCCATGCTTGAATGTACCCAAGTGAACTCTATTCTCAGTGTGGTAGAGCTTATGACATTTTCACTGCCAAAGCATTGCCAGAGAGAATGGCATAAACTCTAAGCACAAAGCCAGTAGCTGAAGCTAAAGTGAGAGCCACTTCCCCAAATTTTGAATAATCAATGTCTAATCTAATTTCTTATCACATTCACCGTACATGAATAGGCAAGAGCCAATAATCTATCAATAAATATGGTATCATATATTTTTGCACTCCTACCATCTGTAGGCAAGCGCTAATAATCTATAAATAAACAGTATAATATATTATTTTGCACTCCTTCATCTGTAGGCAAGCGCCAATAATCTATCAATAAATAGTATCAAATATTTTTGCACTCCTACATCTATAGGCAAGCGCCAATAATCTATCAATAAATAGTATCAAATATTTTTGCACCCCTATGTCTGTAGGCAAGCGCCAATAATCTATCAATAAATAGTATCAAATATTTTTGCACTCCTACATCTGTAGGCAAGCGCCAATAATCTATCAATAAATAGTATAATATATTTGCACTCCTACATCTGTAGGCAAGCGCCAATAATCTATCAATAAATAGTATCAAATACTTTTGCACTCCTACATCTGTAGGCAAGCGCCAATAGTCTATCAATAAATAGTATCAAATATCTTTGCACCCCTACGTCTGTAGGCAAGCGCCAATAATATTTCAATAAATAGTATCAAATATTTTTGCACTCCTACATCTGTAGGCAAGCGCCAATAATCTATCAATAAATAGTATCAAATACTTTTGCACTCCTATGTCTGTAGGCAAGTGCCAATAGTCTATCAATAAATAGTATCAAATATTTTTGCACCCCTACGTCTGTAGGCAAGCGCCAATAATCTATCAATAAATAGTATCAAATATTTTTGCACTCCTACATCTGTAGGCAAGCGCCTCTAAGCAATTGATAAATAGTATCACATATTTCCACTTCCTAGCATGTGTATAAGAGCCCCAGAAAATTTTTTGATTCTTTCAAATCATGATTTGTACTTTTGAAACTGGTATATAAATACCATATAAACTAGTTATATATTTGTTGATTTAGTGCAATTTTATTTTATATTATTCAGAAGTATTTTTTATATTTTTATGTTTCTATTTTTGTTGAGGAGGATATATAAATGATTTGATTTAGTGAACTCTATTCTCAGTGTGTTGGAGCTTATGGCATTTTCACTGGCAACAGTAAATACGGCATAAGCTCTAAGCACAAAGCCAGTAGCCGAAGCTAAAGTGAGAGCCACTCCCACAATTTTTGCATAATCAATGTCTAATCTAATCTCTTATCACAATTACCAAACATAAAGGTGCTAACACCTGCACTCAACATATGTCGGAGACATCATTACTCCAGGGTTTTCACCTGGCAACCGGCATCTCTTGATCACAGGGTAACACAGTCCATGCACAATGAATGTGACATGAGAATCCTGACAGGGATCTAACAGCAAATCCCTATTTACATTTGTTAGCCTTATATCAACCCACCAGCTGCAATGAAATGTACCACACCATAATAAAATGGTTGTGGCGACTGAGCAGTGCACCCTGTTCTCCTTGTGGAACTAACAAGTAGTCACAAGGCCTTAGCGAGGAGAGAGACTCTCGAAGCATCCGTGAGAGCCACTGAACCCAGCCAAAAAACCATCAAGCGCGATAAGATTATGTCATGGCACAAATCAAGAGCCCGGATAGAAAGTGTGATACATGATTAACAACTGCAAATGCCCTACAACCCAACAAATCTCCATTCACGATTGTTAGCCTCATAACACATCCCACCAGCTACAATAAACAGTACCACTCCATCATAAGACGGACGTATAGCAGCGTTATCTGACAACTGCGGTCATGAACTCTACAAGAGAGACATGGACTCTCAGATGCAGACCCTGCCATCGAAGCCACAAATATGACTTAGTGGCACAATCCAAGAGCATGGTTGAAGAGTGTGGTACTTGACTAACAACTGTAAACCTCCTAGCATATGCAGGAGAATGGTGGGAAACTTCTAACCTAACTGACTATAAAAGCAAGATACATAATACCAAATCTCCAGTTTCACGTCCTGGCCAGTTTGTACTCCACCATCTTGACCTACTGAAGAGGTTACCGTGAAGTTGAGTCTTTTCATATCTCCTTCTTGAAGTAGGTTGAACTGATCAGTCATCCTGTTGAAAAAAAAAATAGTTCAGTTAAGCTATTACAAATTTGGAGGTGTGTTGATTGCTTCAATTATATCAAAATATGTGGTGGTGCTACATTGATAAAAGTTTGTAAAGTTGATTGGAAATTGATATGTGCTGGCAATATTCAATTGACTATAGAATGTGTTTGAAGTGATGATGTTGATTAAGATCAAGTATCTTGAGCATTAAACAATGTGTCCTAATATACTGATACTGCATCATATGTTTTGCTGGATATAGTTGAAAACTCAGAAATACTTGTTCTTAAAAATGGAAAGCCATACAAAATAAACCAGTATCAATACGGCTCCAACAATAATTATATTGAAATTTTGATAGGGTAAAACAGCCACTTCATTCATCAAGTATATCAATGAACAATCTCTGCCCTTGAGAATAATGTTGGAGGATACTTGGAATGAATTAAAATTTCCTATTCAATCCCAATAAGACTATCATTAGTATATATTAGAATTAATTGGTGATCCAATGGAATTGAATTTGGAATGAGTCATTTCGATTCACTGGCATAGAAATAACATCATGATCAATTTAATATATGGTTCATGCCTGGTTTCTTAGTCTTTTAGAAAATCATTCAAAAGCTATTGATTCATTAGAGGCCCTAAGGCTTGTTTCACACATACCCAGCAGTTAGGTAACCATTATTGTTTATCCGGTATGATTACATAGTCCCATATAATGCAATGTTCGTACAGCTGGGAAAACAACACCAGTTACCCGACTGCCGGGTGTGTGTGAAACAAGCCTTAGGGCCGCTAATGAATCAATAGCTACTGAATAATTTACTAAACGACTGAGAAACCAAACTTGAAAAAATATTTTACAAACTAGCTTCAAGTTAATAATCTTGCTAACTATATTCAGCAATGCCTGAAACGACGTCAAATAGTGGAACCCAATTTTATAATATCCTAAAAATAATTGTGAAATAATCAAAGAAATTGGTCAATTTGGGTTGCAGCAACATAATTTTGAGAAAATGTTGGATTAGTACAGTAGGCCTATCTATAGTCACTGAACATGTCAAATTGCAAGTGGGATGTGTATATATTTGAGTACCGTAGTGAGTAAGTGGAGTTTGAGCAAAAGGACAGAGATTAAAGATAATAATTAAATGAGACTGAAAAACATTTTCTCATTGAAAAGAATATGGATTAATTATCTATAAGGATTGGAATAGTTTGAATCAATTATTGGTAGATCATGGTTCAAATCAGTACGGTAGCTGCTGGCTTGTAAGAAACATTTCTTGAAATCATAAAATTAAATTAGCCCAGTATGCATACAAGTTCTAATAAGAGGTTTATCAATATAGTTACTAGTTACTTGGATGATCATCATGATATAAAAGCTCATTGAAATTCCACTAAGAGGCTACTAGTGTGATAACTAATTTTAATTTGATTATATAATATCACTATCAATTTATAATAATTATAATGTAGGCGACGACCAGTTCTGAACTTATTTTTCAAACAATGAATTATTTCTTTTTTCAGTCAAAAACAATTTAAATTCTCTGCTTTTGATTTTTGAAGGACATTTCAATTGATGGATAGTTTTAAGATTGACTTTTGAAGCACACTGTCTGGAAAATAATGACCAAGGGAAAATAGAAGCAATAATAAAAATAAATTCATGAGAAATTTGAAATCAAGCAGCATTGGTAGATTAAAACTAACAAAATGAGAAAATGCATGTTCACTGAGAATGTCCCAATAAAATTTATAAATTCTAATGATCTATAAAATAAATTGGTACCATAGTCAAGGTCAATGTATAATAATGAATAGCGAGAAGTCTACCTAAAAATGAATAACAATTCTTTCTTGGTTTTTATATTAAAAACTGTAGTTATTAAATAGTTTCTTAGCTTGGCTTTGAAATAAGTTAATAAAGGGGAAAACTAGTAGAGTTTACCCTACCCGAGTATTGAAACATAGTTATTGAATTAGAGTTGGTAACTGAAAATGACTAGACAGATTTCAAATAGTTAGTGATGATGAACTTTTTAGGTTAAATTTTAGCCATTTCATTTTAGTTATTTCTCACTTCAAAATAATGGAGCAAAGCTATGCAATTAAGAAACTATGGTATTTAAGGGTGTCTTAAAATAGACTAAATTGCAAAAATTGATATGAAACTGCTTACCTTGTGAAAGATATCCAGAATTGATTTTCCATTTATTCATCACTAAATCATTTGAGCACTTCAGTATTTAATCAGTAGGCACTGTTTAAATAGCAAATTTAAGGTAACATTCCAGTGATGTGTGTTGAAAAATCTACTGGAGCACAAAACAGCTCTTCTCTCTATCAGTGCTAGACATCAACTGATGAAGGTTTGAGGTTTGATGATGACGTTGAATAAAATGGAGGCAGTCAGCTGATTATGAAAGCCGGTAACTGGTAGCAATGCCAACTTGATTATCATGTGGGTCTAGTTGGTATTACTGGGACTGTTTTTGTTTACAGGAGACCGAATCAAAGTGGACCCGGTTCATCAGCTGATGTTACCATATTAACGCTCTCAAATCGACAATATTGTCCTAATCGACAATAACTATAATAATTATTGTATTTTTTAAAACTATATATTTTTGGATTTTCAAAATTTTTCTTAGAAAAATAACAGTTTTAGATCAAATAGTATTGTTAGCCTACTAGTAATACAGTCGTCGCCCTTCCACTTCTTGATTGCCCATTTTGTGCCAAAAGCGTTTTCAAGCCCCCCCCCAAACAATTTGTAAAATCAGGTTGAAAAGTAGATTATTGGTTGAGTTTATGGGAGCCTTCTCATTTACTGGTAAATGTTACTGGTGGAGTCTGATTGGTCTATTCAAATTCTTCAACATCTTTGAATTTTAATAGACCAGACGACAGGGAAGTGATAGCCGTGAGCCGAAGCAGGTATCTGTTCAATCAGATAGGGATAAGCTGCGTTCTACTGGGCACTCTTTGTAAGGGTGACCGATTAGATCGGCCAGCAAAAAAGACACTGTTCTCTGCTGTAAAATCACTTCCCGGTGGTTCTGAACCCACCGAAAACTGGTTAAGTGGTAGATTGGACATAACTGTCCAAACTTCGCCACGTCAACAAATAGAAAAGTCATTCTATTCTAAAACTGTAGGTCCAGCTCATCAATCATCATCATCATCATCATTCAACTCATTACCCACACACAGGTCTCAGACCTATGTGGGCTTCATCCTCCAAAAAATGACACTGGTAACATTTACTGGTTTTGAAATCTTGAAATTTGGTATACATGACGAACTGCGCGTATTACTAATAATAATTACAGTATTTGACTTTATGAATAATTGCACGACTATGAAGTCAAATATTTGAGTAGAAAATTAAAATATTTTACTCACTGAGCACTGCAGTGGCGGCCGGCAATCAAAAATTTTGGTGAAGGACTCTTATATTAAATTATTCCACAGAAATTAAATTATTTTTTAATATTTGGATTTTCTCTTAGTGTTGGAGACACATTTCGACCATTATGCTAGAAATGGGTGATCACATAGGGAGGTCGGCAGGATGGCTGTAGTATATTATTCGTCATTGAATTGGAAGTAATTTTATTTATGATGTTGAAGATCCATCTTGTTTCCACTAATATGTAATATAAACTAAAAAAAACACTTTTAAATGGAAATTAACTCACGTTATGGCGTGACGGCCGTTTCGCTCTGTTGTCTAGAGCATCGTCAGACAACCCACAGTACACTGACTTAAGGTATGAGTTTGAGGGTTATGTATGTTGGAATGGTGCTGGGGTGGGGGGATGAGTAGGCGGGAGGTTTGAAATTGGGATTATTTTGTCAAATAGAGTGTGTGAGAAGAAGTTAAGTTGATCATTTTAAATGTTGTCAGGTTCCTGCTTTGCATGTTTGTAAATCTCATATTGTTCTAAAACATTGAGTTTATGGCTTTTGTGAGTGAAGTGTAGTGTGTCTAAATTAGTGTCAATGTCTGTATAACTGTGGCCTGTTGAAATGATGTGTTCAGCAAAAGTGGAATGTGTGTTTGGGTGTGAGATGGCTCTTGTGTGTTCTTTGAATCTAGTGGTGAATGTCCTGCCAGTTTGTCCTATATAGAACTTGTTGCAGTCATCACATTTCAATTTGTAAATTCCAGATCTGTTGTACTTGTTTTGAGATGTTGTCTGAAAATGCAGGTGTTTTTTGAGTGAATTATTTGTTCTGTAAGCTATTTTATGAGTTTCCTGAATGAAGCTGCTATTTTATGAGTTTTTTTTGTTGAGGTAGGTAAGTGTGATGAATGTATGGGGGTTGTCATTCTGTTTGTTGCTGGTGTGAGTGATTGTTTTGTTGATATTCTGTGCAGTAGTTTGTCTATTAGTGTGTGTTTGTAACCATTCTGTTGTGCTATGTATTTTATAGTATTCAATTCTGTAATGTAGGTGGTAGAAGTAATCACAAACTCATTGTAATTGATGAAATACATTTTATTAAAAGAACGAATAGCGTAAGTAAACTCATTACATCATGAAAATTCAATCGACAATAGAGACATAGTACAGTAGGCGTTGTCTCTCTGGTGTGGCACAGTCTTGCCAACTGCATAAAATAAAACTAAATTCATGTTGTACAAGGATATATGACACCTCCCCCCGTAATGAAACCTAGGGTGAATACCTTTCAGGAGGTTTTCTGAACCTAACAGGTCTAGCCTGTGGCGTATGGTAAATAGTATCTGTCACAATCAGTAATTTTGTAGAAACTGGCGTTGAATGTAAAACATTCTTGAAAGAATTAGAAAAGAAAGTAGAATCATCAACATCATTGCTTGTAATAGCTTTCGATTGTTAAGAAAGTACTGTTGATTTAGGCACATTTACATCAGTATCATAATGAACATTAGGTATATCAGTTGAAAAATCCTTTAAATTCATTTTACAATCCTTCATTTGATTAGCATGTCTCCTAATAGAAAGATTATCATCAGTAATGATATTGTACATAGAAGAACCAATTTCATCAGTTACAATACCTGTATTCCATTTACCCTTATTATTGTAATTCGGTACATAACTCTATCATTGATATTGAAACATTTATCTTTAATTGTCTGTTTTTGCATTTCCTTTCTTTGAGTATCTAACACTTTGTCAGTAATATTGGGTAGCATCAGATCTAGTCTAGTTCGAATATTTCTTTTCATGAGTAAATTACATGGACTTTCACCAGTAGTAGCATGTGGTGCTTTTCTGTAGTTCATTAAAAAATTATTTAATTTGAACCGTAAAGTAGAATTTACAATCATACCTTCGCAACATTTAATTAATCCTGACTTCAGTTTGTACAAAACGTTCTGCCTGACCATTGGATGCAGGAAAGAAAGGAGCACTGGTAATATGCTTTATACCATTATTAGTACAAAAGGTTTGAAATTCACTAGAGGTAAACTGAGTACCATTATCTGATACTAGTGTAACTGGTAAACCAAATCTAGCAAAACATTCACGCAAATTTTCAACTGTTTCTTTGCTTGAAAGAGTTTTCATTATGTAAGTTTCAACCCACTTACTGTAACTATCAACAATTATTAACAGCCATAATCCTGGAGAAGGATTAGCAAAATCTATATGTAATCTTTGCCATGGTCCTGAAGGAAATTGCCATGGATGTAAATTCACATTAGACTGTTGTCTAGAATGACGCACACAATGTATACAATTATTTGTAACAAGCTCAATATCAGAATCAATATTTGGCCAATAGACATAACTTCGTGCAAGGCCTTTCATTTTTACAATTCCTAAGTGTCCTTGGTGTAGTTCCTCAAGTACTTTAGATTGTAAAGATTTTGGAATCATAACTCGTAAGCCTTTCATAATACAACCTTGTTCAACTGAATATTCAGCAATATTGTTTGTATTTTCACCATTTTCAGTACCTAAAATTTGTCGAAGTAATTTACTCATATCTGGATCTTTTCTAGTTTCATGAGCTATTTGTTCCCTTGTAACCGGTAAAATATTAATTTGATTCATTTGTACAATTTGAACCTCATCAATAGTATTGTCATTAACCATTTCCATAGGAAATCTTGAGCAAAAATCAGCATTCATATGTTCAGTGGTCTTATGGTATTGTATGGTGTAATCAAAACCTTGTAAAAATAATGAATAATGTAATAAACGTGTAGCACTGATGGATGGAGTAGCAGCATGAGCATTTAAGATGCTTTGTAATGGTTTGTGGTCAGTCAGTAAAGTAAAATGACGACCAAACAAGTAATTGAAAAATTTCTTAACTCCCCAATAAATTGACAATGCTTCCTTGTCTATCTGGGAATAATTTCGCTCAGCTGCAGTGAGACATCTACTAGCAAAAATTATGGGCCTTTCCACACCTTTTTCATCTAAACATGAAAGAACCGCACCAATAGCATATTTACTAGCATCAGTAGCAACAATTATAGGTTTAGTGACATCAAAATCCGCAAGAGTAAGTTTTGTTTCAATATCTTTCTTAATTGTTTGAAATGCAGTTTCACACTCTTGTGACCACGAAAAAACAACATTTTTCCTGAGTAAGTTGTATAAAGGTGAGAGAGAATTAGCCATGCCCTATATAAACCTTGAGTAATATGTAACAAACCCTAGAAAAGATTTCAACTCTGATACATTTGTAGGACGTTTTGCATTCTTAACAACTGCAATCTTATCATCAGTTTTATGTATGCAATCTTTGTCAATTTTAAACCCTAAATAAGTAATTTCAGATTTCAGTACTTCACATTTTTCCCATTTAAGTCTAATACCATTTTCACAGCACATACTAAAAAACATATTTTAAAACAAAAAAATAAACCGACTTCAGTGAAATGATTAAATACTCACGTACTAAAAAGTTTAAAATAAAGTATTTACTTTAAACTGAGAAAATTTTAAATTTCATACAAGTAATCTTTTGAAGTCGGTGCCAAATATTTTATGTAGTTGATAGGAAATTCTATCTAATATCAAAACTAACAATGTATTTTTTTGGAGGATGAAGCCCACATAGGTCTGAGACCTTTGCATGGGTAATGAATTGGATGATGGAGATTGTTGAGTTGGACCTACAGTTTTAGGTGGGTTCCGAACCACCGGGAAGTGATTGATAAGAGATTCTATCTAATATCAAAACTAACACTGTATTCCAATTAAATATGTGATTTATACTCACTTTTACTGAAATACATAGTAATTGATAAGAAATTCGATCTAATATCAAAACTAACACTGTATTTCAATTAAATGTGATTTACACTCACTTTTACTGAAATACAGTGTCAGTTTTGACAGGGGTGCCCACCCCCCCTAAGCCTCATGACGCACCCCCCCCCCTAAATTTAGCATCAACCCCCCCCCCATAAATTAGGCCCCCCCAAAAAATGCGAAAAAAGCCCCCCGTATTCTTTCTAAAACTAAAAGAAGATTTTTATAACTATTGAAAAAATTCAAACCCAGTCGATAATATACAAAATGTATGTATATTTCTTGAGATTCTTTACATAGGTAACATTTTTTTGTAAAGGTAAAAAAGAAATATCAATGAAATGAATATATGAACTTCTGCTCAATAAACTTAATTGCAAAATAGCTAAATAAGAATTTGAACCTAAATGGTTTTTAAACAATAAAATATTATTACAAATACACAATGTTCAATAAAAATGAAATACCTATAAGTTTATGTTCGGTGTACCAATTAGATTAAGGTTAAATAATTCTACAAAGTTGTTCCTTTAAAGGAAGTGAAAACAATGAGTTAATAACTTCATTTGTAAAACACAAAAATTCAAAATACTAAGTCATTTATTGGACAGTAGTTAAACAACAGGTTATTTACTTAGTGTAGTATCTTGGGAGAATTTATGTATGGATGAAGTACATAAAAGGCACACATTTCATGTATAGTTATTTACAACACACAACCGAAAGAAGTGTCTTTCAAAAACAACATAAAGACATAGTTATGAAAAATTACTGAATTTTTAGTATTTAGTAAGTTTTGCTATAGTAGTTCTTACTTATTAGTAAGTAGTTATCGTAAAATACATGAAAAACATCAACAGTTTGAAGTCAAACATTTTAAATTTTTAGGCTGTGACCATCTACAAGTTAGCTAGGCACCTTCTAAGCTTGTTAAATCTATCTCTCTAAACCCCACATAGAAGTTTTTGTCTGTGGGATAAGGAAACAGAAAACCTTTCAATTATTTCTTCGTTAGAAATAGACTCAAGTACATCTTTTTCTGCAGCTAGAACCATTAGAGTGGACAACCATGAGTCTCCCATAGCTGATCTGAGTCTGTTTTTGATCATTTTAAATCGACTTATTGCTCTTTCTGCTGATTAACTAGTAACTGTTAAGGAGAGTAAAGTTGTATAAACCACTTTCAGAGCACTCGCTTAGCGTCTTGCTAAGTTTGAATAATAACTTCCTGCACAAATCCTAAACATAACTATTTTAGCTAATTCATATTCAATTGTATAATAATAATTATAAATATATTTTCATTAATTGACATTCTATCTGGTGACTTCGTAGTATATTTTTGAATGTTGTCACGTTAAACACAGTTTCAATCAACTTTACGCCCCCCCCCAAAACGTTTTTTGGAACCCCCCCAAGAATTTCAATGACGCAGTCTGCGTCATAGCCCCCCCCTGTGGGCACCCCTGAATTAGAGGTCCAAGCTGGAGTGCCTCAGGGGTCAATACTAGGTCCATTGTTTTTTTTTGTTATATGTCAATCATTTACCTAAAGAATTAATTAGTGGTAGAGCCCTGTTATTTGCAGACAATACATCACTCATTTTCAGCAATTCCATTCTAGATAATTTAGAAATAAGTGACCATATAGATGTGCAGTCCATTGTCCAATTCTTGAATCAGTTGAAATTAACAATAAATAGTAAAAAATGCCAAAACCTTCAATTCAGAAACAAACATAATTCGAATGAAGATAGGGCTGTAAACGTGTTTGTAAAAGATAATCAACTAGACCAGGAAGAAAACATTGCATTTCTAGGAGTTTTGTTGGATAGACGATTGACCTACAGAGCACAGATTGAACGAACAGAGAACATGGGCGGTCATTTCACCCCCAATCGGAAATTTACCTGTGAAAAGGTAGGGAACCGAGACAATGTTGCAAAAAAAGGGTCGAAAAACCCATTAGAGACACCCCACAACTCCCGACCTGGGAACGCTCCTAACAGAGAATACATCGGCTACTGAATTGTGAGGTGTGAGTTGGATAGTGGTGAAAAAAAAACAATTTTTTCTGATGTTGCCCAAATGAGTCTGAGTCCTTTAATGAGGTGAATGATGATAGAAAAAATGCTAGACAGGAATCAACCGCAGGAGTAGCAGTTAGTCAGTGGTAAGCACCCTGATTACACCAATGCGGCTGCCTATTTTATCAGTATACTTTATTCCATCATTTTCGGCTCTGAAATCTGGAACAAAATTCAAAATTATATCCACTTTCTTTGGACTATTTAAGTATCCAGTGCTTCGCTTTTAAAGTGAACTTTTAAATTAATATTCTTGTTTTGGATAGAATTAGTAATTATTGTAGGCTACTTCAAAGTGAAATTTCTAGTTGAACTTGGATATAACCTAAAATTTGTAAAGAAAGCAATAGTGGGCTGTGCCTGTTGTATCTTTATACTTGATAGTGTTCCATGTAATAAATGAATTTATTACAAGATATAAATTAATGGATGACTAAAAATTGTCATCCATTAAAATAATTAACTTGAACTGCGTAAATAGCCCAAATAATTATTGAAAAAATATATTTTTTAAAAACGATCCATTTGTTCCATACATCTGAGCCAGTAGGAGTTGTGCATCCAATTCTGGGTGATTAAGCTATAATCATCTCAAAATCAAACACATACTGTGGAATGTTGGTATTCACACTGCTTCAATCTGTGATACATCATTCCACAGCATGTGTTTGATTTCACGATGGTGAATATCAAAGAGTAGTTTATGCAGTACTTTGCATCAAGCAAAGTGCTTGGTGCAAACATTAATAATGTTGAGCAAGCACCTTTTGGCAGTTCGCAAACGGAGTAGACTTCACACTTGCAAACGCTTTGTGTGCGAACTGTCCAAGGAAGTAAAACTTTTTGAATCGAATATTTTTAGTGTAGAGAAACCATTAAAGTACACGTTATTAATACATATTCCAAAGAGTTCGAACAAAACAACGTTAACAATGCCGCTTATTCTTACTTGACCACTCTATGTCTCCAGCTAATCAAGAGCGTCTTACATTTAAAAAAATCTTACATAAAAATTCTGCAATGCCATATGGATAATAACTCTCATCATTACAGACAAAAAAAGAAAATTAAAATCATCAAACCATGGATTACCAGAGGGCTCGTCTTATCTATCAGAACAAGGAATCTTTTGAATAAGAGGAGGAAGTTAGAACCAGAAAATCAAGAATTAGCAACTCATTACCGTCTGTATAGGAATACACTAACTTCGCTTATCCAGAAAACAAAAGAGGGTCACTTCAAGAGAAAATTCAAGGAAGCAGGAAATAACATAAAGAAAACTTGGGAGATCATCAAGGAGGCCACTGATGCAAACCAGGAGAAAACAAAACAACTGAATGCTGTAAAAATAGGAGATAATGTTGTAACATTGAAAGAGAATCCTGATTTATTATTGAATCATATTAATGATTACTTTGTTAGTATAGGAGATAAAATGGCTAAGAAAATATCAGATGGTTTACATAAAAATATAAATGATATTGTAACTAGTTATAAGCCACATATAAGAATGCCTAATTCTATGATTTTTTCACCCATACTTGAGCAGGAAATAATTGAAGTCATAAACTCTTTACATAACAGTAGTGCACCAGGACTTGATGGATTTGATAATAAAATTTTGAAAGGCATTAAAGAATTAATTTGTAAGCCTTTGGCTCACGTCCTCAATCTGAGTTTGCTTACTGGAATATTCCCTAATGCAATGAAAGTAATTTGTGTCAGACCTATACATAAGGGAGGAGATAAGCTAATTTTAAGTAACTATAGGCCTATTTCATTAATAAGTAACATATCAAAGATTTTAGAAAAATTAGTAAAACTTAGGTTAATGAGCTATCTAGAAAAGTATCATATCATTTCTCCAAACCAATTTGGATTTCGTAAGGGGATGAGCACGGAATCAGCAGTTTTGGAGTTATCAAAATTTGTCATTCATAATCTAGAGGGGAAAAATAAATATAGCAGTATTTTTGGATCTGGCCAAGGCCTTTGATTCTGTATCACATGACTTATTGATAAAAAACTTGAAGCAATAGGTATAAGGGATATAACTCTTGAATGGTTCAAGTCTTACCTTAGTAACCGTCAGCAAAGGACAAAGATTGGAAGCCAGATGAGTGCTGAAGGAACTATGGAATTTGGAATACCTCAAGGAACGGTTTTAGGCCCAATTTTATATTTGATATTTGCAAATGAGTTGTGTTCCCTTCAAATTCAGGGTAAAGTTATAGCTTTTGCAGACGACACAGCCCTCCTTTTCCAGGGTAGGAACTGGGATGAGACATTTCAAATAGTTGAAACAGAACTTTCCAAAGTCACTAGGTGGTTGGATAGTAACCTATTAACACTAAATGCAGGAAAAACAAAGTTCTTGACCTTTTCATTAACTGATAATACCAAGCCACTAAATGCGTCAATTAAGCTTCACTATTGTAGAGGAGGGAATCGGAACTGTGACTGTCCTCTGATTGAGCGCTCTGACAATGTTAAATATCTTGGTATAATTGTAGATGATTTATTAAAATTATAACTATAATTTTATTATAATAGCATAATATTAATATTAAATATTATATTTATATAAAAGCATATATTATCATATACAACTACAAAAATAAGAAAGCTCATATACAAATTTTACCAGCTGCGTAATGTACTCAACAGTGAAGTGATAAAAACAGTATATTTTTCAATAGTTGAATCCCTTTTAAGATATGGTTTATTGGTCTGGGGTGCAGCAAATATTAGCTTTATAGATCCAATTTTCAAAGCTCAGAAACGCATTCTCAAAGTCATGGGAAACAAAGACAATCGCTTCCCAAATATTCAACTATTCACCGAAAACAAAGTTCTTAGCATCAGACAGCTGTATATATTAGTTTTACTCACTTAAATGAAGAAAAATACAAATGTAAATAGTTTAATTGCCCATAGTCATAACACAAGAATCAGAAACTTAAAATTTTCAAAATATACCTAGAATGAATACAGCTTTTGGACAGCGGTCAGTAGAATATTTGGGTCCTAGGGTTTATAATAAAATGCCACAAATAGCAAAAGAAGAAGAGAACATACATAATTATAAAAGAATAATTAGGGATTGGTTACACGAAATTGGAATCTACACTAGCGAGGAGCTTATAGTAAGTAGAATGTAGACAATATATAACTATATAGTAGGGTAATTAAGTGCTCATATTGTAGTATTGTCACATTATTATGGTGTATATTGGTATTGTATTATATGTTATTATGGGGTATATTGACTGGTGTATCTTTGTTGGTTATGGTGTTATTAGTTATATATATTATTATTATTAGTTAATTAAGTATTGTTATAATGTAGGTACTAATTGGTTAAGAAATTTTGCAGAATAATATATTATTATGATCACCCCGACACATATCATTATAGTGGGGTATCATAATTAGGAATAAAATTATATTATTTAGTATTTATATTTGATATTTGCAAATGAGTTGTGTTCCCTTCAAATTCAGGGTAAAGTTATAGCTTTTGCAGACGACACAGCCCTCCTTTTCCAGGGTAGGAACTGGGATGAGACATTTCAAATAGTTGAAACAGAACTTTCCAAAGTCACTAGGTGGTTGGATAGTAACCTATTAACACTAAATGCAGGAAAAACAAAGTTCTTGACCTTTTCATTAACTGATAATACCAAGCCACTAAATGCGTCAATTAAGCTTCACTATTGTAGAGGAGGGAATCGGAACTGTGACTGTCCTCTGATTGAGCGCTCTGACAATGTTAAATATCTTGGTATAATTGTAGATGATTTATTAAAATTATAACTATAATTTTATTATAATAGCATAATATTAATATTAAATATTATATTTATATAAAAGCATATATTATCATATACAACTACAAAAATAAGAAAGCTCATATACAAATTTTACCAGCTGCATAATGTACTCAACAGTGAAGTGATAAAAACAGTATATTTTTCAATAGTTGAATCCCTTTTAAGATATGGTTTATTGGTCTGGGGTGCAGCAAATATTAGCTTTATAGATCCAATTTTCAAAGCTCAGAAACGCATTCTCAAAGTCATGGGAAACAAAGACAATCGCTTCCCAAATATTCAACTATTCACCGAAAACAAAGTTCTTAGCATCAGACAGCTGTATATATTAGTTTTACTCACTTAAATGAAGAAAAATACAAATGTAAATAGTTTAATTGCCCATAGTCATAACACAAGAATCAGAAACTTAAAATTTTCAAAATATACCTAGAATGAATACAGATTTTGGACAGCGGTCAGTAGAATATTTGGGTCCTAGGGTTTATAATAAAATGCCACAAATAGCAAAAGAAGAAGAGAACATACATAATTATAAAAGAATAATTAGGGATTGGTTACACGAAATTGGAATCTACACTAGCGAGGAGCTTATAGTAAGTAGAATGTAGACAATATATAACTATATAGTAGGGTAATTAAGTGCTCATATTGTAGTATTGTCACATTATTATGGTGTATATTGGTATTGTATTATATGTTATTATGGGGTATATTGACTGGTGTATCTTTGTTGGTTATGGTGTTATTAGTTATATATATTATTATTATTAGTTAATTAAGTATTGTTATAATGTAGGTACTAATTGGTTAAGAAATTTTGCAGAATAATATATTATTATGATCACCCCGACACATATCATTATAGTGGGGTATCATAATTAGGAATAAAATTATATTATTTAGTAGCAATTTTATGAGTCGGGATTCTCCTTAATATCTGTATCTTTGTTTTTTGAATAAACTCCTCTGGATGTTTCGCAGTATCATCCAGAGAAAATTAAAAATTAAATTAAAATTATTTAGAGCGAGAAGAGGCATAGAGTGTTCAGGTTACAATAAGCGTCGTTTTGCTCAAACTCTCTAATATATTAGCCAGTGTCAGCTGAGACTGGAACTAACTTTACAAACCTTAAGAATTTAAGGTAGGTGAGATGACGCAGCGTGTGTTTTGTGAAACATAGAAGTAGATGAGACTGCACAAATAGGATTCTGAGGTAGTTCTTCCACAATTCACACATTCTCCCCTCTCCAAATCCGCCTGCTTATTAGACGAAGCATTCAAAGTTATGTTTTATGCCCATATTTATAAACTTGGCACTTCCTCAACTTGAGAGAGTTTTAGAGGATGGATTTTCAAGTCTCCCTTGAGATAAAGAAACCTCAAGGTAAGTTCAAGAATATGAGCCTAAAAGTCATACCTTATGAACGTTGAATGCGATAGAACAAGGGTACTTGCACTGTGGAGCCTCCAATACGGAAGGATAAAAATTATCATGGCCAAATCAAAAACATGCTGTAGAATGGAGGTATTCACGCAGCTGCAATTTGTCACACACCACTCCATGGTATTCAGTTGATTTTTCGATGGTGATTATCATCGATTACTGAATGCTCCACTTTTTTTCTGAGGATGAAGCCCACATAGGTCTGAGACCTGTGCGTGGGTAATGAGTTGGATGATGGTGATTGACGAGTTGGACCTACAGTTTTAGGTGGGTTCCGAACCATCGGGAAGTGATTTTACAGCAGAGAACAGTGTCTTTTTTGCTGGTCAATCTACAAACAGGACCTACGAGAACGCAGCTTATCTCTATCTGATTGAACAGATACAATGTTTTTTTGTACCTGCTACGCCTCGCGGCTATCACTTCCCTAACTGTGCAAGCACCTAATGCGTTTATAAATTAGGATTTCGGTCGTAATTTTTTATGAAACTTCTTGAAATGACATTAGCTCCACTTGATCAACATTATAGAAATTAAAATTTCATGAATTAATTTACTTTTTTATTAAAATTTAAATCTTTTTTTAAATATAAAATTTAATTCTTTTTAAATATAAAAAACTGAAGTTTTGACTGAAACAGGATACACTATTCTAAATTTTAATATATAGAAATATCAAGATTTCATATCAACTTACAGAGAAGTAAGTTGAGACGTCTAGATCATAATGAAGACTATATTCTAAGCACCTTGAGGACAAATGACCTGTTCAAAATTTCTACTTTGAGCGCTCATATCCTTGAAATAATTTATGACAGAGTATTAATTACTCTGTCATAGATCCTTTTTGGGTTACAAATTTCCCACAACTGTTTGCATTTCAATAGCTTAAGTTAAACTCAAACTCAGGAAAATTTGAGAATTTTTTGACTCATCATAGAGCACAAAATAACTACATTTGGATCGTGTGTGACTGTAGTACTGAATCACGTTCAAATTCATCTCCTTTACGATTATTGTAATTTGTAAATTTTGATCATGTTCAAATTCATAAAAATACTGAATTGTAAAAATTATACAATATTCAAAATACAATTATTCGATACAATGAACAGCAAATAAGACAGTTCTCTGCTGTAAAATCACTTCCCGGTAACTTAGGTAGTTCATAATTCTCCTAAAACTGTAGGTCCAGCTCATCAATAATCATCATCATCATCCAAATAGGTCTCAGACCTATGTCGGCTTCATCCTCCGAAAAATAATAGTATTCATGATTTCTAAAATTTGAAAGTTTTATTAACCAACAACTACCAAAGAGCCATCTGAAAGTGGTTGATGGGATGGACAATATAATTCTTCAAGGTAAAGTACTTTAAAAATATATTTTCTGTTTAAAAACGAAGTGCCACTCAAGTTTATACATGAAATTTATACCAGTCACACATAGACTTGTTCTATTTATAAAACAATGCTTTATTGATTACTTATGAAAAATAACTGTAGGCTTATAATTGAATAAAAATACTTGAGTCAAATGATGACTGAATATCGAATTGAGAACACTGATACTGCGTTTTGACCAATTATTGAGTTATTTGATGTTAATTCACGATCATAAATATCGTACAATAGTTTTATTGACAGGAAGATAAGGTTAATAGAGTTTGGGTAAAACTAACTTACGTTTTCGATAACGCTATATTATGCTCAATAGCTTCTTGCTTTTAGAGCAGGCAGATGCATAGTGTGCAGGTTAGCATTAGCGTTATTTTAAAGTAGGTTTGCTCAAACTCTCTAATATTATTGACACAGTCACATGGTAAATATTGAACATTGGAGAACTCTACACATCTACGGATTTTGCCCAGTAGGTTCACAGTCCATTTGATTTTGATTATCACCAGAGTTCACATTCTGACAGTCTTCTTTATTTTTTGGTTGCCATAAACCGTGCTTGACAAACCTTTTCGATGCAGCTTGATCTACCTTTGGTCGGAACTTTCTATCATGAATCACTTTCGACTTCACGATGTACTGTTTGATTCTGTCCAATTCTTGTTTAACTGGATGTTCATTGGGATCAATTCCTTGTGTTTTAAGATAGGCCCAGAATAGCGAAGTTACTGTAAAAGACTTGAAAAGATCGTGGCCAACCTTTTTCGCTAAGGCATCATCGTCGTTGTCAAAATTCTGTGAATCAGATTTTTCCAATATCTCCTTCAGCAACTCGACTTTTGTATGAAGTTTATTAATGGTTGATTTCACGCGTTTATCCATTGTACACTAACGAATACATCAACACGACTAACAAGAAGTTCAAACTTATAGAATGCTTCGTTGAAAACTGATTTAAAGTCCTACAGTTGTATCGGAAGTAATTTGGATATAGGCCTACTATCACAACAACAATATTGACAAATTTCAGGTTTGCACTTGAAGAATTATGAAGGTTTTAATTTAACTTTGAAAACAAATCCGTTCGCGTTATAAACATGTGAATACTATTGTACGTTTGTAGGTTATGTTTGGTTTACTTTTTCGTGACCGAGTAATGCCATCTCGATCACAGCTGTGCTGTGTATTTTGCTATGTTTGGTAGCTACACCAGTGACTATTAAAAATAAATAATAATCCACTCAACCTATCTTTAACTTTTAAAAATTAAACAATTTTACAAGTTATTGAGAGAGTATCCAGAGGCAAGTTATTTAGATAGTATAAAAATTATCCTATATTTGTGGGGGGGGGGGGGGGGGCACTTGGCAAGGCGGATTCAGAGTGATAGCATATTCCAATTTCCAATTTCCAATTTCTTGACCAATGCCCAGGCATTCCTGGATAGATCACGTCAAAACACATAATTCACTATATAGTCATACTTTGACTAATTGTCAACAATTACAAGAAAAAAAATAAATATTAAGTCACTTGATTGGCAAGAGTTGGCGGTGTTGAGGATAAGTTACTCAAGTTGTCATTCAGAAACTCATTCACACTGTAGTAACTCCTTTCAATCAGTGGATACAATTTCAGATACTTTTGAGGGTGACCTGGAACCTCGACAGAAAGAAGTACGTGCCCCCGTGTCTTCCATAGATCTGCTTCTGAATTATTTTGAAATAAAATTTGTACAGCTATTTTGGAATTTGAAAGCTAACTACTGACTAATCTGTAAAACTGGGAAGTGAGCCGTAGCAGGTATCTGTTCAATCAGATACCACTCTTTGTAAGGGTGAACGATTAGATTGGCCCGCAAAAACGACACTGTTCTCTGCTGTAAAATTACCCGGTGGTTCGGAACCCACCTCAAACTTCAGGTCCAGTTCATCAATCACCTCCATCCAACTCTTTACCCACGCACAGGTCTCAGGCCTGCGTGGGCTTCATCAAATACAATAGAATGTACCTAATTACATTATTATTGTCTCTGGCTTCATCCTCCAAAAAAAACATGTTGAACTCTTCCTATGACATCTAGTGTATTCTTCATCATACTCATATTACATTGATGTATCTTCTTTCTGACTGGAAGGGGGGGGGAACGTACCACAATTTTATCAAATTTGGGTGTGTTTTAATCCAATAATGGATGGTTGTCGTTTTGTGTTCAGAATTACATTTTAAACGAGTTTTGTCAGAAAAACTAGAAGTTCATTGTACATTCAACAAAGTTAGGACTTGAATTGTGTTTTTTGTTTCATTGTTGCAAACTGTGTAGAGCATCTCAAAAATTACTGTAGTAACATACTTGTTTTTTGTTTCATTCAATTTCCAGCTCATTTTACACAGTCTGATTGAATTATAAATAAAATGAAGGCGCTACGAATTCTTGAATGAGTGAATTGATGGGGTCGTGATGTCCAGCTTTGAGCACTCGGGACTGCATTTGAAAGGGTGACAGCACAAAAACAAGATGTTTTCTGTTTATTATCACTTAAATAGTTGTTTGGAGCCCACCTAAAACTGATCCATCATTCCTGGAACTCATCACATTACCCACGCCCCACGTCTCAGACTTACATGAGCGTCATCAGCAAGAAAAAACGATCGTTCTCATTTTGAAATTGCGGGTGTTTTTGCCATTGAATGACCGCTAAAAATCATCTATCTACAACTGCACATAAATTAAATATCTTATTTCTTTAGAAATATTTAATTATTTTCATTGATAATGGAATTGGCTCTCACATGCAAAATTACAATGAACAAATAAGCAATTGAAATCACTTCTTCATAGCTTATTTATTAGTGTGTTATATAGTAAAAAAAGTAAATTCGTATGGCTTTTCGTGGTGGGGAGACCCTTAGGCCGCGCTCACATTGCATACGAATGTCTATCGTACGTAAACTTACGACACCGATCGTACGAATTCAGTGCGCACACTTGCTGCGTTTCTCCCCATCCAAGAAGTACGTAAAAATTGTTTGCTTTGCGGTTTCACTGCTTACCAATAATGAATTACCAATACAATCAATTGTATCTTTTAGAAAATTCTCTGCTGATTCGGAGACTGAGGCAGCATCAATACCATCGCAGAATTCAATGGGAGTGTGAAATATATTTGAAAAGAGAGGAATTTGGTGAATCTCGTCACATTTTGTTTCATATGTCAGATAGTGTGACAACTTGTTTCATGATTATCTACGTATGATTAAAGAAACCTTTGACTGTATAGTTGATGCTATACGACCTAAGTTATCTAGATACAGTATTTTTCGCAAGACCATATCACCTGAAGAAAGATTAGTAGTAACTTTTTAGGTAAGAGATTAAAATGCACAGTTTTTCGGACAACTCTTTATTCAACACTTATACACTTGCATTAGTTTCAGCTTGGCGTTGATGATCACGTAAATGATACGTCGAAACACTTTGATCCCACAAACATTTGTAGCCAAAAACCAATTTTATAAGTTTTTCTGTGTCCATTTTGTGCAAACACGTACGAAATGAGAAAAATATCCCAACAGGTTGGGATCGAATTCGGATGTCGGAACTATACGTGCGTATACGTACGACAACTCGTATGCAGTGTGAGCACTTACGATCTATTTCAAAGGATTGGGATCATTCGTGCGTTCTCGTACGTATTAGTACGATTAATTTTCGTACGAAAACGCATGCAATGTGAGCGCGGCCTTACGGGTAGTTCCACCTCGCCGCTTTTTTAACGACTGCTTTTTTTTTATATGCAACCGGGACCGACGGCTTAACGTGTCCTCCGAAACACGGGAGTGGCTCGAGAAAAATATCTTGTACTCAACTGGGATCGAACCCAGGACCTTTGGCTTATCAGACCAGCGATAAGCCAACTCGGCTACGCCGACTCCGCTGTTATATAGTAATAGTTTGTATTACATTATTATTAGTGTATTTCCAGTGTCTTCACAAATGAATCTGATCATTTGACTATTGAATGGATTTTATTGTTGAAATTGGATATGAAAATTAATAAAAATAGTGTTTTTGTGTGATTTAAATAAATGAGGGAGATTTAACTGTATAATTAGCCTAAGTGCTCTATATCAAGATTAATTTTTGATGGATGAGACCTTCCTAGTATTCATTTGAAAAAAAAATTAGTTCGAAGTTATTGACAATTGAACAAACTGACAAATTTACTTAAACAGAATTTATTAATTTCGAATTCCTTTAAGTGATATTAGTTTATACTTTAGTGCTATTAGTAACTTATATCCGCAATGGCGGATATTGACAACAGTATTGAATAGCTGATGGAAATCGATGAATACTACTGTACAAAAATATCAGTCACCACCGGGAATCGAACCACGGACCTCCCAATTGCCGGTCGGGCGCCTTAACCACTAGACCATGGAGACCTTTCTGCACAACAGCATTCCGACCGGTAATTGGGAGGTCCGTGGTTCGATTCCCGGTGGTGACTGATATTTTTGTACAGTAGCATTCATCGATTTCCATCAGCTATTCAATACTGTTAATAGTCAATATCCGCCATTGCGGAAGTCTTCAGTATAAACTCATAGCCTTTAAAGGAATTCGAAATTAATAAATTTTATATTCATTTTAATATTCATCTCCTGTTTTCTAGATAATATTTTAGCCAACTTCAACCTGCTCTTTGGTTTCCAGTGGACTGAATTTAAAGGTAAAAGCTCTATTAATAATTCAAAAATTCGCCTTGGGACCATTATAAAGATGTTGTGGGCCTTGAAATACTCTCAATTACTTGGAATAATGTTTGAAAAGTACTGCTCTTCTCTTGTCTGCTCTAGAAGAGATTTAAATCACTTTTACACCTGTTTACAGGGTTAAAGTGTGCTTTAATAATATATAATAGTTATTTATTTAATAATTCGCTCTTAGGATTATGAAGCATCATCATTACAACGTGTATCATCATTAACAATAATCATTAGAGACTCTAATAGACATAGTAGAAACAATACTCTAATTTAGAGGACGGTACTTTTGTTTCTACTATGCAACAATTTTTCATGAATACTGCGATTAGTGTCTGTGAGCTTATTCACATACAAGAATACTATAAAAAATAGAATTGATTGACTATCCTTGAGTTTGAACAACTCACGGACTGAATGTATTACATAACAAACAGAAAAGGAAGTAGTGGAATCATTCTAGTGGTGAACCTCAACATAATTGTAACATGGCCGATTTTTTCTTAAAGGATTACTAGTGATAGCCGCGAGCCGTAGCAGGTATCTGTTCAATCAGATAGAGATAAGCTGCGTTCTTGTAGGACCTAATTGTAACTGTGACCGATTAGATTGGCCAGCAAAAAAGACACTGTTCTCTGCTGTAAAATCACTTCCCGGTGGTTCGGAACCCACCTAAAACTGTAGGGTGTAGGGTGTCCTCAATCATCATCTAAATACACCCATTGATCACACCAAGGCAAGAAGCCCAAAAGCCCGAAATGGCCGTTATAATGAACAATCTAATATTAAAATTGACACTGTTTTCCTTTATAATTTATATGATTTTCACTCACTTATACTGGAGGGATGCATTTTTACTTCTAAAAAGAAGCTTCATCAGCTCATTTTCTTCAGAAGTGATATGCATCCCTCCAGTATAAGTGAGTAAAAATCATATATTAAATAGGAATACAGTGTCTGTTTTGATATTAGATTGTTCATCAAGTATTTCGTCATGGAAAACATCACAGACGAGTAGCTTGACACGTAAATCTCAGACTCATGTGGGTACTATCCGAAAAAATAGGGCGTTTAACAGATTGGAGCTGAATGAATCCCATCATTACAGTATTTATGATAGGTTATAAAGAGGCCCGCAATTTCTGTTTCGGCCAATATCTCGAAAACGGTAGAGTTTTTCAAAAAAATGTTTTGCAAAAATTGCAGCTCTTATTAAGCAGATTAATTAACATTTTTCTGTCAGACGTACAGAATAGTCGTAACTGGCAAGGACCTTTATATGACGTAGCCAATTGCGGAAATATCGTACGTTTGACACCACAAAAATTAAAAAAAGAACAAATTAATCTAATGTAGACAAATTAAAAAAAAAACAAATACTCTTATAAATTCCAACTTTGGTAAGACTGGAACGATATTAATAATAATAATAATAATATCGTGTGACCTGGCTGGCTCAGGTCTGGTGTCAGAGTTATCAGGTCGCACCTAAATAAGTTCAGGGCCTCTGACGTGACTTAACGACTGTTTTTAGGCAGCCGGGACCGACAGCTTAACGATATTAATATTGGTAATGGGATCAGGGAATAAATTTAATTCAAGAAGTTTCTAAACATATGATATTTACAATATTTGAAAACTGATATAAAAGTATCTAGGTACTCATTAAATCGATACTGCAGTAAGTATATTGGTATCATTAAAAATATTACAAGAATAAATATTAATAATTATCATCTCTATCTCTATTCAATATTATCATTATTAACTAGTTGTACAATTTTTTTCGTTGAATATTGGCTTCAAAGTCAATAGGGCATTTACTTTTTATTTGACTCAAAATAAAAGGTGCGGAGTTACATCTAGCTACAGAATAATTTATTTTCACAGATCCGATTGGCACAATAAATAAGACAGTTCAAAATTATTATTTACAACAAAATTATACATTACTTCTGCTTCTATTTCTATATTGTGCCATGTGTTATTTTTTTACACACATCTGCAAATGTTCAGGCCACGCTACATTGTTATTAAACGTTCAAAACATATGTTTTAAAGGATTCATTTTTCCAAATGATTTTGTTTAAATATCAATGCTTGAATTGTAAATGTATATATTTTTAATAAATTGTATTTCCTTATCAAATTTAAACACTTTATTTACCAGATAATACTTTTAATTCATATTTGTCACTAAGACGCAAATAGTTCAGATTTTCTTTTGAGAATATAATATCTCCACACAGAGCTATGTATAGAATTATTCTGAGGTAACTAATCCATAAAATTTGAAGCTAATTGAATGAATTTGAATTTATCATAAAAAGTGACAAATTTAGTCACTGCAAACAGCTCACTTTATATTGTCTTGAATTCTGAAAAAATATTGTAATTGACGTATATTGTAATTAAATATTGTCTTGACGTGCATTACATGAGATGTAAACGGTAACTTATATTTTATAAATTTTTGCCAAAATAACGAATTCTTTGATTACATTTGTTTATTATGACAATCTGATGCAGTCAAGGTGAATAAACTACTATTATTTTTTGTAGCTTATATATTAATAATTTTGATATGCAGTGGGCTTACACTTCAGAAAAATATTGCATAGGTAGCAGGTATCCTATTTTTATAATTGTGATACAATTATTGTCTTTATTCCGTATGCAATTGCAAAAATTCTTCAGAACAACATACTGTAGATGAAACTAAGATTCAAATTTACAATTATTCCTGTAACTGTTGTTACTGTGAACATATTCTAGACTTTCCTCCGACTAACCGCTCTTGTCTTCTCTCAAAATATCCTCTTAAAAAGCTCTCATATCAACAAATTGATAAAAATACATCACAATCTTCCATCACAGCTTACTAAAAAACTGAACAAAAATGTCAATAATTGATTTAATAAAATAGTTCCGAATGAGGTAACAGTGTAGGATAACTTTCTATTTTGGTAACTATAACAGATAACTAATGATGCAAAGTATGTTATTTGGTTGGGAAAATTCCTATCTCAAAAAATATATAAATTATAAGATTTATTCAAAATCAGGCATACTTTCTGCCTTGGAAACATCGATATCAATCAATAATGATTTCACAAGTAAACTTTTGCAAACTTGTGAACAATACTTGTAAACTATGGATAAATAATTTCGATATTCTATGTTTCTTATAATAACAGTAATTTCTAACTCACTAAAATATTAATTATAATATAATACAGTAAAACATGGTAAACTTGAATAATAATTATCAAAATATAAAACATAGGCTACTAGACTATATATATTATATTATTTCTCACGAATAAATAGAAATAATAACAGTGACATTTTCTCTTATAATAGAAATATCATGATAAATGAAGCAACTTATAAGATTAGTCTCACTTTTTCTTGAAAGAAGTATTCATTTCATTCAGCAGAGCTCAATATAATTATTGAAATTGATCCTCATACATACGCCAAACATATCATTCTTCAACTAAGTATTATAGCTTCAAATAAATATATCAATTGAAAATTGATATAAATTATCATCTTACAACCATAATTAGGTAATTATACTTACTACTCACTCAACAAAGCTCAATATAACAATTGTTATTGATTCTCATACATAAGACTAACATACATAGCTTTAAATAATTACCATTGCTTTAGATCCAGATAAATTACACTTTTATACAGTGAATTACAGATAATAACACTTATTGATGTTCATTCTTAAACAAACAACCTTTCAAATTTTCAAGTTTATATATTTCAATTTTTCTTTTATTTCTTCATTGTATTTTTGTTTTTGAATGTTCATGTATGCGTATGTGTATAATATAATAAATAAATAAAATATAATAAATAAGGACATTGAATGCAGACAGTGGAACAATTATGTACTTTCAGTTTGAAAAATATAATTTAGTGATATTCTTTGGAATTACAGAATAATTTTATTGGATGTATTCTGCCTTCGATGGTGAAGAAGAAAATGGAAAAGAAGAAGAAAAAATGAAGAAAAAGAAGAAGTTGGTTATGATTACGAAGAAGAGAAAAAAGAAGAGAAAGCTTGTAAACTTGTTCATTAATCAACAAATCTATTGAATTGGAAAAATAATATTCATTATTGGTACTGTAAAAGATTTCAATTGAGAAATAAGTAGCTGCTCATTAATTTATAAGTTTTCCAATGGTAATTAAGTCTTCAATAAGTATTCATGACTGGAAAATTTCCACAAATAATTATTACAAAATAACACATCACTTAGGCTAGAAAACCATTCACAAACTTTACTGATTTTTCTTTGGTGACTGTTTGTGTATTTGTCCATTTGATTTGCTTGCATGACCATTTAATGTAAACATGTGTCCATTGGAGTTCTGCGCATGACCATCTTCTTCACTTACATGACCATTTGACCTGTTTACATGACCATTTGATGTACTTGCATGACTCTTAGCTGCAGTAACATGACCATTTGTTTCATTTGCATGACCATTTGACCTGCTTATATGACCATTTGCTCCATTTACATGGCCATTTGACTTGTTTACATGGCCATTTGCTAAACTATAACCATTTGATTCTTCAGTTGGTTTTCCGTTGATAGACTCTTGTTTCCTTCTATGCCTGGTATCATCGATGCCATAGGCCTTGTTGTAGAAATCATTGAACAGATAGTAGAAGAAGACGGCATTGGGCATGATGAGGAATAGAGACCATCTTGGGTATTCACAGTCGTAGATTAGAAGTTGGAATGAATGGAGGAAGGCTAGACAGAATTGACTCTGAAAAAAACAGAATTTATTAATGTTATCTATATAATAAGAGAGAGTAGGTGTGTGTGTGTGTCAGTCTTATGGATTTCACAAAAAAAGCAACGATTTGGAACACTAAATTTGGCGCAAAGCTTCCTCTAAACTCAATTCAGCGCACATCAAAATTTGATTTCCAAAGTTCTATTTACCTTTTCAAAAATTATGCTTGAATTTCAGCATTTTTGTAGAATGGGATAGATGTAGGAAACTCATAGAGCAGCTAAGTTAATAGGTCATGAAACATCACTATGATGCTGATATAGATGGTACGCCAATATGTTACAGACCAAAGAAACAGATTTGTTATCTTGTGGTAGATATTCATAATTAATAATAGGTACTGATGTTGTCTCAACTACTTAAATTATCAACACACGAAATACTATAGTTTCGACTACCACATCATTAAACTAAAACTCAAATATAGAGTAGCTTAATAGACGTAATAAAAATAGTACCCTTCTTGGACGAATACTACGGTACCGTATTGGTTTATAGGTTGAAAGCCTCTGGTAGGTAGCACTTCACGTTGGAAGCCTGTCATTGCGTCATTGGTACTATACACGCCCATTATAGTAGTAACAAGAAATAGCCTACTAATATGAAACAGCAATGATAAACAAATAGGAAACTGGGCTCTACTTGGTCACCTGTTATCTAGGTACGTGTTTATTATTATTTTGTATTGATAAGCTATTTATTGTTACCGGTACTAAAGAGCATGTCTAGAATCATCCAATGTAAGGCCTCCAACTTAGTTTTTTTTTTAAGATCACGTCTTGAAGACTCCGGTTGAGGAGTGGGCTTATATGTCGAGTCAGATCAATAATACAACCAATCTTACTCACGTACCATAAGTACCGTACACTATCAATTATAGTTGAGATGAGGCTCAATTATTTTGATATGAGAGGAACTCTTCACTATAAAAAGTTTCAACTAAATATTTTTTCAATTGCTTTTGAAATATTTCTATGTTTTCATGAATCTTTGAAAACTGCGATAGCTTGTAGCATTTCCTACCAATATGCAACATATTTTCTCAATGCAAGGAGCCCAGGTCAATCGTCTATCCAACGTACTGTTATTTGTAGCTCTATTCACATTTGAATTATGCTTATTCTTGAATAAAGTGAATTAAAGGTACCATATTGAAATTTTTTACAATTAGTCATTATAACTCCAACTCAATTTGTCAATCAATTCAATTTGCCATTCATTTCAGAATGGGCATCTATTTCTTCATTATCCAGAATGGAATTTCTACAAATAAGAAGGCTCTGAAACTAATGAGACTAATTTGTTAGGTAATTCATTGACTTTATTACAATTTTATATTAATAGGCTATTAACTTTTTATGTGAAATTAACGACTTGCAGTCAAATATTTGACTGCAAGTCGTTAAAATTCACATAAAAAGTTAATATTAACAACGCAGTTCGTCATGGAACAAGAAATACAGGAATTTATCTTAATATTTTCGTTTTTGTTATTTTAATATTTTATTAATATTTTCGTTCATCATAGGTTCCTAGTCTATAAACCAATAGTATATTAAGCTACCTATCAAGCTTTATGCATTTCAGTTTAATTTAGATTGAAAATTACGTGACAGTCAAAACTATAGTAGCTCTTGTGTGTTAACCCTTTAGCTGCCATGAGTGTAGAATTTAAATACGTCAGTTGGCTTGATGACCCGATAGACCACGGCCTTATAATATAAAACACTTTCTCACTAAGCCATCCACATATATAAGTCTTACTTGCAATCATGTTCGTTATGTGATATACAGATTCACTGTAGTATTGCCAACATAATAAACCAAATTATTTTTTTACAGCGAAGTTATCAAGGTTTCCATGAAGACCTGCATTTCATAGCTTGACATACCATATTATATACGCTTTCAACTTTCAACTCATTTTATTATCCACATATATTTACAATTATGTTCGTTTTGTTATATATACATATTCCCTGTAGTATTGCCAACATAATAAACCAAGTTTGTAGCAGAAACAATTTTTTGATATCAAGGTTTCACTGTAGAGCTGCAATAGTTGCATTCAGCACTGCATTTATCATCCTGAGTGAAATTTGACAAAATAATTGGTCCAGTAGGACCGATGTGGTGAAAAATATTTGGCAGCGAAAGGGTTAATAATCGAAGTGATTGAGGCAATCTCAGTATTATTAATCAAAATAATATAATGATCAATCAACTCACCAATTGAAGCGTAGTGATATACTTCTTCCACCAGAGGTACTTCTGAAACTGAGGCCCCATAGCAGCCATCATGTAGTAGGTGTACATGATGATATGAACGAAACTATTAATCATACCGATGAAAGCACCATGGCCACCTGGGTAATATTTAGCAGCACCCCATGAGATCATTGGCATCACTGTATGGTGGTACATGTGCAGAAAAGTGATCTGACGGTCCTTTTTCCTCAGCACAAAGAAAACCTGTGAAAAGTTACAATATTTTTTACATATAGCCGAAAAATGTAAGTGTAAGTAGTATGAGTAAGCAACTAAGAGCTCAACATGTTCAACAAAATATGACAAAAACTTGCTTTTTCGAGTTTGGTTAACTTCACAAGCAGTGGCGGCTCTGACAGAGAAATTTGAGGAGGACACTACCCCCCCCCCCCCCTCCACATCATACAACTCCGCAAATATAGTTGAATATGGGCTCTATGTACTGTTGAATAAAGGCTATTTTGAAAAACCGATTATACAGTAATTGTGAAAAATAGGAAATTTAATGTGTAGGCTCACTCACAATTCATATCAATAGAGTGCATAAGTGCTCCATCTTGAAACCTAGCACTGAATACAGCACATTATCCAGATTGTAAGCAGATGCTCAGATTTATCACAAGATTATCCTACTTCTCACTAAGTCTTACTTTCACAAGTGTTTCATTCAATTGATATTAATAATTCCCTACTAAATAAACGTCATTATAATTCTGTCATTTACTTTAAAAAGGGGCATTATTTTAATTGGCTCAGTCCAAAAACTGAATATGAGGCACACTAAATATAGAGTCAATCGGACAATAAATTATGTATTTACACTACTTAAAGGCCTATATCATCAGAAAGTTTTCAACAGTTTGATTAAACAGCAATATTTGAAAGTTAGCTCAATTTTACGGTTTTTAGCAGAAGCAAAATGTTCAATCACAACTTCATTGAAGTTGAGAAATTAAGAAATTAATTTTTGCTCGACTGAAAGCATTGCTAGGGAATTTTATCTTGTGCGATAGTATAGTGATTTTGTGCGATGGTATTATGCAGGACATTTTTAGAGGACCCGGCCTTTTTACTGCCAACCGCGTTTTGAAATCACAAACGTTATTTTTCAAATAATCCACGGAATTTATTTTAAATACAGTCAACTAATACTAATCACAGCTCACATTAATCACATTTGAATGGAAAACTTGATGATTGAGAAAATAATACAAATTCCACATACCACTACTGCATCCACAATAATTTATAAACAACCAATGAATTCTAACCTCAATTATACTAAAAACTTTGAGGATAATTGGCGCCACATGATTGGCGCATGCGTAATGAAGCTGCGGCCGCCGGCCGAAGAGCGTATTTTACAGCCGGGCTCATGTTGCCATTTCTCTCGTAGAGAATTTTTCATTGAATAGCATTTTCGATATGGCAGCACTGCACTGGCCGGACGCAAGAGGAAGTGTCCCAGCAATGTCCAACATAGTTACAAAGGCTCGCTGAAAACCTCTTCTCGTACCACGATGCGGCTGATCATTTTCAACTATCTTACTGTCTATTTCCAGACTTCCACACTCTCTTTCCTCTTGTCAAATACAAATAAAAGAGGAAAATATAACATATAGTGGAATTATTGTATTCTCAATAATTATGCAATTTATCACATATTGACAGGGAGGACAGTGTCCGAGCGCCCCCCTGGTGGAGCCGCGCCTGTTCACAAGGAGCCTGTAGTTTTTTTGAAAAAAAGCTTGTAGAGGATTTGATTCTCCACGACTAGTAGGAAAAATAATAGATTACTAATAATAAGTTTTGATTATTTTTGTAGATTGACGTCTTGGAGACTCCAGTAAAGAAGTATAAGGCAAGTCAGATTAACAATAAATTGTACTATCTTATACACTAGTTACCATAATAAATTACTACATCAATTAATTGAGGTGAGGCTTAAGGAAAGGAACTCTTGTACACTATAAAAAGCTTTATCAACTATTTTTTTACAATTGGTTTTCAAATATTTCTATATTTTCAAGACTCTTTAAAAACTGCGGTAGCTTGTTGTAGAGTTTCCTACCAATATAACTAGGTTTCTGTTTGAATAAGCTACTATTGTGACTCACAAGTGATAATCTCCTCAGCTTCTTGTATTATAATCGTGTACGTCAAGATTTAGGTTAATATTAGTCTTTTTCACATATAAAGAAGGTTCATACACATATAAGCAGAAGACCAAGTCTCTTGAACAACGACCTACATGAATCTAATCTATTTACTCTTTCCATACACCTAACAGCTTTCTTTTGGATCTGAATGAAACACCCTATGAAGGTTTTGTTTTGATGAATTAGCCCATACCAAGATGGCATACCTAATATGTGAAAGTAAAAGCCCATGGTAAACTGTGAAAAGTAACTAACAAGTAACAAAAATTTTAACAAGAAGTATAAAACATGAAAAATATTCACATTTTGATAGAGACCCCAGGTCCTTTGGGGGATTTCCATTTTATAAACATTTTTTTTTCTTCAATCTTCAATCTTAATATGTCTATTGTTAACTTTGTGAAATGGGGGTTTGTTTATGGCAGTAGGATGAAAAGATCCCTTCCATAGATTATTGGGATCAATTGTAGTTACATTTTTCCAATTCTGGCGCACCGACCTGGCGCACGACTTTGACCTTGAAAATATATAAAAAAATTTGTTCAAATTTTGAAAAAATAACTACCTAAGTTACTATCAATCATTGTGATTTTAATAATAATTATTTATGTATAATGTAGTATACATTTTTTGGCAGGGTTCTTGCAATTTTATCACATGAGTTCTTGTGACTTTATTGGGAGCAGAAGATTACCAATACTGGGCAGGTCTTCTTACTAATAAAAGTATTTTGCTTCTTTTATTAAATTTCTCAAAAATTTCTATTTATTTAAAAAAAATTAATATTGATATATGTAAAATGTAGTTATACATACAGTGTCAAGTAGCTCAGATATTTTAGCTAGGAAATACATGTAGAAGGCCCACGCTATCCTCATGGCTTCAGGACTCTTTGACCAGTCTACAGGTTCACACTTCCAGCTGTACCTCGTCCACCAAGCGGCATCCATGGCCTTTCAAGATAAAACATTGGTTCATCAGAAAAAATATAAAATTACATGAATCAAATAAGTTGCATAGCGTATTATGTACTACATAGCATTGTACAATTATAAATGACCCTATGCAATATTTAAATAAATTAATAATAGTAATAATAATAATAATAACAATAAATATAAAAATAATAACAAAAATAATACATAATAATAATAATTTCTCTGGTTGTGTAAAGCACCACCAGAGGAGTTTATTCACAATAAAAAATTAACATTGCAGGAAATACCGTATGTATAAAGTCTTAAATCTAATAAAAAGTACTACAATACTGAATTTTGTGGCTCCTACTATAAATACTAGCTACTAGTCTGCTGTATACCTGAAAATCAAAGCTAACTGAACTCTGAATAGAATAAGTTGAGAGTTAAATTTTCAACTCTATAGCTTACCCTGAAAATTAATTTTTGTATAAGGAATAAAATGTCGGGAATGTAATGTTACATAAATATAGATCTCTGAAATTACAGATTTGCGTCACTTGGCAAGGATGCTTTGCGGGGGGCTCAACTTCTAACTTATTTTATTTAGATTATAGTGGAACCTCCAACTGTCATTTTTTATTGTAGATTACGTCTTGGAGACTCTAGTTAAGGAGTATAAGACAAGTCAGATCAACAATTATTCTCTTATACACTAGTTACCGTAATTACTATATCAATTTAATTAGTTGGGGTGAGGCTTAATATTTTAATTTCTCTGTTCGGACTCATTTTCATGATGGATAACTGAATAGACGCATAATAGAAATGACTCATAATTATAATCTTGCACTGTAGGCTTCAGTCTCTGAATTCAAAATAGTTTTGATAGAGTTTGGAAAATAAGACTGTATGAAAAGCATAATTATTAATTATTATTATGTCATCTTCATGTCATTAGAAAAATGCTACAATCAGAACTGTTTATTGTTAATAATCTCATAGTTTGACGTCTGTGATGACAGATCATCGAGGTTTTAGTGTACTTAATACGCTCATGTATGACCTCATGCAGCTTATTCATGAAAGTCAGTTTGATTTATGGGAGTAAAACCAAATAACTTCTTACCTGAATTTCTAGGCTTTCACTGGTTCCAGCATGAAAAAAATATTGATTTAGTTAGCTGTTTAACAAATTCTAGCTGAGATAAATCATTGTTAAAGCTCTTTATGGAACAGTTACAACCATTTTGGCTATTAAGGGTCAATGAAGCATTGATAATAATAATAATAATAATAATAATAATAATAATAAGCGTATGGCTTTTAATGGTGGGGAGACCCTTACGGGTAGTTCCACCTCGCCGTTTGTGCCATGTTACGGGGAACATGGTGGACCTACTATTTTAGGTGGGTTCCGAACCACCGGGTAAGTGATAATAATAATAAAAATAATAATAATAATAATAAAAACACAAAAACACAGAAAACACAAAAATGTAACTGTATAGCAATTGTGTGACTAAATGTATATGAGCACCTTAGCAGCTTAAGAAACAATTTCAGGAAACTACTTTTACAATATTTAGTGGGCACATACTTGATCAATGATCCGTATGTACTCTTAATACCAGCCATTGGGCTGTGAGGTCGGCAATAATAATAATAATAATAATAATAATAATAATAACAACAATTATAACATTCATCAACCAGCATGTTACTGGACTCGATTAAAACTGGATTTTTTTGCAAGTAAGTTATTTGCAACTCTAGAGTCGCATCTCACATCCCTTAGCTACTTAGCCCATCGCTCCTTACCTGGATTTTCATTCTACAAATTAATTTGGATAGTCTCTTTTTTATTACTCTTCTCCTTCTTCTTTTTCTTCTTCTTCTTCTTCTCCTCCTTTTTTTCTCCATCTCATCATTTTTTCTTCCTTTTTTTCTTCCTGTTTCTTCTCCTTTTTTCTTATTTTTTCCTCTTCTGCATTTTGCTATACATTATTCTTCTTCTCCATCTTCAATCCCTTATTTTTTCTTAGTTTCGTCGATAGATAACAGAAAGAAGCTGTTTATTGTACAGGATAGATCATATATACTATGTAGGATGCACATTAACATATTGGAAATAATTATTGTCCTTATAATTTGAATTCACACGAGAGTTTAAAATGACAGATGTTATATTTCTAATATTAAGATAATATAATAAGATTTTCTGTAATAATTCTTTGAAGTCGTCAAAACGATTGGTTTTCCAAAAATTTATTACATGTTCATAAGTGAAACTGTACATATGAGTAGTAAGCGTTATAAGAGTAGGCTGAATGTGAAGCTGTAAGAACTTGTTTTAATTATTGGATTTTGAATTAATATTTTTTGTTAAGAGGCCTTAATACCTTTGGAAAAAACACTAAAATAAGCACTTCGTAGTTTTCTGTTTCGGACGCTATTTTTGAAGCTAGAGATACGTGAATGGTGTCAAATTGTAGATAAATATTGCTAGAATGGTCGTATAACCTCGGAATTTGAATATCACTTACCATTTTTGGAGTATCAGATTAGACGCGAATGCCATTAAAATCTATAAAGTGGCTTAAAACTATACTGAAGTTATCAACTTATCAAGGACTCATAGAGCTCTCCCAAAAAAAGGAAAAGTTTTGTTTAATGTTTCGTAAAAATGGTTGTCAAAAAAGTTTTTTTACAACAGAGATACACTTTTATAAGTTTGATTTTGAGGAATTAATTAATAATGTTTTTTTTTTTTTTGAGGATAAAGCCCACACAGGTCTAAGACCTGTGCGTGGGTAGTGAGTTGGATGATTGTGATTGATGAGCTGGACCTACAGTTTTAGGTGGGTTCCGAACCACCGGGAAGTGATTTAACAGCAGAGAACAGTGTCGTTTTTGCTGACCAATCTAATCGGTCACCCTTACAAAGAGCGCCTAGGAGAACGCAACTTATCTCTATCTGATTGAACAGATACCTGCTACGTCTCACGGCTATCACTTCTCTAAATTAATAAACTATGTTCTGTACATTTTTATAGTTGACCATTATTCAACCATAGAATATCACGTTGTTTTCCTTGTAGCTAATGCTTAGGCGAATGTTTTCATAAAGTCACCACTTTCAAAATGACGAATAAGTATTATTACATTATAATTATGTTTTCCAATTGTATAATTTTATTATATGCGGAAAATTCATAGTCAAAATTATTTCAATAATGTCTTGTTAGATCAAGAAAGCTGTTGATTTGTCTGCTCTATTTGTCAGCTCATTTAGCATTTAATTAATTATACTGATGAAGATAATAAAAATATATTAACCCCTTTTCAGACAAATTCATGTCATATTTATGTCTATTGATAGATTGTATATTTAAAGTATCCAATGATCATTTATCCTTCATCTATTAAAATTAATATTGTGAAGAATCTTTATAAATTTTATTTAATTCTCTAAGTACAGTACAGAAGGTCACCTAATCTCAATAAAATGATTAGAACAAAGTAAATTATTTTGGTTTCTACTCACCTCCCAGAAAAGCCATATGCTGGCCAGTACTTGTATAAAATTATAAACTACAAGAACGTTTTGTAGGTCATATGGCTTCCGGTGTAGCATGTATCTGGGACCCCATGAAAGTACAAAGTACAGGTACACTCCTAGTATGGTGGCTCCTGGCATGGGACTCCCTAGTAGCAGCCATCCGTTCGTTCTTGGATCTAAAAAAAATTGTTGTTATTATTCTACACCTTTCACCTCAAAATCTCTTATAAAAATAATTTCATGATTACATTACCGGTATCTATAATTATGATATATTGTACAACAGAACATGATTCTATTAATTATTAACTTCTAGTGGTTTACCCGTGCTTTGCTTTGCAACGGGACTAGAGGAAGATTTTATTAATTAAACATTGTGATATATATAGATTTCTACTGACGATGCCAATACAATTCCAAATAGAAATTTGAAGCTGCAATATTTTTTTTTCTTTTGGAGGATGAAGCCCACATAGGACTGAGACCTGTGCGTGGGTAATGAGTTGGATGATGGTGATTGATGAGTTGGACCTACAGTTTTAGGTGGGTTCCGAACCACCGGGAAGTGATTTTACAGCAGAGAACAGTGTCTTTTTTGCTGGCCAATCTAATCGGTCACCGTTACGAACAGGACCTACGAGAACGCAGCTTATCTCTCTGATTGAACAGATACCTGCTACGGCTCGCGGCTATCACTTCCCTTGATACGGAACAATTTGTGTTTCTTTGACTTGTGAGTTGAAAGCTTATTTGCATCGTCATGGTGGCATATCAGCTGTTCTATGGGCTTCTTGTATCTAAACACATTTTAAAACAGTAACCGTGTCCATAAGTGAATTTAAAACATTCATTTTGAGAAATGTAAAAAGAAAAATTGGGCTTCGAGGTGCACTGAATTGGGTTTAGAGGAAGCTTTCTGCCAAATTTAGTGTTCCAAATCCTTGCCGTTTTTGGGAAAAACGCAAGACTGACACACACCCACACGCCCCTAATCACTCTTATTATTATATAAATTATACATTATTTATTTAGTAATTTATTAATAACTTCTTCAGATGCAATAATAACAGCTATACATGCAGGTGCAAATCTTCATCTCTAATTTTATCTAATATTAAAACTGACACTGTATTTCACTGATACAGTATATATTGTTTTACTCACTTATATTGGAGATGCACGGGGATGCATTTCACTTCTGAAAAGAAGCCTGCTGACGAAGCTTTTTTCCAGAAGTGAAATGCATCCCTGTAGCATCTCCAATATAAGTGAGTAAAACAATATATAAAAGTCAAATACAGTGTCAGTTTTAATATTAGATTATTCATTAAGTATTTCGTCATGGAAAACAACACAGATTTAATTTTATCTTATAATTTATTGCTAAAAAATAAAGTTATTGAGAATATATAGGCTTACACAATGAGAATGTGAATGCGAATATTGAAACACATTGTGAATCCAAGAGCTTTATGCTCCTGCAGAGAAAATTTATGGGAATAAATATTATGGTCATTCAATATTTTGATTTTAAAACCTATAGCTGGATTTCTGTTGCATTAATTTTCTAGAAAATAAGAAATTACTGTATACTCATTGATTTCCTCTGTGATAAAGCTCCCATGCGATTGATGCTCGGGAAATGGATGGACATAGAAAAATATATGCATATTAACTTATAGGACTGACCATGAATACCATGAATGACCATTGTAATGTAACAGCATAATTAATTTATTTGCCATGAACTTTCACAAAAAGAGGAGAGAGCCATTGTTAACTATTAAAAGAAAAATGATGAGGTCAGTGAAAATTCATGACAAGTAAAATTGTGCTGAAAAAACGAGTGGCTCGGGGCAGTCGGTGTCGAGTAAGGGAGCTGGCTACATCTACGGCAGATGACCCCCACTGACCTCATAATTTTTCTTTTAATATTTAACAATGGCTCTCTCCTCTTTTTGTGAAAATTCATGGCAAATAAATTAATTATGCTGTTACATTACACCATGAATGATCATTTTATCTTTCAACAAATAATCAATAATCAATCTTCATGATAATGATAGTCAAATACAACTGGATGTGACTCAAGAAATACTCGACTAAAAGATTTGAAATTTTATTAATTTGAATGATATAATTATCGATAAATTGAAATCTCATTAGACAGGATAAAATTATTGAGCCCATTTTATAGGTGAATAAAAAAAATAACAAACGCATGTACCGGTACCTATGTGTCAGTACATCCATTGAAAAAACAATTTCAAACAGTTTTATTTGAAACAAATGAAAAGTTTGATAAATTTCTGTATTAGTAATTCTATTTTTTTCAAGTTTTAATGAACAATAAAATATATGCATAATATAGTACTGACCATGGATACTACATCTTATTTAAAAATTAATAAATAAAAAATCTTTATAGTGTGATCTGTCAAATACCAATGAATATTACTTTTTCACTTATTTATCACATTTTTCAAGAAATTGTTAGGCTTCTTTTATTTTTACAGGAAAATATATATATTTTTATGTGAAGCTATGTAAGTTTAGTCATTTTATGGTTTTTTTGTGATTTGTTGTAACTTGTAAGCTTTTGTGACGTTTTTTTTAATTCCTGTAAATTTTTTTCATTCTTTCAACTTCCTTAGTACAGCTCATAGGTAGCCTGCATAGGAAAATAACTGATCTAGCCCACCTTTCCTTGTAACAAAAATTGTATGAGTGTTAGAATTTGAGATGACCGCCAACGAACACCGCCTGCTTTATTTTTTATTTTTTTTTTTTGTAGATTACATCTTGGAGACTCCAGTTAAGGAGTATAAGACAAGTCAGATCAACAATATTATACACTAGATACCATAATTACTTCAATTAGTTGAGGTGAGGCTTAATTTTGATGTGAAAGGAACTCTTGTACACTATAAAAAGCTTTATCAACTAAATATTTCTTCAATTGTTTTTTAAATATTTCTATATTTTCAAGACTCTTCAAAAACTGCGGTAGCTTGTTGTAGAATTTCCTACCAATATAACTAGGTTTTTGTTTGAATAAGCTACTATTGTGACTCACCAAGTGATAATCTCCTCGGCTTCTTGTATTATAATCATGTACATCAAGATTTTGGTTAATATCATTCGTTTTTACATATAAAGTAGCTTCATACACATATAAGCAGGGTACGGTTAGGAGACCAAGTCTCTTGAACAACGGCCTACATGAATCTAATCTATTTACTCTGTCTATACACCTAACCGCTTTCTTTTGGATCTTAAACACCCTATCAAGATTTTGTTTTGATGAATTACCCCATACTAAGATAGCATACCTAATATGTGACAGTAAGAGCCCATGGTAAGCTGTAAAAAGTAACTTTTTGTCATTCAATCTAGCGAGCTGTCGCAGGACAAATACCCCAGATGAAATTTTACTACATATTTTCTCAATGTATGGAGTCCAGGTCAATCGTCTATCCAACGTAACTCCTAGAAATGCAATTTTTTCTTCTTGGTCTAATTGATTATCGTTTACAAACACGTTTATAGCCCTATCTTCATTTAAATTATGTTTGTTTTTGAATTGAAGGTATTGGCATTTTTTACTATTTATACTTAATTTCAACTGATTTAAAAATTGGACAATGGACTGCACACCTATATGGGCACTTATTTCTAAATTATCTAGAATGGAATTGCTGAAAATGAGTGATGTATCATCAGCAAATAAGAGGGCTCTACCACTAATTAATTCTTTAGGTAAACGGTTGACATATAACAAAAAAAGCAATGGACCTAGTATTGACCCCTGAGGCACTCCAGCTTGCACCTCTAATTTATTAGATTTATTCTTTACTATACTATTACCAACTACTGTAGTTAGTTCTACACATTGTTTTCTCCCAATAAGATATGATTCAAACCATTTCAGTTCAACCCCATTTACACCTACATTTTGCAGTATTTCCAATAAAGTTCTATGATTAACACAATCAAATGCCTTTGACAGATCTAAGAAGATTGCAGTAGCTTTATCACCTGAATCTATTATATCTATTAGTTTTTCAACTAGAGAAACTATGGCTGTTTTTGTTGATCTCCCTTTCTGGAAGCCATGCTGTTCATCACAGATAAAGTTAGCCTCTTGAAGGTGCAGAAGTAACCTATTTAGAACTACTCTTTCAAAAATTTTACTTATTACATTTAAAATACTAATGGGCCTATAGTTTTCTACCTTTTCTCTATCACCACTTTTGAAGATTGGCAAGATCTTCCCCTCTTTTAAGTTATCTGGAAAAACACCTTGCTCTAATGAATGATTGATCAGATGAATCAAAGGGTCTAACAATTGATCTCTACATTCTTTCAGAATTTTACTGGATACCCCATCCATTCCTACAGTTTTTTTATTATTTAAACTATCAATGATATTTGACAACTCGTCTTGGCATACTGGGTGGAATTTTAATTCGTTCTGAATCCCCTCAGTATTCCTCATGTTTGCATCACTAATACCTGTATTAAGAGATTTTTGAAGATCCTTAGCAACCAGTTGATAATATCTGTTAAAGAAATTACAAATTTCTACACTATCATCAATATATTTGTTATTTTCGTTAATTATTCTGGGGACACTAGTATAAGCATCTACATGAGCTACTTGCCTATTTTTGTTTATTACATCCCACACTGCTGTGTTAAAGTACACACTATATTATTCAAAATTTCAGCTGTTTTCTTACATTTCGCTCTTTTCACTTCTCTTGTACAATTTTTCTTTAGAGCTTTGTAATTATCTTCACTTAACATATTTATTACAGTGACAATGTGAGCAGGATTGGAAGCATTGCAGTTAGTCCATTTTTTTGTAGATTACGTATTGGAGACTCCAGTATAAGACAAGGATAAGGAGTATAAGACAAGTCATATCAACAATAAATTATACACTAGATACCATAATTACTATATCAATTAGTTGAGGTGAGGCTTCATTTTGATGTGAAAGAAACTCTTGTTCACTATAAAAAGCTGTATCAACTAAATATTTTTTCAATTGTTTTTTAAATATTTCTATATTTCCAAGACTTTTCAAAAACTGCGGTAGCTTGTTGTAGAGATTCCTACCAATATAACTATGTTTTTGATTAAACAAGCTAATATTGTGACTCACAAAGTGATAATCTCCTTGGCTTCTTGTATTATAATCATGTACGTCAAGATTTTGGTTAATATAATTAGTTTTTACATATATAGTAGCTTCATACTCATATAAGCAGGGTACAGTTAGGAGACCAAGTCTCTTGAACAACGGTCTACATGAATCTAATCTTTTAACTCTATCTATACACCTAACCGTTTTCTTTTGGATCTTAAACACCCTATCAAGTTTTTGTTTTGATGATTTACCCCATACTAAGATAGCATAACTAATATGTGACAGTAAGAGCCTATGGTATTCTGTAAAAAGTATCTATCAAGCTGTTGCAGGACAAATTAACACCCCAGATGAAATTTTCAACAAATTTTCTCAATATATGGAGCCCAGGTCTATCCAACAAAACTCCTAGAAATGCAATGTTTTCATCCTGATCTAGTTGATTATCTTTCACAAACACGTTTATAGCCCTATCTTCATTTGAATTATGTTTGTTTTTGAATTGAAGGTATTGGCATTTTTTAATATTTATTATTGATTTCAACTGATTCAAGAATTGGACAATGGACTGCACGCCTATATGGGCACTTATTTAAGCCTAAGGTTGGTAAAAAAATGTTTACAAGAATTAGCAGAATTGTCCTCATGGAGAAACTTATTGGACCTGTTGTAAATAAAACTATTTGAAATTTTATTTCCAAATACATGAAAGTAGGCCTACACCTATTTGAAATTATTTATTCACCTGTGTTCAATAATCAATTATTCAACTTTTCAAGTGAATTCAACGACTTGCATTCAAATTTTTATTAACCCATTCAGTCACGAATTTTTACATTGCATGCAAAAATTCAACCAATGCTAATATCTTATAGAACTATTTTTTCTATGATTTTTCATATAAGTTTTTCAATTTCAAACTTCAAGGTCACCATTTTATTGAATGTCCATTTAGATGGACACTGTGACTCAAAGTACCTATTGAGGAAGAAGCATAAATAAAATTAAAAGTTCAAACATTGACAAAAATCTCTTTATTCTGAACTTATTTATATGCTCTGTTCTTTTATTCAACTTATATATACTTTATGATTTATACTGAACTTTTACTTTATTATTTGATTACTATAAATACGGTACCGTATATATTATATAAATTCAGTTAGTACAGAATTAGACACTGTTCTCTGCTGTAAAATTACTTCCCGGTGGTTCGGAATCCATCTAAAACTGTAGGTCCAACTCATCAATCACAATCATCCAACTCATTACCCACGCACAAGTCTCAGACCTATGTGGGCTTCATCCTAAAAAAAAAAAAAAATGACCCGTGATATTATAAATACCGTATATATTACATAAATTCAGTTAGTACAGAATTAGACACTGTTCTCTGCTGTAAAATTACTTCCCGGTGGTTCGGAATCCACCTAAAACTATAGGTCCAACTCATCAATCACAATCATCCAACTCATTACCCACGCACAAGTCTCAGACCTGTGGGCTTCATCCTCAAAAAATTGAGAAAATTCCTAATGCTCATACACAAATGTGCCGGTACTTGACATTTTAGACAGTAGTTTTTTGGGGCGTCCCTTCAATTTTCACCCCCAGATATAAGACAGAATAGGAATTCTTGAAAAATACCATTGATCAAAAAGCTTATTCATGACTGAATGGTGATTGCTGAAGTTGGGTTTGATTCGGACCTTCATTACAGTACTAGTAGGCTACCATTTGATTACTCCTAGCCTTTGGGGAATGGGGAATAATTTATAGGGCCTAGCTATGATTATAACAAATATTTCTAGAGAATTATTACATAAATAAATGAATCAGAAATTCAAAACCTACATTCAAGCACTGAAGTGTCAAAACGATCTGGATCAAGATCGTCGTTTTCATCAGATAAAAATTCAATGTCTGAATTTTCGAGGGTTGCTAATAGCTCTTCCTCATTTAAAAACTCATTTTGAACACTATTCATCCGAATCACTCAATATAAATAGAAAAGTAACTCTAAAACCTTAGAATAACTTCATAATAACAACAATACTACAATATAAACATAACCTATATACAAGAGCATACACGATCATTCAGTCACAATGGCCATCTACATGGACATTCAAATTCAAAAAAATATTGCTCATCAACTGTTCTAGATATTTCACCGGATTTTTCACCGAAATATGCAGCTAATCAAGCTCTAAAAAATGTTGTATAACACAATGTCTCTTGGTCAAAACAATCCCTATGAAGTTTGTTTTCAAGTTCACATGTAACCAAGCTGTCATATCAGCTGAGTTCAGGCTGTAGGTTACATTTTAGAAAAGTTACTGAATTAACCAACAGATTGTAGCACGTGCTGGGATTATTCTAGCTGGGTGTATTTCGGACCGTCTAGTGTCGCAGAGCGTCTAGTATGTCACAGCGTCCAGTTTTCAAACCATCTAGTTCTCTGTGTCAGGTGGTCTAGATTGCAGACCCTCTAGTTTCTTGCGTTACGCTGTCGCAGAGCGTCTAGTTTTCAAACCGTCCAGTTCTCACTTCGTCTAGTATGCTCGGTTCCAATTAAAGTGGACTCCTCTCGCTACGCCCAGCACAGTGGCGTTCAATTTCGCCATAAGATATGATTCAGTATTTCCCATCACTTCTGTCTCAATTAGCATAAAACAAGCTGATAGATTGATTTGAATTGAATTGAATTTATTGCCACATAAAAAAACAGAAACATTACAAATGTCATTGTACAATATAATTATTTGTCAATGATTTGATTACAACTCTAATGATAAGGTCCAATATAATAAGTGTCCCAATCTCAATTAATTAATACAAGGTAGAAGATTGATTTCGTAATGAATTGTTAACAACTCTGATGATAGGGTCCAATAACAAGAATTCTCTATTGAAGTTCTTGAAATTTCTTGTATAAATTAGCCTAGTAATACACAAAATGTTATTCCAAGACCATCCTCCTGACGGAATACTCATGGCAGTTCTTTTAAAAATATAACTACAGCATATCAATAAATTGCTCAATTGATCAAACTGAACAAAATAGATTATTTTTGTAAAAATTATGAGAAACAAACTGTTTGAAAATAACTACTGAGTAGTTATTTCAATATCTGCTATTCCTTTTAACTTTGTTTCAATAAATCACAAGTATACTGAATTGTTTCTTCTGTTTATTCCTAATCAATCCAATTCACATCATCATCATTTCAATGTAGCCTAAATCACAAATCATGAGTTACAACCTACTTATTTGGAATTTTTAAAAGTTCATTGCATAAATCGAGCTTGAAACAATGAAAAAGGTTAAATTAAATGATCAATATGACTAAAACATTCATGAAATATGAATAGGTTTATCAGTGTTAAAGCTTCTACGATCTTATTTCCATCAAATGAAAGAGTTAAAACGTATTGTCAAATTGCTTTATAGAGTCCTTCAAATTTCTTTAAATGCTGTTCAATATACAGTGGCGTACCGAGGTTTCAAGCGCCCTGGAGCGGAAGTGTCTTATGGTGCCCCCCCCCCCCACAAAAAAGTCAGTCTCACACTCAACCACCCGATTGAGCTGATATTATTACAGCGGTCATTTAATGAATCAGCCGCTTTTTTTCCCGCCTCCAACTACGCCGTATTAATTGTCAGAGATGCACTCCAGTGAATGATTTTTCGCCAGGCCAGATTCTACTTTTATCTATTTCGAAACAGCTTGTTGATGGTTTTTTCACTTTTCTATAAATTTATTTACAGTTATTGTTTTAGAATGCAAGTTATTCCTCTAGAAATTTTCTTATATTTTGGAAATTGGATTCAAAAGTGAAGAATTTCAGTCCTGTTCTTGTTAATATAAAAACCAATGAACTTCTAGAGGAATTTTTTTCCAGAATAAATTCATAGTCTTTATTTAATTACTTGGAATTGTTATACCTTCTGTCACCCAATGTAAATTGTTTTTGCTTTGCTTTCAACTATTTGCTATTTTTGACTCGACCGTTTTGCATTCTGTCAGTTTGTAATGCATTTACGGCTGAACGCGTGAACCGATTTCTTTTAAATTTGACATGAATGTTCCTTTTAGTAATGCGCAGCGATGTATAAATACGGTTTTTTCAAATTGTGTTGCATTTTACCCTTTTGGCCCTCATTATAGTGATACATTTTTTGTAAGTAAAAGGCAATTTTCTCTCAAGAACGGTGCGCCCCACAGAGCCTTGCGCCCTGGAGCGACTGCTCCACTCGCTCCATTATCGGTACGCCACTGTCAATATACTTAGGCATCCGGAAAGTAATACCCGTTTTGAAATTTGAAAAAACCAAGTCTTTTTGACAAACATGCTTCACATATAAACTGAAGGACTTTTTGGCAGGATATATTTTGAAAGTGACAAAGAACTGGAAGCAGCTATCACTACACTACCTCAACACTTGAGATGAGTGACTTCTTATCTTATACAAGGGTGGTCCCAGCTCTAAATTTGAGGGGGGGGGGGGTCATGAATGAGTTTTTGCTGACCTTTTTTGCGAAAATTCCCCTCCACCCTCTCTTTCCCACCGCCCGTAAGCGTGACCAGAAATTTCTAGTGAGGGGGGTACAAACTAGCCCTCCCCCCTCACTAACAACAATGATAATGTACTACCTCAATCAGATATTATCTTTCATTCTTCATTCCAAGACTCGCCACTTAAATTCATTCTAAAAATATGTTTCTTGTTGAATTACAATGCTTTTATCAAAGTAATAAATTATCATATGAATGTATGTCACAAAAGATAAAAGAAGTGAATTCGAACACAATACTATAACTTGGTGAACGGTTCCGATAAGCCTGCCCTTAATTGTGACAGACAAACTCTATAGTCTACCTTCACAGTAGGCCCATATCTCAAAGCTGTCTTTTCACAATTATCATGAAAAATATGTGGCTCTCATGCTCAAAAGGGGGTCCAGGGGCCCTCCCTCCGAAAAAGTAACCTATCTATAGCCACATTTTGATCGTTTCTAGACTTAAAATCCTTCTATTTTAACTCATTTCACGGGTTAAAGTTAATAGTGCTTGATAACTGTGAAAACTGTGCTTGAGTCATCGCCAAGGAGGTAGGGATCGGGACCGTGGAGGGATAGTGAAATGAGAGACGCTCATATTTACTAATCTATAAAATAGAATGGGGTGAAAAATGTAGTCATAGGCTTTACTGAGGTCAACTAGAATGATCAGATTCAACTCTTACCCATCCAATGCCCTACGAATATCATCAGTGACTCTCAGAAGGGTACTAAGTCCCTCTCTAAAACCAGACTGAAAGTCACTGATCAAACCTTATCTAGCAATGAACTTACTCATCTGGTCATGAACAAGAATTTCTAAAACTTTGGTAAGCACTAGGAGATACTGATAGACTTATAATCAGAAAGAGAAATAGGATTAGGAACTTCGTTCAAGGGGATAACAATTGAGAATTTCCAATCATCAGGGAAAACAGTCGTGAGCAGGGAAGTGTTGATTTTTTTTAATCGATAACCAATTTTAAATAAATTTCAACTGGTTTTAATCGGTTTTAAACTCGATTTGATAACTTGGAAACTGTCCATCGCCAAGGGGAAAGGGATCGGGATCTGGGGAGACCAGCTTCGCCCTTATGTCTCTTCCAGTAGATAAACGCAATTTTATCCCCCCCCCCCATCCTGGGACCTTTCTTGCTCAAATTGGTTAGGGCTACCCTTGAATTGATATGAAACATTCTTATACTTACATAAAGATTCAAAATAAATTACAATAGCCCATTTCGACATTTCTTGGATTGGTGGGGAAAATATTTTTGTCAATAATTCACAGACTCACAATTGCCTGCACAACCTTATTGCTGTACTAGCAGCAGTAACTGATGCTAAATTTTGGTATGAGATTGAAAAACAGTATTTGAGACAGAGGGGATGAACTAGACAGGAAATAAGCAATTACCGGCGCGACAGCCCGGCGACACTAAACAAATATTGCCGTATCGAGACTAGCCATTTTTATATAAATAATTCTACAAACTTTATGTATGACTCATCCTTTCCACCCGAACCTAAATCGCGCAAAAAAGGAAGAAATTCAGATTCCAGATTCGTGGCCACACACTAGCCCATTTATCTAAAATACTCGAAATTGAGGAAGTTCTCTTTATTAGCTGTGAAATGTATGTGTTTCAACCTTTCACCCAATAAAAAAGACATTCTAGAGTGGCAGAAAAATATTTCTAGTACTGTATTATTATAACTTAATCACATTATATATGGAAAATTTCCACCATAGAATAACATCATTATTAAATGGAAGAAATGAACCGAGCTCCGCTCAGGGAGGCTGTGTTTCAAGTGTTTCATAGAAAAACATTGGACAAAACCAATTTCATTTTGCATTTGAAATCATTTCTGACTCACAAATGTTGTGCTAATCTTAAATTTTGGATAGAAATACGGTATACAGATACAGAAATTGCTCACTTAATGTAATAGGATTTTACTCTTGCTACCTAGGTTTTTGATTCACTTGAATAAAACTACATCCTTCATTTTTTCTATCATTGAGATCCACTGAAATACTGTATCACAAACTCATAAAAAAGTTATCAAAACAGTTTGTTCCTTTTTACTTGTTCGTTACCTTTGCGCAACGGGGTCGGTGGGGGCCTTATCAACTGTCAATTTTCCATGGTCTCAATATTCAGTTCAATGAAAGTTATATAGAGCTCACTGTGATTCCGTAAAACAAATACAGTATGACTTAGTTATAACATCATTTATTGTCAATATTATTGACGCTGTATCAGAGTGAAACTGTAGAAGGGCTACCAATTCATCAATAACACAGGAGAAATAAAAAGTTACGATTTTTCATTAAATACATACTTTATTCAAATACCGACTCAATATGTTGAATTCGATTTGAGGGTTTTCATTTCGAGTCTTCCTTCGTATGAAAACAATCTAGCAGAAACAGGATTCTACAAACATTTCATTTATTAAAAAATTCACCAAAACTCTTGGTAAAAAATCATACTGGCTTAAATTCAGACATAATAATTATGAGCTAATTATAGGCTATTGTGCTTCTATAATAATTTTTCATCATTGCACATCGCTGTACAATCCAGAAAAACATGTAGCCTACAATAGTTTTTGGATTTAGACAAAGAAGATAGGGAACTTGTGCTTGCTTGTACAGAATGATTCATCATGAATCCTTGTCCTACTTGTCTAGCCTGTGTACCGAGACTTCTCCATTCCGGGGGTCCGGTCCACTCAAAATTCCTTGAATGGTAAATGAAATAAATTCACTTGAAAACACTACCGACTCATATCAAGAACTTATTTTTGAGTAGTGGATGGTTCTATGATTGCTAACGTGTTCTACTCAACGATTTCTATGGGGCTACATAAATATTTATGTATAGAAATCGTTGGGTCTTCCTAGCAATAGAAGATAAGTCACGTAATACTCGTGACAGCGGTTAAAACGGTGACCGTTTGACTGTTTTCAACTTTTCCAGCTGCTCTGATATTGTTTACAGCCATTTACCTTTGTAGCTGAGACTGTAGGTTCTCTCATCTTTCATCAACATCAATCACATTACACACGCACAAGCTTTAAACTTTTGTGGATACTATCCTCCGCAAAAAACTGCTAAAAATCAGTTTTTGAGAGTTCATTTCCCAAAACTTTCCCCCCCAAACCCTCTCCTATTGATTGCAGTGGATACAGCGAACTCGAATTTGAATTTCACAAAAATGGAGTACATGTCCATAAAAAAAACTGGACAAAATTTGCGACATTTTCCTGTTAAGACATGATATAGATATTCATTATGGCAATGATAGTAAAAACATAATTTCCAATGTCTATTGATTTTGAAATCAAATGATCTATGTACGTACAGCTTCCATAATTCGTGAAATTTTTTGAGAAGAAAACCCTGCATGTTCAAAAATAATTAAAAATGAGACTTGATAGACAAATATTCCTGCAATATGGATAGATTAATAAAAAATAAAGAGCATGAATTAGGAATTATGAAATCAATAAGAAATATTTCTTTATGTAGAGTTTATCCAAAGCTACTCGTATTTGAAAAATCGATTTGAATTTATGATTTTCAGTTAGAGCTGAAATCAACGTAATTTAATTCTGACATATGATATAGAATATAATGTCTCTAACTGACTCTAACCAAAGGCAGGCTCAACGGAGCCTTTCCCTTAATTGTAAGTTATTATAACATAAATAGTTATTCTTATTGTAAGTTATTGAAAGTATTTGCAGTATATTTATCCAGTGTAGGCTATAGGATAGTAATTATCCACGGCATTGTATATTTCTGTTATAAATTAAGCTAAATATTGCTGTAGGCCTATATTGAAAACGTTGTATACTGTACATCAAAATGAAACTTTGTAAATATAGCACTATAGCAATTAATAACATTGAAAGAATAACAGTGAATAACTGTAGAAGAAAAACTAAATCGTTAAACAACTTGAAAGGAACTAAGTGCTTAGTTTTATTTATCCAACTTGTAAACTCTGCTCCTAATTCAAAGAGAAGGTTCACCTTATAGAGATAAAAGTTTGAAATATAAACTCAAGATAAGATCTCTATCTACAACTTTCCCACTTTTAAAACTATCCATGAAAATGGGAAAAATTCTCTATTAGAGTTTTTTTTCAGTTCACATTTCAAAATTTTTGAAACATTTTAAAAGCTGAACGACTGCTTCAAATTGATGTTTTTTTGCATTGTTGGGATCACATAATACCATTTGTCAAGTGTACAAAAATTATTTTTTTACGTTGGAATTCAGATAGTGAAATGGCATTGTGAAACGATATGGAATAATTAGAACGTGTGATTACAGCTGGCGGGCTCTATTTTAGTCGGTAGCTGACTGTACCGGCCTGGCTGCTATGGAACCTAGTCGATATGAAATATAGAGGAAGTGAGACGCTAGTCGATGTGAATACTAGACGATCTGAGACGATCAGCGCATGATACTTCCAGCCGTCTCACATACTCCAGATTCGTTTTAAAATAGCACCTAGACGATCTGAAATCTAGACGATGTGAGATACTCCCTTCTAGCTATGTCCATCTAGATGTACGTTGTGACTCAAGCGAGATATATGAGGGAATGAGCGTATTACAGACCATAGAAATTGATGTCCATTGAGATGGACACGGTGACTGAATGGGTTAAGAATAAGTAGTATTTTACTTACTCTGTGGGCCAAACGTTTTCAAGTTGTTAAAACCCATATTCAAGGCCGTTTATAAAAATTTGTCTGCAAGTCGTTGAATTCACTTAAAAAGTTAATATCCACAACGCAGTTTGTCATGGAACAAGAAATCCAGGAATTATTTATGCTCATTCTGAATGTTTGATTGAGGAAGATAACTAGCCCATGTTCAAGAGTTATATTGACAATGAAACCGATATTACATTCATAGAAAAAGTAAAAATGTTAAATGCCACTCACCTCCTAAATCTGTGAATACAAAGTCATAATATCTTGTGACAGTGTTGTTGTAAAGTGATGTCATGGTTTCTCAGTTCTTTGGTCTCTGGGATACCTGCAAAAGATAATAATTTAATGATAAAATGGTTTAATCTTATATTCAATATTCAATCGCTTGAATACCTATTTGATGATGGTGAAATAAAAATGATCAAGATTGATTACCAAGACACTCAAGTTATCAATTTGATGAAAATTGCAATATCTTACTCAATAAGTTAGAAGAAAAATATTATTTCTTATATTTCATTGTGAATTTGATGGCCGAAATATTACATTTTCTTGTAAAATGAACATACAATTTAGGTTTCAAGACTAATACAAGGCTAGGGTTTGGTGTGTGTTAGTGTGTGTTTCAATAATTTGATTTCATTTATTCTTTCTTTTAATATTTTACTTGATAATCGTTCCTCAATCTCCTATTTTTTAGTTCTGTTTGTTTTGTTCTTCTATTCAAATAATTATTTTTACTTATCTTAATCACAATTGTAGGGGAGGGTTAAGTGGAAGAGAGGGCCGGCTGCGCTCTAACTTCACCCTCCCAGATAATAAATAAAGGCAGCCATTCTATTCTTTCCTATTCTACAATTAATTGTAAAAACATGTTATTAGAATGTGAATGTAAATTTATTGGAGAATTCAGTTCCTGAAATTTCTAGAGTACGAATCAGGGAAAATAGAGTTCTAGAAAATAAATCAGGGTTTTATTGAATCAAACACACAAAAATCTATTCAGTCAAATAAAGACACCTACGAACTCCTGGGTCCTCTTTGTATAGGTGACCGATTGGATTGGCCAGCAAAAAACTCTGTTCTCTGCTGTAAATCAGTTTCCAGTGGTTCGGAACACACCTAGAACTGTAGGTCCAAACTTATCAATCACCATCATCCAACTCATTACCCACGCACAGGTATCCGTCCTATGTGAGCTTCATCCTCCGGAAAAATTGCAAGTTGAAAGTAAGCATGTAATATTAGTGTGTTTGGCCCAATAAAACTAGACTTATAAACTTAGGGTGAGTTTTGGCTATTCAACACACAAATTCTCTACAATTATTGATACAAAATATTGATTTATTAGCAAATAACCAAGTTTATCCACTTCAAACTTGAAGAATCATGTTTTTATGACTATATGAAAGTATTTTGTTAAATATCTCTATATATTACGGTAGTTGCAGACATGTTTTGATAGATTCAGTCTCGATTCCTAATCAATTGTTAACGTTTTGCTGTTTAGACTATTGTTAAATTCTATAACATTATGTTAATAAACTATTTTCATATTAACAGGTTTTTAATATATTAGCTAATTAATTAGAACATAATCTGCATAATCTTTTCTGCTTAAAAAATGTTGGTAATTTGTTGTATTTCTTTTTTAAACATTTCATTAATTATCATATTTGTGTAATAAATAATATGATCTTATTACTGAGATATAGGCTGATGTAATGTTAACTCTTTCTCGCTCACAGGCCTTCGGCTCATGCGAGGAATATTTTCATAAAAATAGAAAACTGTAATCTGTATCATGCTTTATGAATTGTATGAATAAATCTTATTCTCATTCTTATTTTTGAGCCCCTTTTACATTAATTTTGTTTAATTAAACACCTGAATGAAGGGCCTAGAAATTGCTGAATGAGTAATAAAATAATAATAATAATAATAATAATATCGTGTGCTGGCTCAGGTCTGGTGTCAGAGTTATCAGGTCGCACCTGAATAAGTTCAGTTTTTTAGGCAGCCGGGACCGACAGCTTAACGTATCCTCCAAAACACGGGAGTGGCCCGAGGTAAAATCTTTCGGTCAGAACTGGGATCTAACCCGGGACCTTTGGGCTAGCAAACCAGCACTTGACCCACTCGGCTACGGCCACTCCGAATGAGTAAATCGATAGAAATAACCGCTATTTTCAGCCATCTTTATTTCTGTAACGGAGCTTTTCCCTACCTATAAGCTCTTAAGTAGTAGGACCTATTTAGTTGTGAGTTTAGTACTAAGATCTATAGAAAAGTTAGCCAGTAAGACCTATGAGTTCATGTGTACTTATTTCTTGATTATGATGAGAGGAATCAGCTACAAAAAGTATTTTTCTTCCTGGATTTCTTGTTCCATGACGAACTGCGTTGTTAATATTAACTTCTTATGTGAATTCAACGACTTGCAGTCAAATATTCATTAAGAATAAATAGAATTTACTTACTCTGTAGGCCGAGCGCTTTCGAATCTTTGAGAGGCCTCTGAAAATGGATCTCAAAGATTCGAAAGCGCTCGGCCTACAGAGTAAGTAAATTCTATTTATTCTTAATGAATATTTGACTGCAAGTCGTTGAATTCACATCAAAAGTTAGTATTTCTCTATTACTACAAAACGTTGCAGTAAAATCGAGCAAGTGTGAAAGGGACGCTATAAATAATAACTTAAGTCTGAACTTATCACGTTCTCTATTGAAAGAAATCCATTGATGTTGTCTGTGAATGGAAGAACAAATCTCTATTCAAAAACAATGGAAAAGAGTTCACTGGCACAATCCTCGTTATTATTGTTCTAAACAGAAAAGGTCACATGACCTTCGCTTGGCTGGAAGGCCCGAACCTATATCGATTGATAATGAACTTGACATAGAACTAAAGAAAGTATAATTTCTCAGGCCATTTTAATTTATCTTGCTTTGAGAAGTTCATTCACTATACTCCACTTTGACATCAGATGAACAAGCTCAAAAATTGAGGAATCTTTTTTAGATAGCATCTTTCTCCAAAATATGTTTTTATTTAAAGGCAGTGGCATAGCTAAAGGGTGGGATCAGGGGGATAGGTCCCACCCAGAGACAATGTACATTTTTGAATTTTAACAAGCCCTAAGAGACAATAATCTTTGACAAAAGAGTCAAAAAAGACGTTTTGAATTGCTGGAAATGTGGTTTTAAAGGGATTATTTTTAAAAACATTTCCGGGAAAGTACCCCGGACTCCCCTTTTGAATGAACAAGCTACATAAAGTCTTAAATTACTGTTAGAAGACTACCTTCTTTTAAAATACATTAAGTAAGGTACTATACTGTACCCCAATCAGGTAATAACAAATTGCGTAGTGAAAACAGTTCTTAGTAGGCCTGCTTTAAAGTTTAGTTACTTGAACAATACATTTTTAGCATGAGAGTTCGGATCTCCAACTGACAATGATGCAATAACCGGATGAAAATCCATTATCTTTGACACACAATTTTGGTTATAATAATGTTAGAATGGATGAATTTGTGTCTAGAATCGCTTAAAATGTGGTTTTAAAGGAATTATTTTTCTTAACATTTTCCCGGGGGGATTACCCCCAACCCCCTTTTGAAAGAACTATACATCATAGTCTTGAATTATTGTTTTATTGTTAGAGAACCCCTCCTTCTCCTCTTTTGGTGTACTATATTATAGTGTCTGGAGCCTACTCCCCTCCACCATTACATCATTGGTCATCCCCCCCCCTGTCATTCCCCCCTTGGTCATCCCCTGGTCTGTAGCCTACTCCCCTCCGCCATTACATCATTGGTCATCCCCCCCCCCCAGACTGACTCTGAAGGTACGCCACTGTTCATAATATTGTACGTAGTGTTCATAGTGATTTCTACTAGTTTTTGCATCATTGTGACTAGGAGATCCAACCTCTCATGCTAAAAATGTATTGTTCAAGTAACCAAACTTTAAAAAGCAGGGCTACTTAAAACTATTTTCACTATGCAATCTTTTATTACCTGATTACAGTATAGTGTACCGTACTTTTATATTATTTATTTGCAGATATTTGTAGGTATTTATTTTCTAAACTTATTTATCTTAAAAAAAATTGTTTTACATAGTATGATGTTATAGGACTCACCTATTGTACCGTCAAATAGATCAAGAACGAAATGGATGTGAAACTAGAAACTTTATGTGATAAGTTCTTCTCATTCTTTTGGTTAGGTCGTACAAAAATTGCAATATTCGACACAAAAACAAAACGAATAACTGACATTATTATTTTCAAACGTTGGAATTTCCTAGAAAACACAATTAATAGCATTGGGTTTCAGTCTGTAATCTTATGTAATAGGCATCGCAAAATGAGGCACTAGAACAAATTAAAGATGGTTGCTCATTACAAGAGAATGTCATTGTGCGATGTTTCAATTACGGGAACCAAACATGTATTGAATAATATATGTTATAGCAAGGAAGTCGCAGATTAGGCTATTATATGGCTGGGGCAGAATGATTACTATGATTTTCATGTAGGCTAGGTCTGACCTGTGTTATTTAAATTTGTAGGTTTTTCGTTTGTTATCAAATGTCTGGGAGAGGATTCATACCTCCATTAAAATTTGTAGATTATGCAAGAAGCTATTAATTATTGTCTGCTAAGCTGAACAATGAGGTACTATGATCTGCTTTCGACAAAATTTATAAATTATTTCAGATTTTCCTTCTAGTGCAACCAGTTAGAATAATAAATTGCCAGCTCTTTCAAAGACCGACTTAATTTTTTGTGGTTAAAAATCTGGGAAATTTAGAAAATTATAGCAGTAACTATAGCATTATTTAACCCTAAATTTGAAAAAGGGGTCAATTTTGGAATTGTTTGGGTTTTGGGAGCAAGCGATCTCACCTATGAGTTGTTATTTGGTTATTTCAAATGTTTTATAGTTGTTTATAACCGAAAGACATTGGGGAATAAAATGACATATCCTCCATTCCAATAAAACCAGAAGATTTTTCGAAATAAATTTTTAAAATAATGGACATTTTTCAAGTTTTTTAAGAATCTATTAATTTTTAAAATATAGGAAATTTTTAAAGATTTTGTGAAAATTCATAGAAAAAATAATTGGTTGAAATTAAACATATGTTATTTTATTCCCCGAAGTGTCTTTCAGCGATGAAAACAAATAACCAAAAGTTTAAAATACCTCGTAGGGGAGACAAATTGCCCCCCAAAACCGAGAAATTTCAACTTTGAGCCCCCGTATTTTATAAAATAGTTGAAGAAATTATTTTTCATGGTAATAGTTTACATTTCAATACCTTAATAACATCCAATAAAAGAAACTTCGAGAAATAGATTAACCCTTGCCTACAGCCTTTTAAATTGTAGCGAGAGTTTTCCACTGGAGTTGCTCTGTTTAAAAAGGCTCTGTTTAGTGAAAAATACTCTGTTTAATAGAATAATGTATTGGTTTATTAACTTATATCATGCTGCTTGTTTAACTGTTTTATCAGGGTTAATAGGATAATGAACTGTAGTTCATGTACTTCATCACGACCCATAATTTATAATGAACCGTCGTTCAACGTTCATGGGTCATGCCAATTATTTACCATACATGAACACAAATTGCAATAATTTCTTCTCACACTGCAAACCAATAGACCACATGACCCATTCACGATTTTGACACAATAACATACTTTTTATTACCAAATTCACTTCTAGTAGGCCTACTATATGGTCAAACACACACGCAATCCTCTCAACAGCAATAATTATTATAATCAACAACGGCCTTGGCATCTTCTAGATTCTAGATGCATCACAAATAACTCTTCTTATTCTTCATCTTATTTTTCGTCATATTCTCCTTCTCCTACTGTTTCTTCTTCTTCTTTATTTTCTTCTGTCTTCTCCTTCTCCTGTTTTCTTCTTCATATTCTTTTAACTATCATTCTCTTCCACCTCCTCTTCTGTTTAATCCATCATCTTCTCCTTTTTCTTCCATCATATCTTCTCTTTCTGCTACTTCTTATTCTTCTTCTTTTCCTTCTTCTCCTTCTTCTTCTTCTTCTTTGTTCTTCTCCTTCTTATTCTTCTCATCGTCTTCTCCTCCTCCTCTTCAACCTTCTCTTCCTCATCATCCTACCTCTCTTCCCCCCCCCCCACCTCGTCCTGTTATCATCATCGTCTTATACAATCTCAAGCATGCCTGAATGTGCAGCATTGTGTATCAACCTTCAGATAATATCATCGTCTTCTTATCCTTCTTCTTCTTCTTCTCCTACTGTCTTCTTTTTGTTCTATCTTCTTCTATTAGCGTCCCCGTTTTCTCCTGTTTTCTTGTCCTGATTTCTTCTTCTTCTCTAGTCTTCTTATTCTTCTGTCTTCTCATTACCCTTCTTCTTTTCCACCTTATCCTCCTCCTCCTCCTCCTCCCCCCACTACTTCTTCTTCTTTTCATCCTCCTCCTCCTTCTTCTACTCCTCCGCCACCTTCTACTCCTCCTCCTCCTCCTCTTCCTCCTTCTTCTACTCCTCCTTCTTTCATCATCATCAACATCCTCCTTCTCCTACTTCTCATCATCATCATCATCATCATCCTCCTCCACCTCCTCCTCCTCCAACTCCTCCTTCTCCTCATTATTATCCTTTTTCTACTACTTCTTCTTCTTTTCATCCTTCTCCTTCTCCTCATACTCCTTCTCATTCTCTTAGTCCTCCTCCTTCTCCTTTTCCTTCTTCTCCTCCTTTCTCTTCTCCTTCTCCTCCTTTCTCTTCTCTTTCTCCTCCTTTCTCTTCTACTTCTTCTCCGCTCGTCTTTTTCGTCTTTTTCTTCTCTCTCTTCTTCTCTTTCTTATCTGTTCTTCTTCTTCTACTACTTCTTCTTCTTTTCATCATCCTCCTCCACCTCCACCTCCTCTTCCTACTCCTTCTCCTCCTCCTCCTCCTCTTCCTCCTTTGCCTCCTCCTCATACTCCTTCTCATCCTCTTAGTCCACCTCCTTCTACTACTTCTTCTTTTCATCATCCTCCTCCTCCACCACCTCCTCCTTCTGTATTTTTCTTGTTCTGTTTTCTTTTCCCGTCCTCCTTCTCCTGTTTTCTTGCTCTGCCATCATCTTCTTCTTCTCCTCTCCCTTCTTCTTCTCCTCCTCCTCCTCCTCCTTCAGATGATGTTCAGTGAGCTGTAACTGAAGTTTAATACCTATATATAGCTTCAAATATCTACAGTATATAGATGGAGCTCTCTGAAATTAGTGAATTTTGTAAGAGACAAAAATACTCCTTTGAAAGGAAAAACTTTTTATAGTAAATTATCACTTAGAATCGCTGTGACTAACCATTTGTTCATACTTACTCAGTTTTACTCCGCTAGAAGTTTACAAATTTATCTTGAGGCTAAATTGACTATCAACTGAAATAATCAACTTGTATGCATGCTCTTTAGCATTTTATTTCATCACTGTTTCATCAAGTCCTTCTCACCTATCATCCTTTCTTGTGCTCCTTAGAATTAAATTAATCATTTTTTCATCTATCCATTCTCTTTGTTAGTTGAGTGTGGAAGAGGACCAACAGTCCTAACTTCGTCCCTACTAAAGGCAAATAATCAATCAATCTCCTCGACTTACCTTACCTTTTCGTACTTTTATTACTCTGGCTAGGGTTAAGTTGACAATTTTTTTCTTACTTTTTTTTTGAGGATGAAGCCCACATAGATCTGAGACCTGTGCGTGGGTAATGAGTTGGATGATGGTGATTTATGAGTTGAACCTACAGTTTTAGGTGGGTTCCGAACCACCGGGAAGTAATTTCACATCAGAGAACAGTGTCGTTTTTGCTGGCCAATCTAACCGGTCACCCTTACAAAGAGTGCCCAGGAGAACGCAGCTTATCTCTATCTGATTGAACAGAAACCTGCTACGGCTCGCGGCTATCACTTCCATTTGGATGATGTCCACGTGAGTCTGAAACTTGTGCGTGGGTAATGAGATAAATGACTACACAAAATATGCCAGGCTGAACGAGAATCAAACTCGTGGCCGCAGGAGGGAGTAGCAGCCAGCCAGAGTTTTAAAATCAGAGACAAGCGCTCAAACTGATTACTGATTATGCCGCTGACAATTGGGTCAGCAGAATTTTTAGGTTTACAACAAACCTAACCAAATGAAAATTTGATTTACAACTTACAGGAGACACTTCCATAAAATTTCTGGTCGTTTAGGAGACATAATCAAAAACCTGTGAAAATACCCCTTTGAGGGTCAAATTATCAACCTCCTTTTTTTTGAGGATGAAGCCCACATAGGTCTGAGACCTGTGCGTGGGTAATGAGTTGGATGATGGTGATTGATGAGTTTCATTAAACAGGTTACTATTAGGAAGAAGAGAAGGAAGGAAGAAAGGCTGGTCAAGTGGTAAATTCAACGACTTGAAGACAATTTTAAGTGAGAATAAATTATATTTTTACTCACTTCAGGCCAAACATTTTTGTGTCACGGAGACTCAACCTCAAAGGCCTGAAGTGAGTAAAATTATAATTTTTCTTAATTAAAATTGATTGCAAGTCGTTGAATTTACAATAAAAAGTTAATATTAACAACACAGATCGTTATGGAACAAGAAATCCAGGAATTTAAAATCACTTAGAACCGACCCAAAATTTTATTTTAGACTATTTCAAGCCATTCTTAAGATTTATTTATTCACAAGTTGATGATCTCCACTGGGTCTGATGAGATCCGTAGTGGTACAAAACAAATTAAATAATACAATACTAGTCTACAGAATATATACATGTAAGAGTAACTATATAATTGATATATCAGTATTAGAGAATAAAGAAAGAAATAAAAATAATCTATTGAAAAAGAACCATGCAATGAGGTATAGGTAATTCATTATCCTTATAGGGCCCTTACACTAGTAAAAATACTGTCAATAATATTGAAGGACCGATATTGACAATACTGGTTTGTGATACCTTTTTGCAAACGGCCCTTACACTTATCAATAATACTGTCAATAGAATTCGTCAGTATTTGTCATCGTGTATGATTTGTGAAGTTTTTGATAACCTATTTCGTTAAGAATTAATTAGTTGATCGAAAATTAACAAATAATGATAAAAGATGAAAAAAAAAGAAAAGGCTTGTTTGGATTTAATACTATTTACTGACAATAATATTACTGATTATTATTAATATTTTCTATTATTACTGACAATAATATTGATAACTCGTCAATAATATTGTCAATAACAGACGGTATTGATGGTGGATTTCTAGAAATCTAGATATTCTTCAATACAAGTCATCAATACATCAGAATTATCTTTTTGTCTCAATATTATTGTCAATACTAACTTATATTGACAATATTTTTACTAGTGTAAGTGCCCTTTTATGATTAACCTTATTGTAGAAGAAATAAAATAAAATAAAAATTTGAAGAAAGACAACTCCTACTTTTTTTCTTCTAGCATGAATTTCCAAGATTACGTCAATATATTAATTCATCCACATTTTGTATTCTAATTTGTAGCATAAATACCTACTTATTTTGTAGTGAGTTATTTTAAAGAACCATAAGCTAATGTGCATACTTTGCTGTTTTTCATCAACCCTAACAATACTATTGGAGCTATTTTAAAATTTTATTAGTTCAAAGCTTAGAGAAATTCGTTTAATTTGTTCCATCATGAGATATCATGCAGGATGAACCATTTAGCAGTTGGTGAAAGGAATTATAAAATTTCGTTATTCTCAAAAACATTTCTTATTTTGAAGTGACATGACTTCATAGTTGTTACAGTAGCAGGATGTTGGTCTTGTTTTTTTGGCAAATTTAGAAAAAAGCAGTCTGGAAAATTTTGCCAAAAAATTGAAAAAATCTTGACCTTTTTTAAGATGGCGGAAGAAGCACAGAGTGATGGAAACATAGGTTGCCTGCCTTCTAGTCATCCCAAACAACACGATACAAGAATTAGAACTACCTGATTAAATAATATTCACTGAACACCTCTGGCAAATGAACGATAGTTACATCCATAGATATAGAAGCTAGTACTCTGTGTCCTATAGCATGCTCTTGTACTGTATATAGTTCCTGTTTTTAAGGTTATGTTTGCATCCAATACAGCACCTGATGAGCATTGAAATATTCTTTTTGGAGTTCAAAAGTCAGAAAAAGTTCATTGCAACAAATGGGAATGTCCAAAGACGCAGCAACCTTTTGATCTCTGAGGTCAAGCAGAAATTTCTCCAGCATTTCATAATGTTGGTCACATTGCAACATTGCTGCCAACACGATTTAGTGTCGGAAAGAATGTTGTGATGATAATCGTTTTTGTTGCATCATACTTATCACTAATTTCAATAATGTTCAAAGTAGGAAGGAGATGTGTCATGGTTTAATTTTCTGTGGAAATTGTTTACAATTATTTTTGGAGATGAACTTGGTCATAAGTTATACAAATGTCACGAGTTCTGTAATAATATCGGCCTATGTTTCATGTGTTATTCAGGGGTGCCCCCCCTCTAAGCCTCATGACGCACCCCCCCCCCTAAATTTACCACCAGCCCCACCCATAAATTAGGCACCCCTACAAAAAAAATGCGAAAAAACAAGCCCCCAGTATTCTTTCTAAAACTAAAAGAATATTTATATAGCTATTGAAAAAATTCAAACCCAGTCAATAAAATACAAAATGTATGTATATTTCTTGAGAAACTTTACATAGGTAACATTTTTTTGTAAAGGTAAAAAGGAAATATCAATGAAATGAATATATGAACTTCTACTCAATAAACTTAATTCCAAAATAGCTAAATAAGAATGTGAATCTAAATGGTTTTTAAACAATCAAATATTATTACAAATACACAATGGTTTAATAAAAATGAAATAACTATAAGTTTATGTTCGGTGTACCAATTACATCAAGGGAAAACAATTCTACAAAGTTTTTCCTTTAAAGGAAATGAAAACAATGAGTTGATAACTTCATTTGTAAAACACAAAAATTCAAAATAATAAGTCAATTATGCTAATATTTATTGGACAGTAGTTAAACAACAGGTTATTTACTTAGTGTAGTATCTTGGGAGTATTTATGTATGGATGAAGTACATAAAAGGCACACATTTCACGAAAAGTTATTTACAACACACAATCGAAAGAAGCGTATTTCAAAAACAAAATACAAACATAGTTATAAAAAATTACAGAATTTTTAGTGTTTACTTAGTAAGTTTTGCTATAGCAGTTCCTACGAATTAGTAAGTAGTTATCGTAAAATACATGAAAAACATCAACAGTTTGAAGTCAAAACTTTAAATTTGTAGGCTGTGACCATCCACAAGTTAGCTAGGCACCTTCTAAGCTTGTTAAATAAATCTTTTCAAACTCTAAATAGCAGTTTTTGTCTTAGGGACAAGGAAACAGAAAACCTTTCAATATTATTTCTTTAGAAATAGACTCAAGTACATATTTTTGCAGCTAGAACCATTAGATTGGACAACCACGAGTTTCCCATAGCTGATCTGAGTCTATTTTTGATAATTTTAACTCGACTCATTGCTCTTTCCGCTGATCTAGTAACAGCTAAGAAGAGTAAAGTTGTATGTATCTTTCAGAACACTCGCTTAGCGTCTCACCAAGCTAGAACAATAACTTCCTGCACAAATCCTAAGCATAAAACTATTTTAGCTAATTCATATTCAATAGTATAATAATAATTATAAATCTATTGTCATTAATTGACATTCTATCTGGTGACTTCGTAATATATTTTTGAATGTTGTCACGTTAAACACGGTTTCAATCAACTTCAATCCCCCCAAAACGTTTTTTGGAACCCCCCTCCAAGAATTTCAATGAGAGTCTGCGTCATAGCCCCCCCCCCCCCTAGTGGGTACCCCTGTGTTATTGTTTTATTAATAACATTTAATAATGCTATCTTTAAATGTTTAATCGAATATGAAGGATACTCATAGACTATCAATTCTAATATTTTTTTTGTTTAAATTTCAATTGTCATCCAATTTTAATTTTCAATTCCAATTCCTTTTTTTTTCAAATTCAATTCTTTATTTTAATTCTATTATCAATTATAGTTTAAATTAATGTTTAATTTCCCCCCTACGATAAGTTCAATTCTTTTTTACAATTTTTTATTCGAATAGTTACAGTACAATAGATATGACCTACGACCTACATGAAAACTAAAAGTGAGAGGATGAAACCCACATAGGTCCGAGACCTGTGCGTGGGTAATGAGTTGGATGATAGTAATTGTTGTGTTTAACCTTCAGTTTAAGGTGGATTCCTTACCACCACAGAAAGTGATTTTACAGCAGATGATTGGTCTTTTATGTTGGGTAATCCAATCGGTCACCCTTACAAAGAGGACCCCGGAGTTTGTAGCTTAATCTTTATCTGGCTGAACACCTTGTTCAACCTAAACAGTAACGTTGTTCAAGAGACTTGGTCTCTTAACTGTACCCTGCTTATATGTGTATGAAGATACTTTGTACTGTATGTAAAAGAAGAGTGATATTAGCCATAATCGGTACACGATTATAATACAAGAGGCAGAGAAGATTATCACTTGGTGAGTCACAATAGTAGCGTATACAAACAAAAACCTAGTTATATTGATAGGAAACTCTGCAACAAACTACCGCAGGTTTAAAGAGACTTCAAAATATATAAATTAAGAAAAACAATTGAAAAAATATTTAGTTGATAGAGCTTTTTAAAGTGTACAAGAGTTCCTTTTACATAAAAATTAGCCTCACTCAACTAATTGATATAATAATTAATGTAACTAGTGTATAAGATTGTATAATTGTTGATATCAATTGTCTTCTTCCGTAACTGGTGTCACCAAGATGTAATCTACAAAAAACCTGCTACTGCTCACAGTTATCTCTTCCTTAATTTATTCAAAGTTAATTTTTCAATAATGTATGTGGTATAAATATGATACGTGTATATATTTTCTATTATGTAAACCCCAATATATAATTGTAAAAATAGAATATATACAGGTTGTTTCGGAACTCTCTACCAATACTTCTAGGCAGTGTTTCTGGACCACTAACAAAATTAAATATCGTAATAAAAATTTTCTAAAATCCCCAGTTACTCACACAGCCGCCATTTTGTTTTTTTCACTCATTATTTTTTTATTCAAACACCTCTGAATGTATAATTTTGAAATTTTGCAAACAGCTTTATAACAATTAAAAAAAAAATCAATCAAAACTTTCCGACATCAAAAAACAAAATGGCGGCCATTTAAAATCTTTGAACAGGATTAAATTAATAATGGCTGATGATATCAAAATTTAACTGGAATAACGTTTTTTAGATATTTTTATTGCAAATCCAACGATACCTCATTTTCCAAGATTAGCTAACAATTAACAAAGATATGCTACTTCTTTAGGTGTGCAGTGGTTGAGAACGGGTTGCAGTTTCTCGCTTCCAACCACTGCACACCCTAAAAAGTAGCATATCTCATGTTAATTTTTGGCCAATCTTGAAAAATGAGGTATCGTTGGATTTGCAATAAAAATATCTAAAAAACGTTATTCCAGTTAAATTTTGATATCATCAGCCTATAATTTAATCCTGTTCAAAGATTTTAAATGGCCGCCATTTTGATGTCGGACAATTTTGATTGATTTTTTTTTAAGATTGTTTTAATTGTTATAAAGCTGTTTGGAAAATTTCAAAATTATACATTCAGAGGTGTTCGAATAAAAAGGAATGAGTGAAATAAACAAAATGGCGGCTGTGTGAGTAACTGGGGATTTTAGAACATTTTTATTACGATATTTACTTTTGTTAGTGGTCCAGAAACACTGCCTAGAAGTATTGGTAGAGAGTTCCGAAACACTCTGTATAATTCTGAATGGACGGATACCTGCTATGGCGCAAGTGATATGGTCATTCAAAGACTTCAACCAATAATATAGTCCAATAATATTGACTCAATAATATTTAGTACATATTGTTCATTTCAAAATAAAAGAACCAGCAGGTACTACCATTTTTTCCATCTAAGTTAACCTAGAAAATTGCACGCTAAAAGTACAGATGAAAAATAATCTAAACTAAAAGGAACTCAAGGAATGCTGCAAAATATACGGTTACACTATAAAACCCGCTGTGGGTCAATGTAAGGAACTCGGGCTATTGCATAACTAACTCAGTCCAGACTTTGTAGTTGACTTTTCCTCATACATTGTCAGTGTGGGCTTACACACTGAATCCTGAAAATGCAGGAATCTGCAGCCCGTAAGGTTATGCACAGTCACGGCAGAGATCATCTTACAAGGTTGAAGTCACGGTGTGTTGTTGTTGATCTTTTACAGGATAAGTTGGTTGAATTTATGTAATTGCAATGTCAAGGACAAGTAAAGTAATTAGAAACATTATTGTCGAGTTTTGGATGGTCCTGCTTCAGTGCAGAATGTCAAGCATGAGCCCACTCTAGTTTTTGACATAAGTTTTTCTCTTGTTTTTGCAAGCCATGACCTGAAATTCAGTATATATTAAGTTAGTTGTATAGAGTCTAGGTTTATTGAAAATGTGATTTTTTGAAAATTGTTTTAATTATCAATTTTTGCTTAATGAAGAGTTCTTCAAGATGACAATTGTAGCCGTCTCCCCAAACAGTTATACCATACTGAATTATGGACTGCGAAAGAGCGTAATATAACAGCTTAAGGTGGTTAGTATTTTTGAAGATATGAATTATGCTTCTATTACTGAATTTTAACAAGAGTCCATGATATTCTTTACAAAATTATTCAAAGTTAGCAGATACAGAACTAAAAATCATATCTGCAGCACATAAAAGAAATATTTTGGTTGTGTTTTTGAATTTTTTTTTTCAAAATTTCCTGGTAGATCACTTTTCATCTTCCTCCTCATTGCTTCTCTTTCTTTTCTTCTTCGTCCTTTTCCTCCTCTTCCACTTTCTTTTCCTTCCCCTAACCACAATATCCTCCACATTCTCCTTCTCATCATGCTGCTGACGTTCTTTTTCCAGTTCTTCTTCACCACTTTCTCATCTCCTTTTTCTTCGTCGTCTTCTTTTTATTCTTCATCTTCTTTTCATTATTCTTATTATTTTCCTCCTCTTTTTATTCTCTTTCTTCTTCCCCTTCTTCTTATTCTTCTCCTTCTTCTTCCCCTTCTTCTTTTCTTCTCCTTCTTTTTCTCCAGCATCTTTTCGTTCTTCAACTGTCTTTATCTTCTCCTTCTTCTGAACATTTCCTTCTAACCCATCGTCATTTTATTCATCCTTATTTCCTCCATCTTCTTCTCCTTCTCCTCCTCCTTCTTCTTCTTTTTCTCTTTTTCTTCATCTTCTCTTTTTCTTCATCTTCTTCCTCATTTCTTCTTCCCCCTTCTGCTCCACTCCTTTCTACTTATCTTTTTTCTTACATTTTCATCAGCATCTTCTAGTAATCCACAAGCATCTTCTTCTCCACTTACATCATAATTCTGTTTCTCCGTTTCCTCATTTTTTCTTCCTTTTCTACTTTCCCTCTTTGCTTCTTCTCCACTTTGCCTCTTTTTCAACAGAATCTTCTCGTCGTTCATGAACATTTCCTTCTAACCCATCGTCATTCTCTTCATCCTTATTTCCTCCATCTTCTCCTGTCTTCTCCTCCTGTCTTATTCTTCTCCCACATCCATATTGACTTCCACAACAACACTGATATAACTACTACCTACTTAGCCTCCTAACTGAGTCGCATAGTGTGGCCTGTTACATAAGCATCAACGGCAATTCACTTTCATCAAGCGACAGCGGCAGCGGCAGCGGCAGCAGCAGCTCAATTAACATACCCGTCCTGGAAAAAGGACGTGAAGGCTACTCTCCGCTATATTTGCCATGCTGCCGCCTGCATTCCTCTCCTCTCCACCTCACTCACTCATCTATAACTTCGATCAAACTATTGATTCCCAACTTTACTAGCAAATCGAGTTTAGATTAATTCAAAATACTGCATTTGTAGGAGTTTCTCCCTATTATTACGAGTTCTAATGCTGACAAAATTCAAAGGAAAACCAAAAACATGAAAGAACGGGTGCATAAAAATTAATTATTTCCAACGAATTGTATAGGGATAAAAATGATTTTTTTTCTGAGGATGAAGCCCACATAGGTCTTAGGCCTGTGCGTGAGTAATGAGTTGGATGATGGTGATTGATGAGTATAGTTTTGATAATATTGATTGATAATAATTATAGTAGTGAAGATTAAGGGGTTTTTAACTATATAGCATACGGTATACGGTCTTGAAACACGTCCGATACTAATCACAAAGTAAGTGCTGTTGTAAATGCAAACTTATAATTAGAGTCCGGATGTTAGCCGAAATGCCTTGCTTTTAGGCATCATACCTATTTTGATAGTTTTTGTATATTTTTGCCTATTCTACTACATTTTCTATTTCTGCCTAAAACGCTGGTTTTAAAAAGGAAAACCAAACAGCAAGAAAGAACGTGTGCAAAAAAATGAATTATTTTCAACGAATTCTAGGGATAAAAAATGATAATGTAGCGAATATGAAATTGGAGTGAATAGAGAGAAAGAAGGCAAAGTGGTTCTTGGCGTTATCTGCTATGTAAATGTTTACTTTTAAGCAATTAATTACTCTGCTTTTGACACTTTTATGGTGTTTACTTGGTAATTTGTAGAATGTTCTAGTTGTTTGATTAGAAATTAATGGAGTCTTATCGAATATTGTAGAAAGTGCTAGTTTCTTTATTTATTTATTTAGAAGATGATAGAGAAATCTAGAGATATCTCAATTATGATAAAGTATGTAAATAGAGGAAGCCTCTTGTAAATGAGTTCAGTCTTCTTTGGAATTCGTTGTGATAAACAAGTGTGACAGTTAAGTAGTTCAGTTATTGTTCTACGTTGATAAGTGGCAGTAGTGACAGTTCGCATTAATACAGACAGTGAAATCCCATTGGTGCTATTACAAACCATGCAATGAACTTTCATTGTCTGTAGTGATAATTCTCTTGACAGTTCAAAAGTGATAATTCTTTTATTTATTACTGTATTGACGGACTTGTGCTACGTAAGTTAATTGCTCTTCCTCGACGTTTCTTTTTGAGTATTATTGGACAGTTTATTGTACAGTTATTGTTTATTATTAGATCGGCCTTGTGACATTTAGTGATTGATTTTTGTTCAGTTTATTGGAAACTCAGTATCAGTTGAACAATATCGTTTTATCTGTTTCCGATTGCTTATTTTTTGTGTAAGAAATTACTGAACAGTGTGATTTGTGATTATCTGTGTAAATAAAGTGCGAGTGATAAATTTAAGTGTTGCCAGCGTTATTTTAGACATAGAACCCGCAACAACAACAACTCTTGCCTCTAAACAACTCAACCAAAAAGCCTCTAAAACTTTGAGGCTTTTCAACTATATAGCAGAGAATAGGCACATAAATTCAGCTACCATGATGCATATAGGCATATATCAGCTGTATAAATTATATACATCATATATACATTATATACATCATATACATCATATATACATTATATACATCATATACATTAGCTTTATATGTATCGCTGCACATTCCGAAGATGATGCTTCAATTTGAGAAGTCAAGAATTTGTTAAACAGGGTTAGTGTCTGCAACAATTAATCCTTTATTCTAATATATTACTCCTGTCTGCCTGAGATATTGCCTGAAATAATAACAAAACTTAAAAAGAGGGGGCGACTTATTGCTTCAGTCTTCAGTGAATTTAGTGAATGAAAGGGTATAACATTAAAGGTGTTCCTGGTGAGATGGGATGTGCAATTAAAAGAGAATTGCAAACGTGTGTTATCTTTAAACTCATGTTTGGACAAAAAAAAAAAATTTTTGTTAAACAAATTATGGTGACACATGACACATCTAATGAACTTGAAATGAGCCCAAATTCAGTAGCGTGCTAAAAATATGTGGAAAGATCGTTTTCAATCAATTATAAAAATAATATCCTCTCGGACAGAAGACAAAGTTCAACTCAAGAGAACTTGAAGAAATATATTGTAATGAATAATAAGACGAAATTGTCAACCACATTTATCACAACCACATAATAAATGTGGCTGTGACAATTTCGTCTTGTTATTCATTATGGATACCTTCCACAATATCAACTTCGCCACTGCAAAGAAAAAAAATATATTGTAATTATGTGCAATCAGTAAAATGCAAATTATCCAATTATGAAATCCGTATTTTCACAATGTTTATGAAATGCATATTTTTTATTTTCAATTGCCTATTATATTGTCTTTTTAATGCCTTCTTGCCTGCTATTTTTGTGTTTATTTAATGCCGGGCTCTACTACTTATAATCGTTATTATGACGTCAATAGTATTAAAATTTCATCTAAAGATGAAAATCACTAAATAAATGTTTACAAAGTGAAAAGATAAAAGTTCCTGAATAGAGTGTCAGTGGATAAGAAATAAGTTAGAGTAGAAATTATATAAGATGAAAAGAGACTGAGTGAACTGAATAAAGCAAAAAAAAGTAGAAGGACAGGAGGAGCAAGAAGATTGATTGTTGATTGTTTTATTAAAATTCCAGGTCTTTAAAATAGAAAAATGAAAATGGAAAATTGAAATGAAAAAAAAAAGAATGGAGTGGAAGTAGGTGGAAGGAGAAGAATGAGAAGCATGAAATGAAAAGGAGAAGAACAAGAACAAGTACAAGAAGAAACAGACAGCTCAAGTTCAAACATCTGCAAGTTCAGTTGAGAAGACAAAAGCTGGAGGTACCAAAACAACAATAAATACCTAATTAATAAACAGTAAACTACTGCCTCCCACCGCCAAGTTTGTAATAAACGTTATCAGTGATTATAGTGCGATGATTGTTGACAAAGAGAAGAAGAAGATGGAAGTTTAATTATAATAAATAATAAGTTATATCCTTATTACTCGGGCTTTTCCTTGTTGCTGATGCTTTGGTGGCCACACGAAGGACACTGGATAGCATCCGGTAATTAAGTAAGTAAGTGAGTAAAGGTTAAGATATCCTTCTCCATCGAGACCACATCGAAGCTGGTGGAATTTCGACCGTGCAACAAGGTTAGATGTTCCGGTAAATGTTTATATTCAATCATTGAATACCTCTCCTGAAATAATTATGTGTTTGTAAACAAAATTTGAACATTTCTTTTTTTCTGTTTTTCGCTGGCCAGTCTAATCGATCACCCTCACAAAGAGGAAGAAGGAGTTCGTAGCTTATCTTATCTGACTGAAGAAGTATCTGCAATTTCCCATATCTGTATGATAAAAGGCGATGTGTGTATGCATGTATGTTCCCAGTAAACTCCAAAACCGCTGAAACGATTTTTATTACATTTTCAGGCACAATGTAGAATTCTGAGATGGTTCCTGTGAAGGTTGGGAGTTCAAAAGTCCTCGCTGAAAGAAGCAAAGAAGAGAAATCTATCCTTAAAGGAGCAACTCATAGCTCATAGAAGTCAACTGTTTTCAATCATATGGTGGGCCATTATTTATGCTGGCTTTCAGACTTACTCGCGTACCGTGTAGTCGGAGCCTTCCAATCATGTAGGAAACATACGAAAAACAAAATTTTTCTTTGGTGAAAAAAAAACAAAATTTTCCAATTACATAACCAAACAAAAAATATCATTTTAGGATTTTAGAAAAGCTAGGAAGATGCAGTTTGTGCTAGGCTTTTGGGAATTCTCCGGGTATCGCTATTATAGCCCAACTAAAATCCCGTTGCAACCACTATGTGTGGTTAATGCTGCATGATGACGATTGATCCACAGTTTTAGATGGGCTCCGAATCATCTGGAAGTGATTTACAGCCGAGAATAGATTGTTTTTTGCTTGCCAATCCAATCGGTCACCCTCACAAAGAGGGCCAAGGAGTTCGTACCTTATCTTATCTGACTGAACAGGGGTTTGCGACTTCCCATATTACCAATAATTGAGAGTTGAATTGATTGTACAGTGTTTACGTCCCAACAATATTGTGTATCACATGTGGACTACAGTTTATATCCGATAATGAATGAGCACACAAGTTAGAATTTTGTAACAGTCAGGTGGGATGTAGAAAGTTGGTCCTGTTCGTGTGGAGAGAGAAAGAGAATGTGAGTGAGCGAGAGAGTATGAGAGCGATTGAGATAGAACACAACTTCTTGAGCGAAGGATCTGTGAAGTCAAATCTCAAGGACGTTTGAAACAAGTTGAGAAACTTGGAGTAGCACACTCTCGTGTCCTAGCTGCTACAACAAGAAGAGAGAAAGAGTGAAAAAGAAAGAGAGAAAATTGAGAATTTGTTGTATAGTTGCATTTTATGAGCTAACCAGTAATAGCGTGTTAAAACTTTGTCTCGTAGCAACTGCATCATTTGAGGAGGACAAGGAATTGGGGATTGATAGATAAGGATCAAGAATAGATCAAAAGAGTGAGGACGGAAGAGATAGAGAGAGAGTGAGTGAGTGCGTGAGTGAGTGAGAGTGAGAGAGAGCAAGAGAGTGTGTGTATGTGAGAGAGAGTGACAACATGAGGATGACAAGGAATTGGGGATTAATTGATAAGGAACAAGAATAGATAAAATGAGTGAGCGAGAGAGAGTGAGAGAGTGGGATAGATAGAGAGAGAATGAGAGTGAGTGATTTAAAGAGTGAGTGGGATTTATCTTTGTTGAGATGTGCAACTTTAAAATATCACTGTACTTGATCTGACTACTGCATGCTGCATGAAATGAACAACCAAGTCTAAGTGGTAGCAAAATTGCAAAAGTAAAGGTATAGCCTTCACAAAGTATACAGTATTATTACAGGTTTTTATGATATACGGGTATTTATGTATACAAAGTACAGAGTATTGATAGACATCGCTTGATTTGAAACTATTTATTAACTATTGATTTCGCAAGTACTAAACTTTTGCTATGCTTGGCATAAAATAGTTATTGCCTGCTTTGGAGAAAAGTATATTTTAACTAAGAAATGAAAGTTCAAATCGAAAGTCAAAGTACATTTTACGGTCGTTTTAATCATTGTTCCTTATGTACTGTAATTAAAGTGAATACTATGGGCTAATAAAACATTTATCTGATAATTAATGGAATGATGAGTTATATTTTCATGAGCAGCCAGTTAGTGTACCTGGAAATTAATGTATTTAGCTATTTCTACCTACTGTCAATCCACCTTTCACTCCGCCTTTGTTCAGGACACCTTTCCGAACCAACTCTGAATCAGAACAAACAATTTTTTTCTGAAGGATGAAGCCCACATAGGTATTTGAGTCCTATGCGGCAGGTTGGCCGATAAAATTAATAGGATTACCTCATTGTATTCTTATAATGATATTGGTAGTGACAGCATCAGTCTTATTCATTGAAAATACTATTTCTACTAGACATACTAGTCCCATATAATCTAGTAGTTAAAGTCAACAGTCCACATTGTATCTAAAAGGCATTAGCATGTTTTTCCGGATATTTTATTGCCAGTAAAAGGAACCCAGTTATAGCACAAGCTATTACAGTAACAAAAACAATAATTTCTTTCAAATTCTCAGACATTTCACTTTCTATCCATCACCATTACAAATTTACTACTTCAAATTTCTTGGGAACGCCAGTTCAATTTCTAACAGTAGAGAACTCTGAAGAAACAATTGGAGTAGAGTAATGCTGATGATTACGTTGATTACTACTAGGTACTAGCCAGTCAAGTGTAATTTCAAGGTTATTGACCTTCTTTATTCTTTCCTGTACTGATCTCCTTCAATTATATACGCATTTACTGGGACATAGTATATATAATATATACTGAACTATGCATGTCTATATCTATGTAGAGAAGGAACGAACGTTGATGGCCTCTGATGAAATCATGATAACTTTTATATTTTTCCTGTTTGAGAAACGCATCCTTGTTTCCAGGTTATAATGGGTCAATTTTAGATGTATTATTATGAACAATAAAGTAGATTATCATTTTCAATAAATCATTGCAGAATCTTCCTTAATCGGTTTAAAATATATTATAAGTAAAAAATAAATACATTATCGATTTAATTTTATTAAACCATTGCAGAATCATACTCAATTAGTTTTAGATTCATTATGAGTAAAAATAGACGCGCTAGTTATAATATTCATTTTGAATCTAAATTATTAACGTTTTATTTATTTAATGGCATAGGATTGAGAAGGCAACGGGAAACCACTACATTCATGATCACCCAGTTCGAATCTGTTGTCAAAGCATGGCTTCTTCAAAATCCTTTTTACTCTTTTGCTGAATTTGATGCTATAAATATCAACTCTATTCTAGACTACACTTAAACCTTCCAAATACCCCATTGCCCTAGGTCTACTTATCTTTGCCCATCTGATTTATTTTACTTGAATTTTATTTATTCAGTTTTTAATCTATATATATAATGTGCTTATTACCGGAATGATTAGGCTTTATTTAGTCGTTTATCTTATAATATTTCTGTAGTTCTTAAGTAGCTCATATATCTTTGTTAGTATTTCTACTATACTATGCTTGTTTTGTAATGTGTTGACTGTTATTGATAATAATATATATGTTTAATCGACTTGGCCTATGTTACATTGATTGTATTTTGGCTCAATAAAATCAATTATCAATTACCCAAGATATCCCAAGAATCAGCAACACACCATGCCAGGAAGAAAGCTGACAGAAAGACGAAGTGGTGAGTTGCTGCCAACCAATCTTCAGGTTGATATAACCAAAGAAGAAAAATTTATTCATGACAAAAATACAATAAAGCAAAGAATCAAAGTAGAATCAGCAACACACCATGCCAGGAAGAAAACTGACAGAAGGACGAAGTGGCGAGTTGCTGCCAACCAGGTTGATATAACCAAAGAAGAAAAATTCATTCATGACAATAATAGAGATAAGCTGCGTTCTCGTGGGTCCTGTTTGTAACGGTGACCGATTAGATTGACCAGCAAAAAGGACACTGTTCTCTGCTGTAAAATCACTACTCGTTGGTTGGGAACCCACCTAAAACTGTAGGTCCAACTCAATCACCATCATCCAACTCATTACCCACGCACAGGTCTCAGACCTATGTGGGCTTCATCCTCAAAAAAAAACCCAATAGTCCAAAGAAAGTAGATAATTTCGAATTTTGTTTAGATTTTAGTGCCAGAACATAGAAGTCAGAACATACCATTTCATTTTGATTGGTCTAAAGCCTGTATTGGAAAGTGAATCCAGTGTTAGAATAGCTCCACCAGGCAACGTTTTTGATTCGGCATGAATAAAGTCAGCTGCTATAACACCTTTTCCAAAACTCTGAGACCTACTTTACAAAGAAGTAGTCATAGATAAAACTAATTTAACACTATAATTCGCAAAATACAATACGGTTTATTTGAAAAGTAATATCAGAAAAATCTTCGTTTAGGCTTCTACTAACGTGATAGCCGAGTGCCGTAGCAGGTATCTGTTCAATCAGAGATAAGCTACGAGACTCCTGGACCATCTTTGTAAAGTTGACCGTTGGGATTGGCCGGCAAAAAATACTCTGTTCTCTGCTGTAAAATTACTTCCCGGTGGTTCAGAACCCACCTAAAAAAACAGTTGGTCCAATTCATCAACCACCATCATCCAATTCATTACCCACGCACATGTCTCAGACCTATGTAGGCTTCATCCTCCTGATAAAAAAAACTTGAGTTGAAGCAATCATTTTCCAAGCAGCTCTTTCTCTGTTCGAGATAGAAAAAGATAATCAATTTAATAAATCGGTTCAATAATTATTACTATCCAGCTGAAGCTCAAATTGACATAATTTTGAAGCTCTCGTAGTATTGACAGCCTTCACCTAGGGGTCTCAGTTGGACCCAAGGTAAACTGAATCTCTTAAAACTGGTTTTAATTTCAGAGTCGGGCCAGAAGCGGACGAATTATAATTTTCTGTGTCAGTCATCAAAAATTTAATGCCATGATGACACAGATCGAGAGTTTTGGACATTGGAAATTAATTTTCATGAGCTACCAGCGAGCTTGAAGAGTGGAGTGCTGCTCGCTTGTCCAAGGACTCTGATGTCTTGCATGACGAGGCAGAATACAGGAAATTTCACAACTCACATCACACTGAATCAAGATGCATGAATCAGTAGGGCAATAATAATTGACCGAACGGAGTGAGGTCTATCCTTTAAGACTCTCGGGACTCTCTCTGTCTCTCTCACGATTACGGACCAATTATTGTTATGATTTTTCATATGGATGTTCCTTATTCCTAGGCACAGCGATGTATATATTTTATTTTTTTAAATCCAACATGGCGGCCAAATTTTTTTCATTTAAAGCAAAATTTTATCAATATGAGCTTCCTTCTTATATACAGTTAATAGGGCAGGTACTCATAGAATAGTGGATACATGATACGCAGTAATGATACGGAATATTGGGGAAGTGATAGCCGTGAGCTGTAGCCGGTATGTGTTCAATCAGATAGAGATAAGCTGCGTTCTCCCAGGCACTCTTTGTAACGGTGACCGATTAGATTGGCCAACAAAAAAGACACTGTGCTGTAATATCACTACCCGGTGGTTCTGAACCCACCTAAAATTGTAGGTACAACTCATCAACCACCATCATCCAACTTATTACCCACGCACAGGTCTCAGGCCTATTTGGGCTTCATCCTAAAAAAACAGAACTACTAGTAGGCTATGAACCATACATTACTTCATTATAAATATGAAGTATTGAGTGGCCTTTCAGTTTCTGAGTGAATATATCATTAGATGTAAGAAGATATATATAGATATAAAGTATAAATAGAAGGAGAGACTGAGTAGAAGTAGTCTCTGCTTATCAGAATTATTCAGGACAATATTTTTGTAACTAATTAAAAAATTATCAATACTTATTTCAAATACCATCATTTTTAATCTAACACTATTTTATAATATCATTATATAGATCAATATAATATCATTGAAGATATTTTAATATTCTTTTAGAATATGTATATAAAGTAATTTACAGACGTGTTTTTCTAAGTAATTGAATTATTGGAAAATAAATTTTCTTCCTCCTCCTCATTCTTCTTTTTCTCTTTCTCCTACTTCTTCATAATTTTCTTCTTCTTCTTACTTTCTTTTTTTTCCTCTTCTCCTTTCTTCATCATCATATTTTTTCTTCCTCTTTTCATTCCTTTTTCTTATTCTCTTTTGTTTTACTTGTTTCCTTTCCTTTTCCTTTTCGTTTTCGTTTTCGTTTTCGTTTTCGTTTTCGTTTTCGTTTTCGTTTTCGTTTTCGTTTTCGTTTTCGTTTTCGTTTTCGTTTTCGTTTTCGTTTTCGTTTTCGTTTTCGTTTTCGTTTTCGTTTTCGTTTTCGTTTTCGTTTTCGTTTTCGTTTTCGTTTTCGTTTTCGTTTTCGTTTTCGTTTTCGTATTCGTTTTCCTTTTCGTTTTCCTTTTCGTTTTCCTGTTCCATTTTCTTTCTCTTTTTTCTTTCCTTCCCCTTTTCTTTTGCTTTTTCGTTTTATTTTCTTGTTCATTTTCTCTTTCTTCCTTTCCTTTTTTTCCTTTCCTTTTTCTTTTCCTTCTCTTCTTCTTCTTCTTCTTCTTCTTCTTCTTCTTCTTCTTCTTCTTCTTCTTCTTCTTCTTCTTCTTCTTCTTCTTCTTCTTCTTCTTCTTCTTCTTCTTCTTCTTCTTATTCTTCTTCTTCTTCTTCTTCTTCTTCTTCTTTCCCTTCTTCATAATTTTCGTCTTCTCCTTGTACATGATCTTCATCTTCTTCTCCATCTTCTTTTTTTCTCTTCTTCTTCTTCTTCTTCTGCTTATAAACAGTATTCTTTGCATACACTAGAGCATGAACTATAACAATTAACGAATAAATGGTATATTTCAACACTATGCTGCATGCTTCATAATGACCAATGTAACCTACCTGTCAGGATACACATAAGCTTAATTTACAATAGCATAGTTTTCGCAACATTGTCTGTCTGCTGAAAGCACAAATAGAAATGTCTCTCATTCTTGGCCTAGTGACTTACAAATCCATGTCAGAGACGGTCTAAAACATGTTGAGACAGCTTGAGACGAGCCTCATGATGTTTCTGGATCGTAATGATTAATGTTTCTACGTATTTCACACACTTGCTCACATGTTGCTCACGATTACAAATGTTGACAGTGGAGAAGATTGATTTCAACAAAGAATATAATAATGTCGTGTAAATCTGTATTTTGTTGTACTAAATTGCACAAGTGTTGTATTTCCCCCCACAAGTGTATTTCCCCCGTATGGGGAAATAATGAATAATGGGTTTTGTGCAATAATATAGCTTTCTTTCAATTCATAAGATGGGGCGCACATTGAGCAGTGCGACACAGGCGCGCAGGGCAGAGCAGAGCAGGGCAGAAACGTGTCGCACAGTTTAAAGCGCATGTTGGGAGGCAGTTTCATTCTACAGTGCGACGCAGGTGGATGTGCTTTTTGAGGTGTATTGTGTTTGTCAACATTTTTTCAAGATTTCTTGATCAAAGGTCAGAGTCAGATTCGGATGCGGAGTTTGATTCATTGCTATTGCTGTACATAATAATAATAATAATTTTTTATTCAGCCAATCAAAATGCACAATACATTTTTATATGACAAAAATACATTCCAAGGTGCAAAATGTATAAGTATACAATAAAATAAATAAACTTTAATTTTTTAAATAAGCAAATAAAAAATAAATAAAATAAAATTATAGAATATTCAAGACAAAATAAATATAGGATATTAAACTAAAAATTATTTAAGAATGAAAAAAAAAAAGATTGTTCACCCCTCTCTAAGCCAAGCTTGTGTTGAGGGGTGAGTCGCTTAACCAAATAACTTTACCCTGGACTGAAAATATCTTTCAACAAACTAAAATATAACTCTCAATAAACTAAAAAAAAAAAATATCTCCTTATTCACATTTGTTAGCATATAGGCCAATTCAATGTTTTTCAATATTATAACAAACAAAGAAATTTTTACTTTACTGTGGATTAATAAGATTAAAAAAATAAACTATCATCCATCTTGATTGAAACATGAGGTCAAGAGGGGACAAAGCGAGGGAAAAGTGACTACTTGAAAAAACGGAATACGAATGGAGCATTCGCAATGAAAAAAGAACTATCACCAGAACAGTTTAAAAATGTTTGTCGTCTTAGTCGAGAAGAGTTTGAAGAAGTACACCAGGTGATTAAACCTTTAATTGTCTCAGAGGGCTGTAACGCCCAAAGGCCTGTGGGAACTGAAGAAAAACTCGATCAATAACAATTATTGTTCTTCCATATTGTTCCACCAACAAAGTAACGTGAGAGCAGCTTATAACGAGTGCACGAACGGCGCAGTTTCTGTGTCTCTGTCACAAGTGCGACACAGACCAATGCTGTTCTGCCCTGCTCTGCCCTGCCCTGCGCGCCAACGTGCGCGTGATTTCTGCGCTCCTACAGCGAAGCATAGTAAACGCATGGGACACAGAAACTGTGCTGCTCTGCTCTGCTCTGCTCTGCGCCACCGACATCTCAACGTGCGCCTGGCCTAAGGCTTTTCTAACATTATCACATCGAAGACTGAAACCCCACAGCAACCTACATTTCTAATTCAAATTTTGCGTAGTATACTTCTACTGAAAACACAAAATTTGTGCCGGCTGTGCGCAGGGTTTTTGTTCATAATTTTTTTCGAAGTTTCTTGTATTGAATGTTAGAAGGACTTTGAAATTATATCTATTGCTGTGAGGAAAAGTTTTCTATAATCAATTATTTTTGTGATATATGGTTTTTGGTTTTTGGGGGCGATTGAATGTGCGATTTGATAAACTTTTGATATTTTTTAGTAACTGAGACATATTGAGGAATAAAATGATATAATTTTTCCTCCGATCAAGCAATAATTTTTTTCAAAATACATTTTTTTAAATTTGAAAAAATTTCAATTTAGAAATATATTATTTTGAAAAAACTTAGATTGAAATAAAAAATATGAAATTCATTCCTCAATGTGTCTTATTTATGGGAAACTTATCAAAAGTTTAAAATCACTGATAAATGAGGTCAATTGCCCCCAAAAACAAAAAAAAATCCAAATTTAAACCCCCACATTTAACAAAATAATTGAGAAAAAATTTCTCCCACAATAATAGATAAAATTTCAAAACCCTAATAACATTCAATACAATACATTCATTGTATTGTAAATGTTTTTGATAAATAGATTTGATTTGATAATAAACTTTGAAAAAAAATGATGACTAAAAACCCTGCGCACAGCCCTTTATGAGGCATTACTCCTCTGAGTTCAACCTCTGGTCAAAATGCTTTGTGGAATCATATTTTGAGGGCACGCTGGTGATTATAAGGCAAAAATAAATGTACTTTTTCCACTGTTTAGACGCCATTTTTGTTAACCAAATCAAAATGGGCCCTCTATTGTTCAAACCTTTTGAGGCACTTAACTTGTGAACGAATGATTGAATCTTATTTGAATTTTTGCTGAAGAAAACTTTTTCGTAAAACTCAACCGTTTCAAAGATATTGGCTGAAATAGATATTTCGGGCTTATTTTGGATTCTTGGGCATGTTGTCAAGGTGAGAATTATGGAATTTTTAGGGAATTATTTAGGACACTCTGAGCTATAATTTTTTTTAAATGGGCCATGTTGCAATTATGTTGAAAGTTGGAAGCTAATAATAATAAGCGTATGGCTTTTAATGGTGGGGAGACCCTTACGGGTAGTTCCACCTCGCCGTTTGAGCCATGTTACGGGGAACATGGTGGACCTACTATTTTAGGTGGGTTCCGAACCACCTTGTAAGTGATAATGGAAGCTGAGCCCTATTTTCTCTTGAAATGATTATACTATGAATGAATTACTACTTCTTGTCAAAACAATAAATGTTTAAAACTTTTATCATCTGGTTTGAACATTTGAAACAGTTTAAATTTGATTTCAAACCCACAAATCAGCAATTGAACATTTTAGATTATGTTAGTTCGAGTAAGTTATCAAAGCGATTCGTCAGTTGAGGTGAATCTAAGTTTATTTTTGTCAGTCACTTCAAACTAACTTGTGAATCTAAGTTGTTGGTAGTCTTAGATAAAATGGTGTACGCAACGATTGTAATGATCTGTGATGTTTTCCATGACGAAATACTTGATGAACAATCTAATATCAAAACTGACACTGTATTTCTATTCAATATATGATTTTCACTCACTTATACTGGAGGATGAATTCCAGTGAAAGAAAAAAGGCTGATGAAGCTTCTCTTTAGAAGTGAAATGCATCCCTCCAGTATTACCAGTAAAAGTGAGTGAAAATCATATATTAAATAGAAATGCAGTGTCAGTTTTGATATTAGATTGTAATGATGAGCTGAGCCTTCAAGCATAGACGAACCATCAAGACGGATCTTACCACTGAACTACTTGAAGATATCGAAACAGTTTTCTGAAACTCGAAAACAATCCATTTCTAAACTATCACTTTTTAAACACGAGTAGAATTATTCAGATTTCCTATTAACGCCTCAAGAACTGTGACAACTAGCAATAGAAAAAAGCAATCCATGTTCTTTTTTAGTATTTTCAACACTGCTACAACGATTTAGGAATGAAATTTCTCAACACGGTAACTGGCGAATTATATAACGGTGGAATTGCTCAAGATCAACAGACTTATCAAGATGTTCTGGCCATTAAACGTTTCAGATTCCAGCAATTTTTAAGTGCCTTTTCCTTCATCAACTTCTTCTTCTTCTTTGTTGCATTGACCTGTTCAACAGACAACATCACTACATTCACATTGTTATATGATTATTATTATTATTATTATTTTTGTGTCATTTGCGTAGCGTACTTTTCTTGAGCCTCACTTTTAATAAAATCTTGTCTGTCGGTCTGACCACTTTCTCCTACCCGCTCGCCTTGACCCCATCACCTACTGAGAGAATGTTCATCGTATCACTTTACACAGGTGAATGAATATATTTATCGAGTAAATACCCTGCTTCCCTAGTCATTTGTTAGGGGGGTAAGACATTTTTTTGGAGATTACGTCTTGGCAGTAGCGTACCGAGGTTTCAAGCGCCCTGGAGCGGAAGGGTCTTACGCGTGAACCGATTTCTTTTAAATTTGACAAGAATGTTCATTCTAGTAATGCGCAGCGATGTACACATACGATTTTTTTAAATTGCGTTGCATTTTACCCTTTTGGCCTTCATTATATATTAATACATTTTTTTGTAAGGAAAAGGCAATTTTCTCTCAAGAACGGTGCGCCCCTCATAGCCTTGCGCCCTGGAGCGACTGCTCCACTCGCTCCATTATCGGTACGCCACTGCGTCTTGGAGACTCCAGTTAAGGAGTATCAGATCAACAATCTAGTCAGATCAACAATTATACAATCTTATACACTTCTACACTAGTTACCATAATTACTATATACCAATTAGTTGATGTGAGGCTCAATTTTGATGTGAAAGGAACTCACACAGAGGGTCTTGTACACTATAAAAAGCTTCATCAACTAAATATTTTTTCAATTGTTTTCAAAATATAGAAATATTTTGAAGACTTTAAAAACTACGGTAGCTTGTTGTAGAGTTTCCTGCCAATATAACTCAGTTTTTGTTTGAATAAGCTACTATTGTGACTCACCAAGTGATAATCTCTTCGGCTACTTGTATTATAATTGTGTACGCCAAGCTTTTGGTTAATATTACTCTTTTTCACATATAGAGTAGCTTCATACACATATATATAAAAAAATAATAAAAAAAATAATAATAATAACAATAGATATAATAGAAATGCAATAATATTATAATATATGATTGACTGAAGTGGTCCAATGCGGCTTCAGGCCGTAAAAGCAAAATCAATGATACTATTTAGTATTAGCATAATATTAAACAGGCCTGCTTGCTTCTATACTAGTGATTCACCTGTGCGTTGCAACGGGATGTTTAAATTAAACATGTGATAAATGGATTTCAATCGCCAATGCCAATAAAATTCCAAAAAGGGAGTTAGGAGCTGCAATATTGATACAGAATATATTATACATATATTATAATATATTGTACATAATAAAGAACAAACATTCATTTGACAATAGAAACGTATATTACAATACAAGACCGCTATTAACAAATAGATACAACATACAGTATACAAGATTGACAGTATGTAAGCGTCAGTTCACCAATTATTGCATGGTGCTAATAAACAAGATTCCTGCACACTTTTTAACACAAAGGTTTACACAAACTCTATTGAGAAATGTAGAGGAATGGTTCAAAAGTAACATATATTTCAAGTTATAGTAACGTTTAGGTTGAGTAATAGTTGCCTATTTATTGTATTTGATAAGTTTTCTTTTTCGTTCTACTGTTGTTTTGCTAAAGATAGTGATGATAGATTTTCTTTTTTGTTCTACTGTTTTTTTTTGTTTTGGACTATTTTTTTGATTGGTTGGATGCTTGATTTAGTGAATTATTGATGAACATTCCAGTGTAATTTTGGGTAGTAAAGAGGAAAAATTTTCATTTGTAATAAAGGAGAACTCGTCGTTAGCGAACAAGCTATGCTTTGCTGATGGCGCCAAAAAAAAAAAATGTATTAATTGTGTGTGATTGATTGTTATTTACAAGAGTTTGGCAATAAAGAATTTTGAATTTTTTTGAATTATGTGCTGCTTTGGTTTGTAACTCTAATATTTTTTGCATCATAGCGATGTAACATGAATCCGCTGTTCTATGAGCTTCCTGCATCTAAACACATTTTGAAACAGTAATAGTGCCTATAAGTGAAATTTGCACATTAATGTTGAAAAGTCTGAAAGGAAAATCAAAAATTGGGCTTTGAGGTGCACTGAATCCGTGAATCGAGCTTAGGTTTTTTTTTTTGAGGATGAAGCCCACATAGGTCTGAGACCTGTGCGTGGGTAATGAGTTGGATGATGGTGATTTATGAGTTGGACCTACAGCTTTAGGTGGGTTCCGAACCACCGGGAAGTGATTTTCAGCAGAGAACAGTGTCTTTTTTGCTGGCCAGTCTAATCGGTCACCGTTACAAACAGGACCTACGAGAACGCAGCTTATCTATCTGATTGAACAGATACCTGCTACGCCAAATTTAGTGTTCCAAATCGTTGCCATTTTTGTGAAATTCGTAAGACTGACACACATTCACACTCCCCTACTCTCTCTTATTGTATAGATTGTATATTAAATGTATAGTATAACTATTACCCTTATTAAAATAAACGACTCGGTAGTAGTCTTTTTCCCTAGCTATAATAATTTTATTATTTTGCAAGATAAATATTCATTTCAATGAATCGAGAAACAGCTGACAATGACAACAAAAAAAGTTGAAAAAACTAAGATAACAACAATCATTGTTGCAAATCGAAAACTGTGTCAAAATCGACAGAGTTTTGCATTCAGTATTGCTCAATGCCAACATAAAAACCACTTATGGCAGTTACTTTTCGCTTGCATCAAAAAACGTGAATCAACAATGGGTAAGCAATAGGTCAGCCACATCGCTTCTGAATAATTCGTGGGAGAAGGACAGAAAATGAAAAGAACATTGTGAGAAGGGGTGATGATGATGCAGAAGAAGAAGAAGTAGTAGTAGTAGTGTTAGTACTGTAAGTATTAGTAGTAGTGGTAGTAGCAACAGTAGTAGTAGTCTAGTAGTAGTAGTAGTAGTAGTAGTAGTAGTAGTAGTAGTAGTAGTAATAGTAGTAGTTGTTGTCGCAGTGGTAGCTGTTGTCAGTGGCGTAACTAACTATACGGTTGATCAGCGGGATAGATCCCCTTCAGAGACTCAGAGACAAGAGAAATTCTGGAATTTTAGCAAGCCCTAAGAAACAATAGTTTTTTAAAAAGAGTCAAGAAAAACGTCTTAAATGGCTGAGGTTATAGAGGGATTATTTTAAAAAATTCTTGGAGAGTACCCCGGACGATGACACAACAATTTTGAATGAACTAGTTATATAAATTCTTGAATTACTGTTGAAAAACCTCCTTCTTTTAAAATACATTTTTAAGGATGGTATGGTACTATACTGCACCCTGATCAGGGGAGGTGGAGGATCAAAAATTATTTGCAGATTGAAAACAGTTTTAAGTAGGCCTGCACTTAAAGTTGGCTATTGAACAATACATTTTCAGCACGAGAGTTTGAATCTCCTACTGACAATGATACAAGAATAAGATGAAAATCACTTCATTGACACACAATTTGGGTTTGAATAATGCTAGAATGGATGAATTAGTGTCTAGAATCGCTTGCTTTAAATGTGGTTTGAATGGGATTATTTTTTAAAAACTTCCCAGGGGAGTACGCCAAACGCCCTTTTGAATAAGCTATACATTATAATGTTAAATTATTGTTAGGGCACACCTCTTCTTTCTCTTGTTTTTGGAGCCTACCCCCCTCCACCACCAAAATTACCGTATATCATTGGTAACCCCTCCTGATACTGACCCTCTACCCACTATTTACGCCACTGGTAGTAGTAGACGTGATATTAGTAGTAGAAGCAATAGTAGAAGTAGTAGTACTGTAGTAGTAATAGCAGTAGTAGTATTAACAGTTTAACACTAGTAGTAGTAGTGTAGTGGTGGTAAAAGTAGTAGTAGGAGAGGAAGGAAGAAGAAGAAGACGACGATTGAGTGAAAGAGAGAAACCCTATTATTATTTCACTGAAACTGATAGATTTGTATACGAATAATTATTTTTTGTTGAGAATCAAAAAAATTGGAACAGTTATCTCTTTACACAATTGACTGAAGCTATTTCAAGCTGTCATCGGTTAAATCGTCCGCAGAGATTAAAAAGTGTTATAATAGGTGATTAAATATTCCAGCTATAGTGTCAGATTCAGTAACAGACTCTGTCTTAACAACTGAGAACAGGTTGGTCAAATTAAATGCTGGATTTCAGTTTGCGCAATACTGCTCACTCTAAAAGACGAATCGTGTATTTTTTAACGGTAGTCGAACCTTCACGAACCGGATTGATTGCGAATATTATTGTCTTTTGACTTTTATTTGTTGATGATGAAAAATTGGGGTTTCTTATCAAATTGACATAGAAAGATGGAGAGAAATCGGTTTTGTGAATGGATTGCTCATAGCAGGGCATGAAGAATCTATTTGATTTTCTCTTTCAAAATTAAAAAAAGTAGTATTAAAAATAAAGAGTGATTTTGAAGTAATTTTTAATATATCATCGATACATCCATCAGAATAGGATTAAGGGGAGTAGGAGAAGGAGGAGGAGAAGGGGTTGGTGGAGGAGGAGGAGGAAGAGGAGGAGGAAGAGGAGGAGGAGGAAGAGGAAGAGGAGGAGGAAGAGGAAGAGGAGAAGGAAGAGGAAGAGGAGAAGGAAGAGGAGAAGGAAGAGGAAGAGGAGAAGGAAGAGGAGAAGGAAGAGGAGAAGGAAGAGGAGAAGGAAGAGGAGAAGGAAGAGGAGAAGGAGGAAGAGGAAGAGGATGATGATGATGATGATGATGATGATGATGATGATGATGAGGAGGAGGAGGAGAAGGAGGAAAAGGAGGAGGATGAAGATGATGATGATGATGATGATGATGATGATTACGAGGAGGAGGAGGAGGAGGAGAGGAGGAGGATGATGATGATGATGAGGAGGAGGAGAAGGAGGAGGAGGAGGAGGAGGAGGATGATGATGATGATGATGAGGATGATGAAGAAGAAGGAAAAAGAAGAACAATAAGAATACATGACAGAAGAGGATTTAAATTTCAGAAAAGGAGAAGAAGAATTTGTTGATTTTGAGGAGGAGGAAAGGAGAAGAAGATGATCCATGATTTAAAAGTACTCAAATTTTAAAATTATTGTAATGAGTGCACATGCTTAGCTTCGCTTCCGTTCTGTATCATCAACAAAAGCCACAACATTTTTAAAAGTGCAAGTGCAAATTATTTCCGGTTATATAAGTGCAGAAAAAGCTGGACGAATGCCATAATATAACCGGACCGCCAAACTGGACTTCTAGCTTAACCAGCAGAGGTCCCGTTCTTGGGATAGCCTCCTCTAATGATAATCAGTAGAAATGCAGTCAGAAAATTGAAAGTTCCAATGGATCAGATGGATGACCCACATGGGTTAAAATTTGCATTTTTATTTGATATTAAAGAGCTGCGACTTAAATGAGGGGCATATTTGAGGGAGGGGCACAGGGGACCGGCCCCTACCACCCCCCCCCAAAATAAGATAAATTTAGTAATTTATTGAAACAAAATTTTACACACACGAATTGAAAGTTCAAGTATTTATGTTGTCAAATATTTCATTTCCTTGAACCCTTTTAAAATAATATTATTGCAAGAGTCTTTACATAGGTGCACGACTGAGAACGGGGCGATGGAAACTGAATAGTGATTGTTTCGATTGGGAAAATCATATGTGAATAGGACTTCACCAATTAGAAAGGTCTTAAATTTGGTTTGGATTCCAATCTTTCATGATTTCTATAATGCTGATCATGCCCATATGAGTCCATTGTAAAAGAAATTGAGTACCACATTGAGTGGTAGATATTCGGGAAGTGACAGCTGTGATCCTTAGCAGGTATCTGTTCAATCAGATTAGATAAGTAACGCTCTCCTGGGCCCTTTCTGTAAGAGTGGCCGATTGGATTGACCAGCAGAAAACAACTCTGCTCTCTGCTCTAAAATCACTTCCCGGTGGTTTGGAACCTACCTAAAACTGTAGGTCCAACTCTTCGATCATCATCAACGCATTCATTACCCCTGCACAGGTATCAGACCTATGTGGGCTTCATCCTCTAAAAAAAATCTGCTGCCATTGAATCTTTGACTTTGTCAAATTATCTAAAAGCAAAGAATACCAAAATTTTATGTAATCTATATTTACGTGAATATCACTCAGGTCATACGCACTATCTAAGAGCCATAATCGTACGTTACGGCAAAATTATCGTACGCTATCCATTCATTGAAGACCTTTATCATTTTTGTAGGTGTTTTTCCCTGGTCATATAAATTTTTCGACCTCCTAAATTTATCTCATTCAGTTCCAAATGTTGAAATATTATTAATTTCAATCAAAAGTTCGAAAACAATCAAATTAGTTCACAACACTAACCATTCAAAAGCTGGGTTTAAAATTAACTCTTAATTTGCACACGAATGTAAGCTAATTGATTCGTTTTTTAAGATCTTACCCAGGCCCGTAGCTGGGGCTGGGATTGAGCAAGGGGACCTCAGAGGAAATAAGAACTTCCAAAAAAGGGTAATAAGGCCATAAACTAAAAAAAAAGATGGATAAGAATTCTAAAAACTCTCAAATGATAAAGAAACAGTTTTGAAACAAAAATTACTGGCAAAACAAATCGCATTCACATACCAAACTCTATAAGTGCTGAAGTTTGAAACTACATCAATTAAATGCTGTATGTTTAAAAATACGGCGTTTTTATGAATTAGAAAAATTTATTCTATATTCTTTTCAATTGGAAAAATGTCAACTCTAAAAAACAATTTCAGTAATTTTTGAGTAATTGAGTTTTAACAATGCGGCTAATTTAAATTGTTTGATCAATATGGAGTTTTATTTTTTATAAAATGGTCTCATGACATCGTCTTGTATTTTCCTGAAGCTGTAAGAAGTAATTTTGTCAAACCTTTGATTTACTATGGGCTAAAAATTTATTATTGTATGATTATCGCATCCGTAAGCATAACGTTATTAAAACCCTGAATTTTCGTGGAAAATTCAAGTAGAAAAATTTTATTACAAAAAACCTTTCTCGTAAAACTTTACATGATTCGATTGTATTGTCACAAATTGACAAATGCGACAAATTCACAAAATTTAAGTCACAATGAGTATACGATACAAAACAAAACGTTGAGCAAAGTTTCAAGGATACTTGTTAACAATTAATTACATTAATAAACATAAATTGCATTTATAAACAAAAAAAAAATATCCATTGTGTACATACGTTGTTATTAAGCAATAATTTTGATCATCCTATAATCATCTAATTTTTCACCGATAGTTTAATTAAGCAATATTGTACAACAATGATAAATAGGCACTATTCAATTACACAATAATTTAGTAATTAATCGAAATATAGTTCATGAGCACTTTGTTCTATATACTTATCGAGCGTAATGCCAGGCTAATTATATTTCGATTCTTTACAATATGATGTAATGAAGAAGGGAAATCCGTTGGATTCGGTAGAATTAATGAATGCCTCTCGAGTCTATTGAGATCTATTGTTCGCCTCTAATTGGAGCGGCGGAGATTCTACTATCCATTTTTAATGCTCTGGCGAGTAAAATGATATTGAAACTTGGGGGTTTCAGAGTCTATATTGATAATAAAAACCAGCATTTTTCTCAATGAAGAGAAAATATTTGGATATTCACTCAGACGTGAAATAAACTGTCTACTTCTCTGTTGACTGGCTGATTTAGGGTGCTTGCACAGTGGAGTATCCAATACTCATTTATAATCACCATCGCAAAATCTAACACATGCTGTGGAATGGTTTACGACAGAGGAGCAGCGTCAATAAAGCGTGAGTGCTATCATTCTGCAGCATATGCTATGTTTGATTTTTTCACCAACCCACAAAAATGAGAATTCTTGAATTATTCATAAAAGCAAAATAATAACAAATAACATATTAGTTTCTTATTGAGCACAAGAACGTAACCAAAAACCAATGAAGAAATTTGTTTCAACAAAAATAATGAAACAGAAGATTGTAATATTCCAACATTTATTGTAATATTCCAACAATAAGAGCATAAAATGTTCCATTATTTGTGTCAATCAAAGTGTTAAACTGTTTTCCTCATGATTTATTTATGTTTCACCCTTAAATTCTATAATAATAGGACCTCATTTGTGTTATAAGCAAGCTATATTCCAAGTTTCAAGAGTCTATATTCTCTTCCTGGTTTTCTTGTTCCATGACGAACAGCGTTGTTAATATTGATAATATCAAATTTTTATGTGAATTTAACGACTTGCAGTCAAATATTCATTAAGAATAAGTATAATTTACTTACTCTGTAGGCCGAGCGCTTTCGAATCTTTGAGATCCATTTTCAGAGGCGTGTGTTCCTTGATCATCGATGTCAGTATTTAGGTTAGAAGAATTGTGGTTTTTGTAAAATGTGATCAAAAAGTTATATTTTAAATCACACAAACTTTTTGATCACATCTTACAAAAACCACAATTCTTCTAACCTAAATACTGACATCGATGATCAAGGAACACACGCCTCTGAAAATGGATCTCAAAGCGCTCGGCCTACAGAGTAAGTAAATTATACTTATTCTTAATGAATATTTGACTGCAAGTCGTTAAATTCACATAAAAAGTTAATCTATATTCTCTTTGTTAAGAGATTTTTCATAGATAGATGGACGGACAGTCGGACAGCGATCCTTAATAAAAAGAAATACTGGGACATGGGTTTACTCAAGCCATGAATAGAAAATTATAGAGAAGAGTTTTTACAAAAAATAAAATTAAGCATCGGCTTTTATTGGTGGAGGGACCATGACATGTAGTTTTACCTCACAATAATGAAAGCCATGTTGTGTTGACCACGGTGGAACCACAATTGCAGGTGGATTCCGAACTACTGAGTTGTTTTAGAAATATAACAGAAATTAATTGACTAGAAATCATACATAAGGACCTCAATTATCAAGGTTTATGTTACTCACAGATCTCGTGACAAGACAAAACGTAAAACCGGAAATGCAATTCTGAACCTGACAAAAAAATCTGAAAAAACTGACATATTAAGTTTCAGCTAACGAAAATAAAATAAAAACTTACAAGGCTACTGATGAAAAATAGCTGATAGGAAATAGTTTTGATACACTTCTTCCTGCATGCTTTTTATTGCGGAAAATGCATTTTTTGTCTCAGTAATGCATGATCATATTTGGTCATGGAATCTTCAATTTCATTTGGTAACCTGTTTATTCTATTTTAAACCTTTTTTGATGTTTCCTTCGACCTTAATTGTGCATGTCTTAGGAAATAAACAAAGAATAGTATTCTATTACAGATCATCTACAATGTCTTGTATCATGTCCTATCATACGTTCCCAATTATCTATTTTATTAATAGAATAATTATTTTTATTATTATTTATTTAATCATAAAATCACTATTATTAAATTATTCATACTTTTTTTTTATTTTTTTATTTTATTCTATTACAGATCATCTACAATGTCTTGTATCATGTCCTATCATACGTTCCCAATTATCTATTTTATTAATAGAATAATCCTTTTTATTATTATTTATTTAATCATAAAATCACTATTATTAAATTATTCATACTATTCATCGATTATTTATACCTCCGATATTATTAAAGTTTTGCTTGGTAAATTTCTATGAATTTATTATGCATGTGATTCAAGTTTATTCTTTTAATCTCTAACGTGCTTGTAATAATTTGTTCATAACTTTTAACGAAATTCTTCGCGTTTCATAGGAGAGGCCTTTTAACTAGGCGGGGGCACTGCCTAACATTCCAAATATGTATATCAATGTATTCCAAATCAGTGTATTTCTATTCTAGGGGTCCCCGAAAGGCTTCTGCTCAAAAAAAGAAGGCCCCGAAAATGTCCAGCCCCGGGGCCTCCAAACACACTTGCAAAGAAATTTGCACTTGAAAAGAGGGGGGGCCTGAATCCACTTCCTGATACGGGCCACGGATAGTTATTAATCACAGTTTTTTATTGCTGATGATGCCCACATGAGTCTGAGACTTGTGCGTGGGTCATGAGGTGAATGATTACACATAAATGCCTGACGGTGGAGCGGGATTCAAAATTCACAGTTTCTGTGTTCAATATTGAGAATCATCAAAACCTAATAACCCATTTTCAGCATTCTCTTCAGCAGAGAGTTGTCTTGTGTCTATACCTATACATTTTCATCTCATTCTCTCTATATTATCTTCATTCCACTTTTTCCAATGTTATTATATTTAATTTTCACGAATTTTTCTTTCAAAATATCAAAATTGACGTGAAGGTCTACATATGAGTATTGCAAGAAGCTATTTCAATAAACAGATCAGTTGCAAAAAAAGATCGCAATGAACAGATGAATAGAAAAAGCACCGGTACAAAACAGTGCATGGCTCAACTCTGTTATCTAACACTGCAACGGTGTGTACAATCATTATAGCGTTCAATCACCGTATCGAAATTCAATAGTAATTCGTCCACATTTCTCCAGTACAGACATTCACTTTGTTAGTTTTATCGGTTGATCTTATTGATTGCTACAAATTAATGTTATAAGTCAAAAGCGTTTTCAAAATCGATAAAACAATGTATGATCCCAGTGAAAATCAAAGAAAAATATCCGATTCAAGTAAAAACCATTTTCAAAATCGGAAAAATTTTCCTGATATTTAGTCAAACCATTTACAAACTTGATGAAAAAATTAGAATTGGTGGTCCCAGTCAATAATGTTTTCAAAATCGGAAAAAATTTGTTTTTGTAGTTCCATTTTTCTTGCTCACTTGATATTTAATTATTTAAACATATAAATAATTTGAGGAATTCGAAATTAATAAATTCTGTTTCTATAAATAATTATTGGAAATAAACTTTACTATGGTTGTGCAACCATAACCCCAGCTTTCAATTTGTTGGCCTCCAGACGTTTTTGAGGAAGCATTCCAACAATGAGAAATGGCCATCACACGAATAGGTAGCCTACAGCTTATTTTCAATAATAATATTATTCATGTCGAAAAAAAATATTTATAATCTAATATCAAAACTGACACTGTATTTTTATTTGAATTATAATCATTACTCATTTATACTGGAAATAATAGAGGGATGCATTTCACTTCTAAAGAGAAGCTTAACCAGCCTCTTTAGAAGTGAAATGTATCCCTCCATATCTCCAATATAAGTAAGTAAAAATCATAATTTAAATAGAAATACAGTGTCAGTTTTAATATTTGATTGTTCATCAAGTATTTCGTCATGGAAAACATCACAAATATTTATAATCCCAGTAAAAGCGTTTCAAAATCTATGGAAAATTCTGTTCCCAGTCAAAAGCGTTTTTAAAATAAAAATAAAATTTACTCACAAAAATATTCAGGTGCAATGATTGAGCCTTGTGTTACCACTGGTTTATAGACACGTTGTTCCCGGATTTTGGTGTTAATCCAAATAGCGAAACGTCCAAGCTTGAACTCTAAGCACTTTTTAATGTTTTTATGTCACTAAGGATGTCAATTTTCTTTGGATAGTCTCAATTTTGAGTCTATCTTCCTAATTGGAATCTCACGTCACTTTACGACTGAGGAGAATCACTTTTCCAAGTGCTAGAGGTCACTTTTCTTGATAGAGAGCCACTGAAATATTTAAAAAAATATTTTTATCCCATACTTTGTATATGCAATATGAAATTTTTTTTAATGAAAAAATGATAATAGTGATGCATTTAAAAATATTAAATTAAATATCGTTATCGTCTATAACAGAATATGCTCTTATATATTTTTCAATTTTTTACGCAAGGAGACTTGAATGTAGCGATTTCTTGAAGTTCAACTTCTAATTTGAATAGTAATCAAATCAATACTAATCAATTTAAATACTAATACTAAATAAATAATTTAAATACTAATACTAAATTTGATTACTAATCAATTTGAATACTATCAGTTGAACAATATCGTGTTATCTGTTTTTAATTGATTATTTTTCTGTAAGAAATTACTGAACAGTGTGAGTTGTAGATTATTTGTGTTAATAAAGTGCAAGTGATAAATTTGAGTGTTGCCAGCGTTATTTTAAACATAGAACACATAACATAATGTTACGATAACTGATCTCCTAGTTAAATTTTATGAAGAAAGCAGTTTTCAACTAATATCTTGTTGTATCTTCACATTTCATTGTATTTAAGTCATGATAAATTGATAAATAAGGAATTAAATAAATTAATTTTACTGTATATTAGGCAATCAAATGATGTATTCTATAGTTACAATTAAAATTGAGGTTGAACACTGACCACCCTTTCAATTACATAGGCTTATAAGACCAGAGATAACTTTCATAAAAGGTGAGTATTTATATTTATTTAAATAATTAATAAGTTTATTACATCGAAAATTAACAAAATATTTACCTCCACTGGTTGTAACCTTCACAAGTTATTGGTTTAATTATTTTTTTACTATCCTATCTCCCTATTTCCAAACGTGCGCGAGGACTACTATCACAAGTCTGCTAGCCATTTTTATTTTATAATTTCTCAACAGGACGATCTATTGATTCAATTTCAATTATTCCACCAGCTAATAAATTATTATTATTGTTTTTGTACAAAATTATTTACTGAAGTAAGTTTGGGGATAAATTTGACAATAATTTTTCACTGGATTAAATGCAAATTTTGGGATGAATTTGAAAATATTCCACTGGCTCAATAGCAAGTTCCAAAGTGATGTATAAAATAACACACTTGATTTCGAAATTGGAGAGAGAATACACGATTTGGGACTAAAAAAATTATATAATTCACTTTTTGCGTACGAAAGTTATGTAGAAAAACAACAAAAAAACAACATGATTTCACGAAAAAAGTGTTTTTGGAAAAAACTTCACGAAGATAATAACGAAAACTTGTTGCGAAATGAGCAATCACTATTTTATTTCACGGCACTGGGTCAATAGAACTTTCAGCTAGCAGTTACTAGCTAAACAAGCAGATACTAGCAGTGATACTATACTTCACTGTATACGGCACTTGTGTCATATTCGGAATAACCAGGTGGCGGATAATGTTAGTTACCAGGTTTTGGTAAGACAGTCACTAGCCTCCCAAGAGGTGGAAGAAGCTGCTTTCCCATTGGCCGAGACGCAGAAAGGTCGCTACCACTACTAGAGCTAACCAGTCACGTTCGCACGCACCGTTGCAAACGTAAACATAAACTGAATTCGGTCACTGTTAGGAAATTCAGCTTGTTTACAGGTGAATATGATGAGGTTGTTGGATTTTGTTGAAAATTATCAACTATTGTTTTATAGGTAGTAATGGAATTACAAGGGTACTTGAGAAAAGTGTGGCTGATTGGTAATTTCCCTCACTATCACAATTTCTCGCTATTTTTTCTTTTTTCTTTGGAGGATGAAGACTGAATTTTTAATACGGGTTTAGGTTTGAATAAATACAACATTTGACCAAATCAGTGACACAGAATTATAAATTAATACACTCAACAAAAATACAGTAGTTTTTTATGATTCAATTTTTGAAAATGAGTTATCATTCTGATTAGGGCTTTATAGTTTAAACTTATTAATAAGCTCGAAATGCTTTTTTTTTGTGTAAAACGATCTCTAAGAACATAAACACCTTTCAACTCAAAGAGTTCATCTCACCGCCATTTTGAAAAAAATCAATCAGTTATTCAATAATTGAAATTCTTACTTTGTAGAGCACGTGTCTATTGGAATACATGCGAAATTTCAAAGCGATACTGAAATCCGTTAACAAAATATTTATTTATTTACTGTGACAGAATTACAATGAATGTGAAGGAGCAACAGACTCAAGTCCAAAATAATATGATGGTTATTTTATAAAAATATAGCATGATAATACAAAAAATTTGGCAACAAGACACTATTGCACTGTAAAGATAAGCCGAGGTGAGTAGTTTTCTTTTATGGTGATGATTGGTCACGCAGTGAGCGTGGTGTTTATGCGATCTTGACGTTCAGTCACGAGCGCTCAAGACTGCGCTTGGATGGGTGACGGGCTCTTCAATGACGTTATTGCTTTCCTCAACAACTATTACTAATCCTCCTAAAATTTTAGGTCCAACAACTTCTTCACAACATGACTCGAACGGCGAGGTGGAACTACGCGTAAGGGTCTCCCCACCAATAAAAACCATACGCTTATTATTTATGCTTGTTTTCTAGGTGAACCACCTGTGCAATGTTATGATTTGACTTTGACTAACCTGGTATGTACAGTGTTGACCTATTTTTCATCATAATCACTTTTACTTTTGACCCACAGAATCTAGAACCAAAAGGGACCTGATTGGGATTACCAGAAAGCTGTATACCAAGTTTCAAGAGTCTAGAATCTTCCTCTTAAGAGCTAGAGTACATACAAATGGATGGACGGACAATGGTACGAATTTTTTTCCAGTTTTTTTATTGCTGATGATGCCCACATTAAGTCCTAGACTTGTGCGTGGGTAATGAGGTGAATTATTACACATAAATATTCCAGATGGAGAAGCGGGAATCGAACCCAAGCTGAAGTTGCAACGCCCCGACCAACTGCGCTAAGCGGCCCTCATTTTAATGATGCCCAGTCGGGTTCTCAATAAATAAATAGAATATTTAAAAAAATAATGACAAAAAAAATACACATTTGTTATAAGGATATTTATCACGGTATTGACACTGGGATCAAGATTTTACAAGACGCCCTATATTTTTATTTTTACGAAGCCTTTATACTACAAAAAATTGTATCATATCCAATTATAGTATGAGCCTATATAGCTCATGCATGACATTCTTTATAAAATATATCTTTATAAATTATCTTTATATAATTATCTTCATTATATTTTTCAATTTATCTTTTATTTATGTATTTATTGAAGGCGCAGTTTGTTGGAGCGCTTGTCAGATATAAGATAAGACTCTAACTGGCTTCGTTTCCTGCAGCCTTGGTTTCGAATCTCATTCAGCCATGGATGTTTCTCATCATTCACCTATTCACCTCATTATCCACGCACAAGTCTTCAGATTCATGTAGACATCATCAGCATTAAAAAATATTACAAAAAATATATCATATCCAATATGAGCCTATATAGTTTTTGCATGACATTCTTTATGTTTATTTAGCCTATTTATTTTGTATTTAATAGACTATCTAGCACAACATTACTATCACCAATACAAAGAAAGTTTGACTCCATCTATCAAAATTATTACAAAAATTCTACCAGAATCTTTGCAATCTTTAATCAATTCCATCATGTAACGGAAAGTAAGTGGGCAGCTTATGACTAACGCTCAGGCTAATATTTTGTGGTAGATATTGAAAAGGTATCATTTTTTTCGGAGAATGAAGCCCACATGGGTCTGATACCTGTGCGTGGGTAATGAATTGGATGATGGTGATTGATGAGTTGGACCTACCGTTTTAGGTGGGTTCCGAACTATCTGGGAGTGATTCAATTCGATAAGTCAAGAACTTGTTAAAATTAATAGAGTTAGTGACCGCTACAATTTATCCTTTATTCAAATACATTACCTGAAATAATAACAAAACTTAAAAAGAGGGAGAGGCTTATTGTTTCAGTAAATCTAGTGAATGAAATGGTATATAACATTGAAGCTGTTCCTGGTGAGGTGACATGTGCAATTAAAGAAAAGTGCAAATGTGAGTTATCTTCAAATTCAGGGTTAGACAAAATTTAAAAAAATTTGGCCTACTCATTTTGGCCTTTATTTTAGGCCTACTTGTAATTGGTTTTGAGGATGAAGCCCACATAAGGCTGAGACCTGTTCATGGGTAGTGAGTTGGATGATTGTGATTGATGAGCTTGTCCTACAGTTTTAGGTAAGTTCCGAACCACCGGGAAGTGATTTTGCTACAGAGAACAGAGCCTTTTATGCTGGCCAATCCAATCGGTCACCTTTACAAAGATGGCCCAGGAGTTTCGTAGCTTATCTCTGATTGAACAGATACCTGCTGCGGCATTCGGCTATCACTTCCCGTATATCTACAATATCACCACCAGAGATGCAGTTTATGAGTGTCAAATTCACAAAACACTACAAGAATAAATGTAAGAATTCTTCCTAAATCGATTCCATTATGAAACGGAAAGTAACCGAGCGGCCTATTACTGACTTTCAGCCTAATCTTCTGTGGTAGAGATCGAAACTGATGTAACCGAGTTACCAGAGTACAGCTGGCTTGTCTGAGAGAAATCCAATCCCAACTTCATACGGATCTATAATCCTGTTCCAAATAATTACATCTTTTGAGACAAAGTCTTGTGATTTATTTCTCCATGGCTGCCAATGTCGTGTAATTAAAAGTTGAAGATTTTAACCGATTTGTGATGCACGCCTGATTGAAACATCGGTGCGTTCTCCTAATAAAGCTCAGTTGATAATTTCTTCCGTATACTTCTCAAAGAAGCCGTCTATTATTTTTTTATTTTTCCAAATTTTATGATCATATTTTAATAATATTTCTCTTTGGCTTAAAAAGTAGACCTAAATACATCAGGATCTCTTGCACAATAAATTTATGTTATCGTAATAATGAAGAACGATCCTCAAATATAATTATGCATAATAATTCTCGAATGTCTTTCTTGGTTTGAATTGACGTGGTGAAGTTTGGTTCAGAAGGAATAATACAAGAAGAAAATAGGTACAAAGGTAGAAGAAATCAAATCGTTTATTGCACAAAAACCGAATACAAATAATATACAATAGTATTATATACAAAATTCCACATACAAAAAGAAATACAGTATTATTATAAATTTGTACTACATGCCGACAAAAATAAAACTTGCTCGCCGACGTGGAGACTTATCAACAGAACTTAAGTTATTTACTTGTAAATTAGTAGTTGAGTGGAAAAAATGATTGTCTCTTATAGATAGAATTGAATTGAAAGAATCTCATAGATAGAATTTTACGCATATATCACAGAAAATATTATGAAAGATAAATATTTATTCTCTTTTATTATCATTGAATAAAGGACTAGCTTCAAACATATCAAAATTTATTATCCTTCATTCTCATTAAAAACAAATGAAGGATTAATTTGGAACAAAGGACTTTTCGTAAATTCAGCCCCTTAAATCTAAGTTCTCGTTTCATTTTCGGTGACTTGGATACCTTGAAGAACATAACTTTAGAGTACGGTACCGCTGAACTTCAAGGACATGCAGAAACTCCGCTAAAGTTTCAGAGTCCTTTCGTGCCTAATTATACGTATTGGCTAATTCTCGTTGCCTGCTGACTATAGACCTAAAACTTTCCTCAGAAAAAAATTGTCTTAATCTCAATTCGCATGTAAAAGAAAATTAGTGGTTTATCCTGTTTTTTGGAACAGAAATCTATTGTCTGCAACAGAATATCAACCTGCCACTCTTTCGCAAGATCAGCTATTGTGTCATCCATGCCAGTTAGAATTCTTTACTAAACGGTGACCTGCATTAAGGATCGAGGTCATTAACAACCACATTGAACCAGACTCTTAAAATTTGACTAGCACATGTTGAATCAATCACGTGGTTCAAATCTGCTGGGCAGGTTGCGAAGGAACACGGGTCAAGTAATTTATTGTTCCTATAATTTAGAATAATTAATAGTAATTTTTCTTATAAGAAATTAGTATTTGATCACTTAAATTAAAGTTAGCAAGGTGACGTTGCTTTTAGCCTGGGTCAGGAGCTATCCTAACTGGAAAGTTTTGAGGTTGTCACAAATTGCTAATCTTTGTTTTGCCGGATTTCCCCTCCTTTAAAATGATCTGGATTCGCCACTCACTGGAAAAGGATTCTTCATCACATTCAAGGATCGATCATTCCACTTTCTTGTTGCCTTTCAGTGGTGAAGCTCAGGCCCGGTCTGGCCCGGGTGGCTATCTGGCGATCGTTTATCCCAAAACGGAATAATAGAAAAAAGTACGTTCTAAATATATTTTTATTTATGTTTCAAACCCACGACTTGTCATATTCCAAAATACACGTTGCTTTAAATAATTTATTATTTCATTTGTTTAAAACATTGTTAAGGGCGACGTGCGAGAGATGCGAGATCAAAATTAGAAATTGTTGAAAGCCGGTTGAGGTCATCTCTTTCTCAGGATTTTTTGTCACCATTAATGCTAATGGTGGTTGAACGAGATTTGTTTACAAACATTGACAAAAATATTGCTATGGATGAGTTGGCTAATTCTAATAATGTACTTGAATTAAAACTACTTAAATAGTTAGGAGGTTCATCAAGGCTAAAAGCAGTATTATTTATTTATTTTTTTTCATTTTAGTATGTAATAGAAATCCTTAATAACGATTTATAATTAAAAACGTTTTTACATGGTCAATAGTTTTTACAAGTACAGTATTTAACCTGTGTAATGTGTATGTTTGAACTTCTACCAATAAATTGCATCCTTATAAAAATCTATCTTGAATGAGTACTTCAGGTTTTTTGGTAAAATAACTAGTAAAAAAGATTCAATGTAATACTTTTTAAAAATTTCTGCGGGGAGGGCTCCCGGGCTTCCATCTGGGGGGGTATGGAATACCCTCCAAACCCCTCGGTAAGGGGCCCAAAGGTAGTTAATGTCCAGGGGCCACCAGCCTCCCCAGCCTCCCCAAGTGAAGCTTCACAAGCTACCTTATCCTTGAAGTAAGATGAGACAGTCTCCAGCATCAGCACTATTATTTCACTCAAATACAATAAACTTGTTTGTTCTGTGAACAGTAGTCCAAGAATAAGGATGCTTGCACTGAGGAACATACTCCATGTTCTCAATGATAATCACTTTTGCATTATTTAACAAAATCATCAGACCTAACTCCTAATTCAATTTATATAGTCTTCCTTTTATAGGCCTGTTTCCCACGAAAGTCACTCTGCTTCACAAGGCTGTGTTCATATTTTTCAGACAGCTGATTGCTCAAATCAGTTTCAAAATGTTCGATGAATGAATTCACAGAACAAAATTAATTAAATTTGTATAGTTATGATTTACCTTTAATAACTTGTTAATATACTTGATTTAAACATTGGAAATCATTTGTTTCTTTAAAATAATGTTATTCTTATGCATGATAACTTAGTCCACATGGTTCGCTAAACCAGATGAATAAGAAGGCCCAAGGGTTATCTTGAAATTTGATTCCAATTCTATATTCTCATTCAAAAATCATTTGATTCTATGAAAGAAGGCCTGGGTGCCTTTTCTTTTTTAGTTTGAACTTATAGGACATTGATAGAATGTGTATAATTATCATTTACATAATAGTAATCACTTCTAATTATTGAAATATCCGAAATGATTTGTTTCTCTCAAACAAATATGTTATTCTTATTAATGATAACATATGAAGGCACAAACAGATGAGTAAAAGGGCCCAAGGGCTATCTTTAAATCTGATTGCACCCAAGCTCATATAAAAAATCATATCTTTCCTGTAGAAGAAGGCCTGATTGTCTTTCTTTTTTTCCTTTAAAATGCAAGCAAATTTAAAAATTATTACAATACTTTGCTGGGCTTTCCTTCGGAAAGATTCATGCCAAATTTCATAGAATTTTGTCCACGCATTGCGTCACAAACACGCACACAGACAAATGCGAAACGGTCAACTTGCAACAGAGAACTCTCTTCGTTCGGTCAAATAAGAGTGTCTCCTCTCATGCTTTACATAAAAAAAATTTTACCGCAGAGCACCTAAAACCCATATTCTAAATTCTGTCTATTCGTTATAAAATATATTTTTTCTAGTTCATTGTGATAGAAAGTATCTGATGAAAAAGACTCAACAGAACATCACCAATTAAGTTTGGAGCTTGTTGTATTTCATCATTGCAACTACAACTACACAGATAATGAACAGAGCCACTCATCAGGGTGAACCAGTTCTCAATGTGTGTCCCAATCAGCTGAGCAATGTTCAAAGTTCACAAAAATGTTAGCCATTAAAACTTTTCAATGAGGAAATATTCTTACAAAATATCACAAATGACATTCATCTTTACCGCGGACTTCCAAGACATGTCAGCTTTGGTACTAGAGCGAAGAGTAAGTTGATAGTTGACAGACAAGAATATAATTTTTCTTTTTCTTCTTATTCTTCTTTAGTGCCTATGGCCTAGCCATAATTAATTAAAACTCATGCCAATTTAAGTTCAACTTGCCCTGACTTTAAAAATCATATCCCAATTAATTGACATTCCTCATATCATATATAATTTTGCAATATTGAGGTGTGTGAGAGCATAATCAATTATGATAAATAGTGCTACCTTATTCCATAAAGAGCAAATGTTTGATTGATGTTTGATACTATATTGCAAAGCCTCAGTTGAATGTTCACCAAGAAGGAAATTAATGTATATTGATAATGATTGATTGTTAAGAAAGGTCAAGGATATTTGATTTTAATTATTTCTCTGATTTGGATGATTCATATATGAACTTTCTTTGTAGTCGTGAAGGTGAGATTGTGGAAGGTATCCATTATGAATAATAAGACGAAATTGTCACAACCATATTTATTGAAAAAAATTGAAAAACTAGTTTTGATTGTTATACCATTCCATTATCAATCTCAAACAAACTAAAACTAAAGTACAGAGTAGGTCGATTTATACTAAACATGGAATGATACTATTGGCTAAGTGAGAAAGAGGCTGACCTCCATTGAAGGTTGTGATTGGCTGAAGCACATAACAAGTCACGCCCCCTGGTGAGAGTAGTAACAAGCAAAAATAAGAGTCAAATCAAGATCCAAAACCGTGAACATCTAGAAAGCAACAAAGAAGAAAAATACACAATAAGGCTAGATTTAATTGAATCAAATCAAATAAATAAATTAAATTAAATATTTTAATTTGATTCAATTCTAGCTCTATTGTGTATTTTTTCTTCTTTGTTGCTTTGTTCACGGTTTTTGGATCTTTATTTGACTGCTTGTTACTCCTCCCTCTCAATGGGAATATAGTTCCACACTAAAACACCGCAAAGTATCTGGGCATGACGCTGGATGTTAAGCTTAGATGGAAAGTGCATGTGAAGAAGAAGAGAGAAGAACTTGGTATCAAATATAAGAAAATATACTGGCTGCTTGGGAGGACATCACAATTGACAACCTACAATAAATTGCTCCTCTACAAGCAGATTCTAAAGCCAGTGTGGACCTATGGAATACAACTATGGGGCTGCACTCGGCCATCCAATATAAACATCATCCAGCGATTCCAGAAAAAGGTACTTAGGAATATTGCTGATGCTCCATGGTATGTCAGAAACACTAATGAACTTCACCGCGACCTAGGAGTGGAGACAATAGCCAGTGAAATCAAGAGATTTGCCAATAAACATGAAGATAGACTGCATCAACACCAGAACGTAGAGGCAATCCAGCTGCTGAACGTCCATGGGATGATACGAAGGCTAAAGCGGAAGAAGCCACACGAATTAGTGTAGTGTGAAGTGCAAAATCAGAGTTTTTTAATGTGCAAAAGTTAAAAGCAAAAGTGTGTATGAAAGTGTAAAAGCAGAAGTGTGTATGAAAGTGATTTAAAATATTCTTTAAAAATTGTTTATTGTTAAAATAGAGGAGGTCAAGCCAATGGGTTAATCCTTTCCATAGTAAATAATTAGCAATTTAGGTTAAAATAAAATAGCTTATTAGTCTCAGACTAGGTGCTAGAATAACTTCCGCAAAAAAAAACTCCTCACACCAGGGGGCGTGACTTGTCAGCCAATCACAACCTTCGATGAAGGTCAGCCTCTTTCTCGCTTAGCCAATAGTATCATTCTATGTTTAGTAGACTATATATTAACTCTGTAGCTTTAGTTTGTTTGAAAATGATAATGGAATGATATAACAACCAAAACTAGTTTATCAATTTTTTTCAATAAATGTGGTTGTGACAATTTCGTCTTATTATTCATTATCCATATATGAGCCTGATTCTTGTCCCATTGTTTCTCTTTCATGAAAAACTTCATTAATATGAAATTTCCCAAAAACTATTTACCCAATTTCATAAGCGGTTTCAGCAGATATTAATTGATTAAAATCGATCTTAAGGTGCTTCCAGATAGCGAACAAAACTCGTAACGTGGCCAGTGGCGTAGCAACGGGGGGGCGGAGGGGGCAGACCGCCCCGGGTGACAGCCAAAAAAAACACATCCAATCAGGTTTTAAAAGTTCTGGTATTAAATGTTTTTTAATAGAACTTTTTTTCTAATAAATAATAGAGAAAAAAATATTCTGGTTAGGGGTGACATGACAGGAGACCGAGTTGCGTGTGATTGAATTAAGACAAATTTAATCATACGGTTAATGGTGCAGGAACAGTGAGTGTCGAAATGTGTGACACAGAGGTTACTTATCAGCTAAATTTATTTTCATTATTTGAAGAAATCTGTTCTGTTCTACTACACCTGCCACTGCCATTCACCCTTAGAGAATCAGTGGATTTGTTGATGCAGGTGTCAGGAGGGTAGCCAAGGAGCGTCCTCGGGTATGGACACCTTCCAATAGCGATGACTCAAGCATTTAATAGAATTTGATTCGTAATGTGGGTTGAAATATTAAAATACAGCGTTTAGATAAATGGTATATGGTTTTTTGGGTGAGAGCTAATACTTTTTTGGGTCGGCTAATACAGAGATATGTATGGGCTTAAATAATTTGGGAAAATTTATGTATAGAAACGCTCAAAATACAATTTCAGTGTGGTTATTTTCTTTTTTTCCGCTATTCAAACTTTGAATAATAAGCTCTTCACATGAGCAACAGTTAATTTTGTATATTTTAGAAAGACACCTTAATTTATTCTGAGTTATCGGCCTACTGTGGAGGTAGATGATAGAGTTCAGTAGGGAAAGTTATAAAAATTATTAGTTTGATTCATGAAAGCAAGTCATTAATGTTATTGAATTTCATATTATTTCAGTAAAAAAAATTCTACAATAAATTCCAGTGGTAGGTCTTGTAGGTGCTTTTTACTAATTGGACTAAAGCGTTTACGGTGAGTCTATAGTCAAGAAAATGAGGTGCTCCCAGAGGTTGGACCCAAACATTTGTTATGACTCAAATTGAGTCAATCGATTCTCAAACGCAGAAAAATCAATTGAATTTTTTTGCAAAAAGTTTAAGATGAATGAGTTTGTGTCTAAAAGCGCTTGAGAGCTTCTCAAGCTTCGATTCTCAACTGAATCACATGCTGTTCAAGCAAGCTATTTCAATATTTTCAATCAGCCTGCCCACATTCTGAAGAGCCCAATATCAAGACAAACATCACCAAAATAGCTTTATTTTGCTTTCAAGAGACCTAAAATTCAAACATTTTCTGACGCCCGCCCCGGAGTCCCAAATTTTGAATATCTACACAAATAATTATACTTCTTCCATGGTTGATACAAAATAAGAATCAGCTACGGTATGAATAAAGTGTCGTTTGTTAACTGTGTGTAATTGGTGATGATAGGGGGGGGGGGGTGTCAAGTTGAAATACCGCCCCGGGTGCCACAAGGCCTCGCTACGTCACTGAACGTGGCTTATCGTATCATCGTCCCCGCAACAACACACCATAAACAAAATGAAAACCGATGATGCACGATGTCTCAATAATACACGACGATGTTAAGATCAGCTGATTCTATGCAACGGAGTGATGGATGCTACGTTATGGTAGTTTGTTCGTTGTCTAATGCAAGGTGATTAGAATATGCATAGTATATCTATCTACATTCTAAACGCCTTCGTCTGGACGCACCATACAAGATACAGTTAGAGAGAACTTTATTTGTGTGAATTTACAATGAATGATGACAAGTTATTACTACGTAATAATAAACTAATTCAACGGTGTGTCGAAGGACCTAGTAGAAAATTCATTATATATAAAAACGCCATTAATTTTAAAAAATGAGTAGTTATTCATTGAAAATAATTGTTGACAAAAATTAACTGTGGTGGTAGAAACAAGTCGCTATCTGTCAAAGATATATTATATAAAAATAAAAGAACTTTGGCGCGACTACTCAGATATTTAAAATCTAAACAGGATTTTTAAAAACTCAAATGCAGGTTGAAATAAATGTTCAATTTGTCCACTCTAGCTGTTTGCTGAAGCAGATTAATTGAAGAGAAAGTAAGAACAATATTAAGTTTTGAAGGAAGGTAAACACATAAACGTTTAAAAATCATTGTTAGTCTGGTAAGAGCTTATTTAAAATTCTTGCAAAATCGTGGAGTTATCATACAGAATTGAAATGTTCTCTAGACATAATATAACCTGCACAAATAAGAAGAAGAAGAAGAAGAAGAAGAATAAAAAGAAGAAGAAGAAGAAGAAAAAAGAAGAAAAAGTAGAAGAAGGAGGAGGAGGAGGAGAAGAAGAAGAAGAAGAAGAAGAAGAAGAAGAAGAAGAAGAAGAAGAAGAAGAAGAAGAAGAAGAAGAAGAAGTAAAAGTAGAAAAAGAAGAAAAAAAGGAAGAAGAAGAAGAAAAAGAAGAAGAAGACAGAAGAAGAAGAAGAAGAAAAAGACAGAAGAAGAAGAAGAGTCTGAGAATGTTCTTCAGGTGGACACGGACATTACTATTTGCAGTTGACTAATAATGCTGATGGAGTTGCTCTGTTATTTGCGCAGAAATGCTGTAGAAAATGTACATTGCGTTAATGGTTAGTGACGAAATGAATGCGGCATGCGGTGTTTTCGTGAGTTACTTTCGTTTCTCAACTTCCTGCATTTGGGCGCTTGCATCGCTTCACATGATAATGAAATTATTATGGGCCCGACAGGGCCTTATTGAAATCCTGACGTTGTCCGTCCGTCCGTCCGTCCGTCTGCGCCCTATCGCTTGAACGTACCATTCTAGATTCCAAAATCTTGATATATGGCTTCCTCATAGTCCTAGTGAGATCGCTTTTGATTTTGGAGTTTATGAGTCGAATATTGAAATAATTAAATTATTATGTAAAACAGATTTCAACTGTAGGTTCTAGGTTAGTTTATGCTAGGTTAGTGAAAATCAAAACATTGGAGATAAGGAAGGCTGATGTTCAGACCAAAACTTTATTTTTTTACAGTGCAATCTTTGACGTTTTCATTGCAAATTGTTTTGAAATATCTTCTTAAATTATTTTAAATCGTCGAATTGAAACAAAAAACAGAAAGAAAATATTGATGAATATTATGAGATCTGTTGAAGAAGAAGAATGAGTAAGAAAACTCTTTCTCAAGAACTGCAAATGTGTATTTTTTGTAAATTGGGAAGCATATGATGTTATAGAAACCGGAGCAGTTCAATGGCAAGGTTAGTAGAGAAGTGGGTATATATGTAAAAGCGAATGAACAGATTAGATAAGCATCAACCTGGGGCCTCTCTGCAAGGGTGACCGATTGGATTGGCCAGCAAAATTATTTGGTTCTCTGCTGTAAAATCACTTCCCGGTGGTTCGGAACCCACCTAAAGTTGTAAGTCCATCATGTTTTTAACAACACGGTTAAAGCGGCGATGTGGAACTACCCGTAAAGGTCTCCCCACCAATAAAAGCCATTTACTTTTTTAAGGTGAGAAAGAATTGAAAAGAGGATATCTGCATGTCAGGGATCAGATCTATGGGGAGGATCAGAGGGACACATTTCTCAGAGACAAAAAAATTGAACAATCTAATATCAAAACTGACACCGCTTAAACGGCTATTGACCAGTTTAACTTTATAGGTATAGTGCATGCATGGACATGCGATGCAATATATTATGTAGGCTATATTTGACCGAACAAAGAGAGGTCTCTGTTTCAAGTAGAACGTTTTTCATTTATTTGTCGACCGTTTTGCAGTGATATGCGTTTGATACGCATCTAAGGCAAAACGCCTCAAACAGTCATTCAATGTAACAAACCATTTTCAATATTCCAATTAAGTATAATAACAAATGAATGATAATTATACAAATTCAAATAATATAAATTCATTAATGAGACATGTGAAATCTAATCTGATTTGAGCAATCACCTGTCTGGGAAATGAAAACGCAGCCTTGGGAACGTGATACTTCCCCGCCTTTTTTCTTAAATAATCCCTCTAAAAACACATATTTTCAGTTATTCAAGAGGTATTTTTTACTATTTTTTCAAAAATTATCGACTCAGGGTTTGTTAAAATTTCAAAATTTCTTTTTTTTAGGTCTCTGGGAGGGATTTATCCCACTGCTCACCCCCCTCCCCATAGTTACGTCACTGCTTCTTGCTAAAATGAAGCCAACACCACGCTTGACAACATTACAGAAGGCTCCTCATATATGGGCATAACCTGTACTTTATAACATTAAAATGTATTAGTGATATTATTATGCTTTCAAGTATTGAATTTAAATTATAATTTTTACTCACACTGTCCGCTTCCCTTTAGAAGCAAAATGCATGTTTTCATTCAGCATGTGTGAGAATTGATTGCATTTGTGATGAATTTGTTTTTTGGAAATTTGCTATTTCTAGTGAATACTATTGTTCTCGTATAAGGTAGAAGGTTGTATGTATAACGAATGCAAAGGGTTCGCTAAAGGGTTATACCTATACCTATATAACGTACATCATCTACTGTATATCAGACCTACCTATTTACTAATGTTATACTCAATACGTTGCTCGAGTTTTCAAACTCATTATCTCTAGAGCTAATAAATAAATTGCATGTGCTTGGTACGCATTCATTTCCTCTATTGGTCAACAACACTTAGGAAAAAAGCAGAAGCAAAATAAAAAGAGAGTGTATGTGAGAGAGAGTGACTGAGAAAGAGCGTGAGTGAGAGTGAGAGAATGATTTCAAAGAAGCCATGTGGTCATAGAAAGGGTACTGGGTTGAAATTGTGTTGTAACATTGAAACTACATTTTTGTCGAATTCGTTTGAGCACCATTCCTGATTTTAGACATTTGTAGACTGGACACTCACACACCTAAACATATACTACAAACACATATACACGACACTCACACAAATGTACGATAATTGCAGGCTCACACATTCGTTCATACTCTCTCACTCCCACTCACACTCGTTTGCACTCTCTCACTCTTTATTTCTCGCTCTTTCTCTCTATCATTCCCTCTCTCATATAATATCTCTAAACACACTCTCATTCTTTCTCCCTCACTCTCTCTCTTCTCTTTCTCACTCTCCTTCTCTCTCTATAATTCTCTCTCACCTTCTCTCTCTCTCTATCACTCTCACTATATCTCTCTAAATTACTCTCTCTGTTGCCTCCCTGACATCATCCTGCTTTAAAATCTTACATATCGTTTTTTTGTAGCTTGCGGCATTTATTTGATAACTGACCGGCACCTCCATCATCTATCCATGTGTGAGCCAAAGCACATTGTTAGATTACGCTAAGGCCGAGTTATTAAAACAGAGAACAGGTGAGAGTGTTCACTGTCACTATGCAGCGAAAGACAGGAAGTTTCCATTTTGCTGGAATCTGAGAACTGCTTCACAGAGAGACGGTGTGTAGGAAATACTTGAATGAATAATATCACTAATACATTTTAATGTATAAAGTTAAGAATGTTAAAGTTACAGGTTATGCCCATATATGAAGAACCTTCTTTAATGCTGTCAAGCGTGGTGTTGGCTTCGTCAGCAAGAAGCAGTGACGTAACTATTGGGAGGGGGGTGAGCAGCGGGATAAATCCCTCCCAGAGACCTAGAAACAAAAGAAATTTTGAGATTTTAACAAACGCTGAGACGATAATTTTTGAAAAAGAAGTCTTGAATAACTAAGATTATGTGATTTTGGAGGGAATATTTTCAAAAAAAAAAAAAAAAAAAAAGGCGGGGAAGTATCACGTCACCAAGGCGCTGTTTTCATTTCCCAGACAGCTGATTGCTCAAATCAGATTAGATTCCACATGTCTCATTAACAAATTTATCTATATAAATAAAATTAGAGTTTTGTCTGTACATTTATCAGAATTATATATTTTTAGCGAATTTCTTCAAATTCAGCTATTACAGCAGGTCGTGATGTGCGACTTTCACCCGGGACCATGATGGAAATTTGTTTTGGAGCCCCCAGAGTACAAAAATCATAGTGGCACAAAATGTTATATATGTAGATATATATATATATATATATATATATATATATATATATATCTATCTATGTGTCTGATAGCACGATAACTTTTGAAGGAGATGTCCGATTTCCACCAAATTTGGTATACACTTTCCTCTTGTGAATAGCTTGGACAAGTTCGTTAGCCAGGAAAATCAAAAAAGGTTAATCCCCTTTTCGGGGGTATTTTCCCGCCAAAATTAGGGGTTTTCAAGAAAAAAAGGGTTGTATTTGAAAATTTTAGTTCTATTGTTAGACTTTAAGATAGAGCTCATGGAGTCAAAAATTTTAAGGTATTGCACTGCCTTCTAGCTCAACAAATTTTCAAGATATCAAGAAAAAACCATTGTTGTCAAAAGCTGTATCTTGCCCTATGGAGTTAGTTATTTGGTGCTAAAAAAGTGTTTCAGGAAAAAACTTTAATCTTTTTTTTTCTTGACTGTTCCTTATAGTTTTTGAGGCGCTGAATCCGAATTTCAACTCATCATAAAATATTCATAAATATTTGAAAAAATACAGAAATTCGCTAAGTTTTGCAGGTCCTGCGAAAGGAGTATTTGGTTATTTTTACGTTTTATACATTAAATAAGCCGAAAATAGTCTTATCTCAATTTCTGTCTGCCTGTCTGTCTATCTGTCACGGCCCCAAAGGCATTTTACGCGGCCTTCTCCTCAAAAACGAGAACATCGATCAGGATTTTAGTTATTGAACAGCATTGAAAACTTTATTGACAATGTCTTTAGTTATAAAAAACGAAATTAACCTTTTTTTAGCGGAGTTATAAACGTTTAAAAGCCAAGTATTGTGCGATTTTGGATACATTTTACGCGGCCTTCTCCTGAAAAACGAGTGCATCGATCGGGATTAAAGTTATTTATCAGTATAGAAAACCTTTTTGACAATGTCTTTAGCTATAAAAAACTAAATTAACTTTTTTTTAACAGGATAATAAACGTTTAAAAACTAAGTATTTTCGATTTTGGATACATTTCTTCTGAGTTTTATAAGAACAAATCACGTAATTTATCATGATATATCAATCAGCTGTTCTCAAATATTCTCTCTGATAACTGTCACCGAATAGTTTACGTTCTAAATTGCTAAACTGTTTACTAAGCTGCTAACAACTTCATGATCGTTGCTATCAAAATAGCCGAAACATATTTAGGCTCGTCTTATTTCTAAACATAATCCGTACGAAGGACGGGCACAATAGCTAGTATTATTTAAATTTGTATAATGATCATTCACTTATTTATCACTTGTATTTAATACTTAATTGGAATATTGAATTGATTTGTTACATTGAATGACTGTTTGAGGCGTTTTGCCTTAGATGCGTATCAAACGCATATCACTGCAAAACGGTCGACAAATAAATGAAACAGACTTGAAACAGAGACCTCTCTTCGTTCGGTCAAATATAGCCTACATAATATATAACATCGCATATCCATGCACGCACTATACCTATAAAGTTAAACTGGTCAATAGCCGCATAGTATGCTCAACCAGTACTGTAGTAAATTGAACGTCCTTGTGAGCTATTTAGTCTACAAACTTAAAACTGATCTCGACCTGAACTCCAACCGACTTCATCGTTCACTCCTACTTTCACTGTCATTTTCCTGTCAACATCATTATCATCATCATCATCATCATCATCATCATCATCATCATCATATTATATTAAGGATTTTCAAAATGATATAGTTACGTAGAAAAGCATTAAAGTTTTAAAAAATTATTTGTCATTGAGTTTTTGTACTGTTTTTTTTTTTTTTTTTGTAGATTACGTCTTGGAGACTCCAGTTAAGGAGTATAAGACAAGTCAGATCAACAATTTATACTCTTATACACTAGTTACCATAATCAGTGCCGGATTTACCACTAGGCCGACTAGGCCGCGGCCTAGGGCCGCAAGCAAAAGGGGGCCGCAGCGTTTTGAAAAAAAACCTTTTTGGTAAAAAAATTGAATTTTCATTTTCCAAAATTAATTAATAATTACCGCTACTGTAAATCGAGTACATTACTTTTGTATAAAAAAAATACAATCTAATTAAAATAACCAATGTTCATATCAAAAATAAATATTAACGCTTGTCAGGGTATATAAATAGGAGGCTACAGATTGCAGGTGGATTGTATAAAGTTCTAGGGAAGTGATGAACCGATGTAACCAGCACTGGCAGGGGCCCCATGTGGATGAATCCACTGAACCCCACTTTAATGGCAGAGAAGACTTAAAGATTAATAGATTAATACATTCAATGTTGTAATAGACAGGCTTTATTCAGAATTGAATAAAAGGTCCGAAGTTTATTTCAGTCTTAATGAAGAATTTGGATTTTTAAACAACTTATCGTCAATTTTCAATGAAGAAATCGGGGAAAAAGATTCTATTTTGGCTAAAAAGTATCGAATCGACATATGTGGTGACTTTGGAGAAGAGTTTATACAGTTCAAAGGCTTTGTTGAAGGTATATTTGATGAAGAAAGGGAACCTCATGATAACAAGATTACCAAGCCTCCGAGGAATACACTTTTGGAGTATCTGAAACTCTTTCGTGAAAAACAGTTAACAACATTATTTCCGAATATGGACACGGCTTTGCGCATTCTACTATGCATGATGACATCAATCTAATGCATCTGGAGAAAGATCATTCAGCGTGTTGAAAAGAATCAAAAACTACTTCAGGAACTCGACTTCTGACGAATATTCTAGATTGTCTAGTTTGGCTAGTTTTGTTTCAAATGCTGAGCTTTTTCAAGCCTAGACTTTAACGATTTGATTAAAGATTTTGCAGCTAGAAAAGTGAGTGTTTAGAGTTTAGATATGGTATTATTATGAGTATGGAGTGGAGTGAGTGTCAATGTTAATCACTAATCCAACTTTATCCAAATTAAGAACATGACATTGACGTTTTTCAGTATAAGAGAATAATGTAAGAATTGAATGATCTAGAAGTTTATTTGTTGTATTCTTAATATTTTTATTTTTCAGTACCGTAGCCTTACTATTACAGTTCATATTATTATTTTGCTTGTTCTTTTACATATACAATGTATTTTCAACTCGGCTTTTTTTAGTCTTTTGTTGTCACCTGTACTTTTCCCCTCGAATGAAACAAATGTTATTTAATTTTGACAATTAACTGCAATACTAATTTATAATATAATAGTTTTAGCAATATTAATAACTTTACAAATAACTGCTGTTTGCTAACTTTTTGAATTATATATTTTATATAAATATAGTAATTATTGTTAGAGCTGATTTGGGGTTTTAGCCAAATTTGTAAACCAAGATTATTTAATTAGCTAATACAACATTTCAACCTTTTTATGTACCGTATTCAAATAGAACATTAGTGCCATTTCTATTCATGTATGTTATGCTCGCTTTGTATGTTGTACCAATTTTAAAAAATAAAATTAAAACAAACGTTATGTATCAATTTGAAATGTGCTTTATGCTTTAATTACATAATCGTGAAGTTATTGTGGGCCGCTCGGGGTAATTTGGCCTAGGGCCGCAAGTACCCTAAATCCGGCACTGACCATAATTACTATATAAGATGCGGTGAGGCTTAATTTTGATGTGAAAGGAACTCTTGTACACTATAAAAAGCTTTATCAACTAAATATTTTTTCAATTGCTATTCAAATATTTATATATTTTCAAGACTCTAAAAACTGCGGTACCTTGTTGTAGAGTTTCCTACCAATATAACTAGGTTTTTGTTTGAATAAGCTACTATTGTGACTCACCAAGTGATAATTTCCTCGGCTTCTTGTATTATAATCGTGTACGTCAAGATTTTGGTTAATATCATTCGTTTTTACATACAAAGTAGTTTCATACATAATATAAGCAGGGTACAGTTAAGAGACCAAGTCTCTTGAACAACGTAACTGTTTAGATTCAACAAGGTGTTCAGCCAGATAAAGATCAAGCTACTAACTCTAATCTATGTACTCTTTCTATAAACCTAACCGTTTTCTTTTGGATCTTAAACACCCTATCAAGATTTCGTTTTGATGAATTACCCCATACTAAGATAGCATACTTAATATGTGACAGTAAGAGCCCATGGTAAGCTGTAAAAAGTAACTTTTTGTCATTCAATCTAGCGAGCTGTCAAATATCCCAGATGAAATTTTACAACATATTTTCTCAATTTATGGTGCCCAGGTCTATCCAACAAAACTCCTAGAAATGCATTTTTTTCTTCCTGGTCTAATTGATTATCGTTGACAAACACGTCTATAGCCCTGTCTTCATTTAAATTATGTTTGTTTTTGAATTGAAGGTTTAGAATTTTTTACTATTTATTGTTAATTTCAACTGATTTTAGAATTGGACAAGAGATATATAGTTATACTAGAAGTTCTGTGAACAATAGACTTCACTCGCCTGACAGTCCTCACTCAAGGGGATGATATTTTTAGAACAAGTTCAAGAACACTCTTTCGACTCAACTTTCATAGTTCAATCTTTCATTGATAATAAAAAAGGCAAAAAATGATGTTTGAAAAGTCAACAAAAAATCACCCTCCCCACCCCCCACCAGAAATGACCCCATATACTCGATAAAGCGTTGTATGCATTTCTAGCAGCTAATGTTAATCTCAAATTATAAAAAGCAATATTCATCCATTAACAAAAAAGTTAAAAATTTGTTAACCTCCTCCAAATTTTCCAGTAAAATTTGGATTCCCGCCCCTAGCTTCAAACGGGGTTTTTTTTACACTCAGATCAGACCCTCCAATAATGGAAGGTATTTTGGGCCCCCTTAAAACAAGAGGCATTTTTTGAAAAAAAAACTTTTACATGCATTGCTCGGCCTAGTAATAAGGAACATTCATGCAACATTTCATGACAATCGGTCAAGGCGTTCGGCCGTAATCGTATAACTTACAAACAGACAACCGGACAGACGGACAGATGAAACGTCGCTTCACTACGTTCGGTCAAATTTCAATTACTTCCAAACCCAGCAAACTCACAAACGTTGGAGAAATTTCAAAAATATTTGAAAAACAATAAATAATTTGGTTTTAGTATTATGAGTTATATCAGATCGAATGTATTTTTTTTGTATATTCGTCTTAGAAGATTGCAGTCAACTCTGTAACTTATTATTAATTTTTTTTAACAGGTTATAACCAAGTGGAAGTTATGGAAATTATGTTAAAATAGCTAATAAATCTAGTTGTCCCACTCAAAATCTGTGGCAAACAATTTGAAGTTAACTTACATATAGATATTTGGACACGCTTTTCCTATTTAAAAAAACCCAAATATTCAATCTTCATAAATGTACAATCTTTCCCTTCTTATATTGGTGAGCATAAAATTTATAATCGCTGTAATATGAGTTGAAATTCAAATCAAAAAATTATTCCTAATTAATATGAAAGCTTCAAAGCGTACAGAATTTATGCTGTTATAAATTCTGTTATGTTACGTACTGTTATAATACTGTGTGTATTGTTATTTGATTCACATACATAAGATTCGTTTCTCATTCATTCCATTCATTGATTCATTTCATTAGTCATTCCCAGTAGAGAACCTCCAGATAAGCTTTAGATTCTTATCAAATTCATTTCAATCCGAAGATTGTTGTTCCGTTAAAATCAATGTGAAAATCAAATCTCCTTGCGATCAGGGACATGCTTAACATTATTTCCTTCTTAATAATAATTCTATTCATTACAACCGGAATTAATTAATATTCTTATTCTGCAGTAATTACTCTGCCGTACTTATTACAATATCAGTATCAATATAAATGAATTGGAGATCTACTGCATATTGCGGTTAATTAGATTGGAGTATCAAACTAATTATTATAATCAAGGCGGATAATTATAAAAGTGCTCATACGGATAAAATAACATTGAAATAACATCAACAATTCTAATAGTGGACGTTTAAGTTATATAAAATTTATATTAATATTCAATATGATATTATATGCAGAAAATGAATAGGTTCGAAAATTGAATTTATTATTTCGAATTCCTCAAAGTGCTATTTATTTATACGGAAGACTTCCCCAATGGCGGATATTGACAACAGCATTGAATAGCACTTTAAGAAAATCAAAATTAATAAATTTTGTTTCTATTTGTCAGCTTGTTAAATTGTCGGTACTTCAAACTAACGGATGAAAAATTATTGTAAAAAATTCAATTGGTGCAAGAAAAATGATAATTGAAAACAATAATTTTGTACAATCAATCGAGTAATGAAATTAATTTAAAAAAATAGTTTTAAATATGGAAAATATTATTGTAAAAATTATTTTCTTGCTCATAATGCTCACATAAGTTCGAAACTTATGCGTAGGAAATGAGGTGAATGATGATACGACAATGTCATAAATATGGTTGCCCTACAGTTCTAGTTGGGGTCCGAACCACTACCAGGTAAAATATTAAAAAGCAGACTATAATATTCAGTGTAGCCTACTTGATTACAGCAAGAAATTATTCTATTTGTAAAATATTTGCTAATCAATAAAGAATTCCTAACCTTGAATCAAGGTGAATATTCTTCATTTTACCTTTGGACCATCATCTTTTTAAAAACAATAGGCCCAACAATAACATTAAGCTACCTAATCAAACAAGGTCAAACAAATTTCATCCATTACATAACGATGAAAAGAATATTCGTAATAAATACTTTTAGCCTACCTTGAATTAAATTAATGATTCTGTTTATGTTACTAGCAGAAAAATGTTTAGTCAGCATTTCATCCATTTTCAGGTTGCATTTGATGTTTTTTACAGCGTAGATTTATTATTGTCAGACTTGCCAGGTCATCAGTTGATGCTTTTTACAAATACATCTGGGAAAACTGTGTTTTTAATTCAAGTGCATTTGATTAATTTTATAATTTCAGGGCTTTCTCCTTATTGGGTTTGATTAGAACCAGTGATGTAACTATGGGGGAAGTCAGGGGGATAGAACCCCCCTCCCGAGACTCGATAAAATTTTTTTTTTAGAATTTTAACAAGTCTTGAGAAACATTTTTTGACAAAAGAGTCATAGAAGGTGATTGGAATCATTAGAAATATGGTTTCAGAGGGACTATTCATTAACAATTTCCGGGGAAGTAGTCTACCCACAAACCTGCCTCACAAAAATTATATTTTCAGAAACAGAATTTATTAATTTCGAAATCCTCAAAGTGCTATTAATTATACTAAAGACTTTCGCATCGAATAGCTGATGGAAATCGATGAAATCTGCTGTACAAAAATTCCCGGCAGTAACTGATATTTTAGTACATTCTTGGATTTCTTGTTCCATAACGATCTGCTTTGTTAATATTAACGTTTTGTTGTAAATTTAACGACTTGTAGTAAGTTTTATGTTGTGAATTTATAATAAATGTACTCACATTCGACCGAACGTTTTCGAAGTATTGAACGTTTGAAGATGAGATTCAATACCTCGAAAACATTCATTTATTATATAAGTTTCATTATAACGTTCATTTGTTATGAAAGTTAATTTTCTTGTACAGTATAGCTTGCGGAAGTCTTCAGTATAATTTTATTGATAGCGCTTTGAGGAACTCCAAGTTAATGGACTCTGTTTCTGTATAATAATAATTTCTCTGGATGATACTGCGAAACATCCAGAGGAGTTTATTCAAAAAACAAACATACAGGTATTAAAGAGAATCCCGACTCATAAAATTGCGACTAAATAATATAATTTTATTCCTAATTATGATACCCCACTATAATGATATGTGTCGGGGTGATCATAATAATATATTATTCTGCAAAATTTCTTAACCAATTAGTACCTACATTATAACAATACCTAATTAACTAATAATAATAATATAGTATATTATATAACTAATAACACCATAACCAACAAAGATACACCACTAATATACCCCATAATATCTGTCAGTTTGTTAAACCGTCAGTAACTTCAAACTAACTTGTGATATTTTGATTATTTTCAAGTACAGTACTGTAAATTACTCCAATCAAAAGTGGTTGGGGGGGGGGGGGGAAGTTAAAAATAGATTGGAAATACTTTCAATGGCCTGCCTGCTTCCAAGTTTTTCTACTTGAACAATACATTTTTAGCATATGGATCTCCCATAGGCAATGATGCAAAAACTAGATAAAAATCACTTTGACACACAATTTGGGAAATAATGATGTTGGAATGGATAAACTCATGTCTAGAATCGCTTAAAATGTGTGTGTATAAAGACATATCGGTAAACGAGAGGCTTTCAATTAACTTGCCAGCGACAGACTAGTAGACTAGGCAACACGGTACGGATAGTGTTGTCAATTCGTGCATTGAGATTGGTGATTCTCTACTATCAGCTGTTTAGCGCTGTCTTATACCTGGCAACACCGCAATTTTTCAGAGCCACCCATTTGGCGGGCCGCTTAGCGCAGTTAGTTGGAGCGTCGCAACTTTAGCTTGCTGTTGTTTCAGCGGTCGTGGGTTAGAATCCTGCTCCTCCGTCTGGTATCTATGTGTTACCATTCACCTCATTTCCCACGCACAAGTCTCAGACTCATGTGGGCATCATCAGCAATAAAAAAATATGAACTTAATATTTTGGTGGCGTGAACTATAGCGCTTTTGACATTGCTAAGGATGAGGTCCGGACTAAACCACCAAAAAAAACTTTCCGTTGATGTCCCCCCCTTCATGAACCAAATCCTGGGTGCGCCAGTGATGAACGTAACGTATCAGACAAGGGATTGTTCTATGAACTTTTCACTCATTTGGGCATTATCAGGAAAATAAAATTGGAGACCTCTCAGGAAAGAAGGAAGAAGATAGTTGAATTGATAATATTGATCAGAAAGTTTCCTTTATATTTCACCAATTCGCATGACTGAGAGCTGAGAGGTCTACATTGCAGACAGGCGAACGAACAATACACAGACCTTACAGTGTCAAGGTCTCAACGGTGATTTGAAGCATGCAAACTTACAATACATAGGCTATTATGTAAATTGAATGGATCGATGGAGTTTGGCATACAATAGCTATTCAACAGAACTTTGACTCTTCATTCTGTATTAGAAACAGTTGTGAGAACAATTTATTACCTGTCTGCATTTTTGGAATTTATTTGATCACATTAAACAGGAATTAAAGGTATTCAATGACTATTATTTCAGATTGATGAAAGTTTAGGTCCACCATGTTTCCCTACAACATGGCTAGAACACGAGGTGAAACTACGCGTAGTCAGTGGCGGATTAATGAATTTTTATGGGAGGGGGCGACATACCCCAAAAATACCCGTTGGTCGGGGGGGGGGGGGGGTTATGGAATAATTTTTTTGGAAATAGCCTTTAACCGCATTTTACACCATTCTAGCACTTAAAATGTAGTAGAAATATAATTTTTTCATGATTAAGAACAATCAAATTCCCCCTAGCTAGAGTAGTTTATTTCTGTATATTCATGTGGAATTAGGAATACAACTTTTTTATACAATACAATATGTCTTGAACAAAAATTGCTTTGCTAGCTTAATTTTTATCAAAATTTACAGAGAAATGAACAGAGTCTAAGCAATTTATTCGTGATCGTGATGATTTTTAGACCTATATATATATTTAAATTAATCTCAACATTCTTTCATGTTTCATAATACCAGTACTACAATAAATACGTATTAGGTCAAAAACAAACAGAGATGTATATGCCCCTACCTATTCTATAAAAGATTAATCTTATTCAGACTAATTTCACTTGATATAAGATTTCCTTCATTCTCTGTCATTTGTTAATTCGTCATTGAATTAAAATTATGTCAACAGTTAAAGATAAAGTAAAGGTAATATAGAAAATAAGACAAAATAAGTATTACAACATTAATTCCCGGCCGGCGGAGGCGGAATGGTAAGACAAGTTGGAGGTATTCCGTCTGTGGCGGAATTAAAATTTGAACCGTGTGCATGTCACAAGTGTTACCCTTTTTAATTTTTTAAAATGTCCAAGCCCTCGGGGGGGGGCGGTCGCCCCCTCCGCCCCCCCCTTTAATCCGCCCTTGCGCGTAGTGAAAGGGGGTTGGGGGTTCCAACCTCCATCCGTTGAGCCTGTAAAAGAGGCTTGAAAAACGAGTAGGGAGGTATCAACAGAAGAAAACAAAAACATCGGGTACTGGAAATAAAAAAGTTTTCATACTTGAAGAGTGAATAATGTTACAGCTAGAAAAAAGAATACACTGTAGTTAAATAAGTTACAGAGAGTATGGTGCAAATATTTCAAATATTGGCCTCTGAAGATGGATCTCATAGATTCTAAAGCGCTCGGCCAGATTAACCTAACCTAACCCAACCTAACCTAACCTGACCTAACCTAACCTGGTTAGGTTAAAGTGAGTTATACTTATTCTTAACAAATATTTGACTGCAAGTCGTTAAATTTCACATGAAAAGTTAATATTAACAACGCAGTTCGTCATGGAACCAGAAATCCAGAAATATTTCAAGTTTCCCCGAGTCTCAACGTCAGGATTGATTCTAAGAGAGGGCCAGGAGTCCTAACTTCGCCCTTAATAAAGGCAATTAATCAATCAACCAATCAAGGGGCCACATCATTTGGCAAATGTAAGCAAGTGACAAAGCACATATCAAATAAGGAGTCTCAAATTGTCCCTGCTGGGGGTATCCAGGGCCCCTTATTGCTACAGTTTAGACCACAAGTTCATTTATCTATCTAGAGGCCCCCTTATTAGTGTCCCCTAATTGCCTCGGCTTTGGGCCTTCAAGGGCCCCTAATTTTCCCAATTTGAGCCCTCTAGGCTGGGCTTAGGCCTCTGGGCTGGTGGGTCCCAGTATTTGTGGAGTTCCCAGGCCACTTGAAATGAATAACGTTGACACAGGAGGCTTGAAAGGAAAAAAGCTCTCCTTATACCGTATATTTGCAGACGGGCTTCAAATGCTCATCTCTGTTATTGATGATGATCAATAACAGATGATGGATAACAGACGATGAATAACAGACTGTTATTGATGATCTGATGTTATTTTATCAATAATGAAGGTTCCTCAACACCCTCTAGAGTTTATTGTGATCGTAACATTTTTCACGCCATGAATCAATCAACAAATAATATGGAGGAAGAGTTTTATTACCACCAAAAAATCTTAGAGCTGCACTTTTAAGGCCTAGAAAAAAATTCTTGTGTAAACCCTCAGACGCTCCCATATTCAAGGGTTCCTTCACCATCTATATGTAATTAGAGATTTACTGAATGTTTTGAGTCAGAATATCTAAAGTTTGCAATTAAATTGTTTTTAATTAAAATTTTAAAATGAGATTTTTGCACATTCTCTAGTTGTGGAATCATAATAATTTTTATATTTTCACACATTTCACATATTCCAGTATTAGTGAATAGTTCGATGCGAAATCAAGATATTACAAAAAAAGACGAGAAGTTTATTGCTCTCTCTGGTGCCACTCAGTGCCGTTTCCCCTAGCTTTTCAGTTTGCCTACACTAGAATTTTATCTTTGAATAAATTGAAAATTGGTTACACAGCTTCTTTTGAGTACAGTAGGCAATTAGACATAGATGGAAGACTTAATTACTTCCTGGATTTCTTGTTCCATGACGAACTGCGTTGTTAATATTAACTTTTCATGTGAAATTTAACGACTTGCAGTCAATTTGACTGCAAGTCGTTAAATTTCACATGAAAAGTTAACTTAATTACTGCTAGTTGGAAAATAGGTCACTAATTAAACACTGATATCTAGGGTAAATAAATGGGTACGGTAGCCTCCAGCCAAAACTCTGCCCTGGGCCACAAAGGGTCCCTGGGTGGCCCTGATTGTGATAATAATTTGAATCCACAGTCACTTTTTAAGTTGGCACTATTAAAGTAGGTTGTATTTTTTATATTTCATGCATTAAAATTTGTTCACAACTAATATTAATGAACTAACAATTCACGAGAAGTGGGTTTAGGTTCTTAATTTTCCCATAATGTGGAATAAAATTTATGGATTCAAGCGTTTCTTGATATAAGCCTACAATCTCTTAAAGTAGGATTTTTGAGGGACTATTTATCAAAATGCCCACGTTTAGTTCAGGATTGAATCTATTCTAAAGTTCAAGTTTTGAGTCTCAGTGCTCTATGTAGCATGTAGGAACCAATCGTTTCAAGTGTAGAGAGATTGTTCTCTATTTAATTTTTTTTTAACACTCATTTGTGACTGAAATAAAATTGTGAAATTCAATTAATTGATAAATCATTCCCATATATACCAATTTTTCTTCCAACACTTCTTAATTTTGCTTACTCTCAACATTATACTTTGTTATGGTGCCTGTTGTTGTTTTTGATGTTGTTCTTTTTCTTTTTCTTCTTTTTCTCCTTCTTCTTAGTCTTCTTATTCTCCTTCCTTTTATAGTTAGTGGGGTAAAGTTACTAGGTAAGGAAAATGATAGCCTTAAATATACAGTTTCAGGCGTTTCAAATTTTCCTCTAGTACAATAATTTTAGTGTATTTTTTTTTTTTTTTTTTTTTTTTTTTTTAAGGATGAAGCCCACATAGGTCTGAGACCTGTGCGTGGGTAATGAGTTGGATGATGGTGATTGATGAGTTGGACCTACAGTTTTAGGTGGGTTCCGAACCACCGGGAAGTGATTTTACAGCAGAGAACAGTGTCTTTTTTGCTGGCCAATCTAATCGGTCACCGTTACGAACGGGACCTACGAGAACGCAGCTTATCTCTCTGATTGAACAGATACCAGCTACGGCTCGCGGCTATCACTTCCCCTATCCTTCCCACTCTTTCCTTCAATCACCAATCAATACTGTCAATTTCCCATCAAAACAAAATTATTGCAGGTACCCTTTCAACTCTTGTTTGTCATAGCCTAATACAAATAACACAGTCCATCATAGTCGGTAAAATAGGGTGCTTTTCTCAACTGTTTTCGTACCACACAAAGAAAACACCCTCTTTCATCCTGCAAAGCTAGAAATCATGAATTACTAACTCTACAGCTGGCAGAGTTTAGTTTATACCGTTCATGGTACGGCACTATTTCTGACAGGTTATCAATAGCTCGATTGAGTGACGTCAGAAGCTTTTCAACCAATCAGAGAACAGATAAGTTGAATGGCGCATTTTACAAACACAACATAGAACTTTCCAGATGCATGCAATAGACAAGGATAGATTTCGCGAGTCGTGACTCGAGTCAACTATGAATAACTCAACAACCTATTGAATCAACTATTGAATCAGCTGTTGACTCGTCTGAAGACTCGCTAAAATTGTTTGTGCCTAGAAGCCGACTTCTTTACAATGCAACAATTGAATCAACCGTTGACTGTTGATAGGTGTTTTGGCGATGTTATATAGAACGATTCCTTGTAAAAGTGATCTAGTTGAGAGTTGGCTGTGCATCGGAGATATTCAGGTTTTGTGAGAACATAGATTTGAAAAAGTAATAATTAATTTCAAAACTAAAAAAAAATTAAGTCTGTTAATATAATACTTCTTTCGTGTGTAGGCGTTCTCCCATATTTTATTCATCGGAGTTCTCAGGAGCCGTATCATTCATGTTTTGACCAAGAAATTGCAAAAATTTATGTTTTAACAATAAAGTTAGACATTAATAAGAATTTGAATTCATGCATCATTAATTAATAAAGTTAAAGTGACAGTGAACATCAAACTTAATCTAGGAATACTAATTTTTGGATTGAAAATCATAATCCGGCATTTGGTAAGTCCGTTGTTTTATCACATTAGATGTAATGAATAGTATATCATTCATGTTTTGACAAAATAATAATTATTTTGTTATTATTTACAATTATAATAAAATTATAATTATTAAAACATTAATATTTTACAATTATTGTAAAATATTAATGTTTTAACAATGAAGTGATGGTAAAAATAGATTTGAGTCTTGTAATATCAATTCTTGGATTGAAAATCGTAAACTTTTATTTTTGTAAGTTCAGTCTTTTATGACATAGGATGTAATTTTTTTAAACGATGAAGCCCACATAGGTCTGAGACCTGTGCGTGGGTAATGAGTTGGATGATGGTGATTGATGAGTTGGACCTACAGTTTTAGGTGGGTTCCGAATAATAAAGTAGCCTGAATGCTTATACTAGCATATGATAAAAGAGCTACGAGGACATTTATTATGTTTTATAGTTAGTAACAATAATAATATTATTGATGTTGTTTAATTAGAGATGAAAAAAAAACTTTTATAAATAAATAGTAAGAAATTCCAATATTGTAGGTACTAGACTCTTTCCATGTATCAACTACTTTCTTGTGTTACTTTAGAAATGTTTCTTTCTATAACTGGAATTATGGTTTCACATGTTTATTATTATTATGTCAAGTAAGAGATAATAGAAACTTCTCTGAATGTATAATACATTGACAAAAGAGTTTTAAATCGCAAATGTTTTGAAATACTGTAGTGAATAAATACTGAAAATCTTCCAAAGATCTACAATGTACTTTTAACTTATTGAACAGTAAAGGTCACTTTGTTGAAAACTAGAATATTTTTAGTGAAAAAATATTATTTATTCATTAAAATCATTCTTTAAAAGAGGTAGAAAAAATAAACTCTTTCCAAATTCCGTACGATATCTTATTATATGAGACTGATTATAGGCTAGTAGTAACTGACCTATTCGAGATAAATTACCATCAAAATTTTCCATTAACTCAAAAATTGAAAAAAATATATAGGCTATATTGAAAGTGATAGAAATTTAATTAAAGGACTTTTTCCAATGATGTTTCACTCATTTGGAAAATCAATTAATTTTTGAACAAATAATATAAATACTTGTATTGCTAAGTCAGTAGTCCACTCAAAATTCATAATTCCAACTGCGCTTTCATAGTTTTATGTCTGGTTTCTGAGTTGTTCATTAACTTAATGGACCATTAACTCAATGCTGGAGCAATGTGTTAATGATCCATTAAACTTAATGAAGAACTCAGAAACTGGGCATTAAATAATTAACAGCATATCAGTTCATTATTTTATAAATTAAATAATGTATTTTTGATGAAGATTTTCTGAGTTTTATAAAATAATTCTACACTTAATTTTGTGGAAAAGAATCTCAGAACTTACTGTGTGCTCATGATTTCAAAAAAATGTTTAAATTAATTATCTTCCAAGTTCTAGTATGGTTAACAACATTTCCAGACAGGAAGCTGTTCTATGATGGTGTCCAATTTAAGACAATAAATCTGGAAAAATCTGGCTCAATATAATGATGCAATACATATCAAATAAATATAATAATACTCCACTATTACAAGTCTTATAGTAATACCATCCAGTAACAGACCAGTGATATTTATAAATATAAATATTTTTAGAATTAAAAAGCTCGTTATAAATAATTTATCTATGGATGGATTTCAAAGGTTGAATTTATTGATGGAATTAATTTTTATAAAATATTTATCTGTGGATACCTATGAACTTGAATATTATTCAGCTATCATAAAATTAGTATAAGATTACATTCACAGTATCTTGTACTATGTTACCCACAAAAAAATAATTAATTTTATAAAATGTGGCAATAATTGCATATTTCTTGATGACGTTTTTCACCTGTCAAAGCTCATATAAAATTAATTTATTCAACTTTTTAAATTATGCGTTCTACTCAGCGGATGAATTTTTCAATTGAATATGCTTTAGTGCTGTAATTGATTTTATTGTTTAATAATTATTGGCTATCTTCAGGATGGTTTTTGTCAAAATGTATTAAGGATGGTGTAATTATATATCACTTCATCCATTACCCACTAATCTAGTGGATATTTTGTTTCAGGATCAAGATTGACAAGTTAAAAATATCAAAGTCACGCCAGTCAAAACATAGTTAGTGAATGATAATAATATTGAACAATAGTGTGGTCGCTCTTGGGAGGATTTACATAGACTCTGAGTTGATAGCTTCTTACTCTCCTCCTTTGAAAAAATTGAAATAAAAGGTGTTCATTTATCAAGGACACTTACACATAGTGCAACAGCTGCTAGCCATCTTGCTCTCTTCCTTTAAAAAAAGGTATTAAATTGAGGACCCTAATACTTCTCCTAAAGTTTTACAAGTATTTGCAACTACTTTCTGGCACTGGTACTTTCTATTAAGAAAACTTATATAGTGCTACAGCTGCTCCCATCTTGCTCTCCTCTTTTTAAGAAAGGTACTAAATCAAGAAAACTCATACAGTGCGCCAACATATCTACGGAAATGCCATTGGCAATAGGTATTGACCTTGGTACAACCTATTCCTGCGTGGGAGTTTGGCAACAAGGTAAAGTTGAAATAATAGCAAATGATCAGGGAAATCGAGTGACACCATCCTATGTAGCATTCACTGATACAGAACGTCTGATTGGTGATGCTGCCAAGAATCAGGTAGCAATGAACCCAGAAAACACTGTCTTTGATGCTAAACGACTGATAGGAAGGCGTTATGATGATCCCAAGATATCTGAAGACCTAAAACATTGGCCTTTCAAAGTGATTGATGACTCTGGTAAACCTAAGATTCAGGTACAGTACAAAAGTGATAATAAAACATTCACACCTGAAGAGATTTCATCCATGGTGTTGACAAAAATGAAGGCAACTGCTGAAGCATTCTTGGGGAGAAAGATATCTGATGCTGTAATCACAGTTCCAGCCTACTTCAATGATTCTCAGAGGCAGGCAACAAAAGATGCAGGAGCCATTGCTGGGTTGAATGTATTGAGAATCATCAATGAGCCTACAGCTGCTGCTCTTGCTTATGGTTTGGACAAGAACTTGTCAGGTGAGAAAAAAGTATTGATCTTTGACCTAGGTGGAGGCACATTTGATGTGTCCATACTCACAATCGATGAAGGATCTTTGTTTGAGGTGAAAGCAACAGCAGGTGATACTCATCTTGGTGGTGAAGATTTTGATAATCGCTTGGTTGATTTTTTCTGCAATGAAATCAAGAAAAAATACAGCAAGGATTTGAGGAAAAATGCAAGAGCTTTGAGACGTCTTAGAACAGCTGCAGAAAGAGCTAAACGTACATTGTCATCTAGCACTGAAGCCACCTTGGAGATAGATGCATTAATAGATGGGATAGATTATAATACCAGAATATCAAGGGCCAGGTTTGAGGAGTTGTGCTCTGATTTGTTTAAAAAAACACTTCAACCTGTTGAAAAAGCTCTCCAAGATGCAGAAATGGGAAAGTCTGATATTGATGATGTTGTTTTAGTTGGTGGTTCAACAAGAATACCCAAAGTTCAAAGTCTTCTGCAGAACTTCTTCAATGGTAAAACCCTGAACCTTTCTATCAACCCAGATGAGGCAGTTGCTTATGGTGCTGCGGTACAAGCTGCAATTCTTTCTGGAGATAAAAGTTCTGAGATTCAAGATGTGCTCCTGGTAGATGTCACTCCATTGTCCCTTGGCATTGAAACAGCAGGAGGTGTCATGTCTACTATCATTGAAAGAAACAGTCGGATTCCTGGTAAGAAGACACAAACCTTCACAACATACTCAGATAACCAGCCAGCTGTTACTATTCAAGTTTTTGAAGGTGAAAGAGCAATGACTGCAGACAATAATCTGTTGGGAACTTTTGATTTGACTGGGATACCTCCAGCACCACGTGGAGTGCCTCACATTGATGTGACCTTTGACCTCGATGCTAATGGAATCCTGAATGTGTCAGCTAAAGAGAACAGCACTGGGAAAACTAAGAATATTGTTATAAAGAATGATAAAGGAAGATTGTCCAAAGAGGAAATAGATCGGATGGTACGAGATGCTGAAAGGTAATTCATTATTCTTATTCTTTAATATTTCATCATTATTATTGTTGAATTTTTATTATAAATTAGTATTCATGATATTAGGCCTACATTAACATTTACCCACAACTAACTTTATTATAAAGTAAGTATTACATCTAAATAGATGAATAAAATGGTTCAAGGTACTATTGTATCTAGCCTTTAAATTATGCCATTTTTGTGATATTTAATAATTATGATCATTATAATATACTATAATGCAGATATAATACCATAATATTATATAAACTATAATAATTATTATTCAAGGAGTAATGGAAATGTTCGCATTTTGTTAGTAATCTTAATCGAATCACAAATTAATGTGAGGGGTAATTGCGAATTTTTTATAGAACAAAAAGCGTGAATCCGAAAATAACTTCTCATATATTAAACTAAATTGAAGTTAGAAGTTAAAAATGAACTCAGAAACAGCCTTGAATATAATTGAAACCATGTTCAACTGGAGTCTCGAAATGAATTTAATAATTCAATGACAGTGATAATTGATAATAAATAATTTATAATGAAAAATATTATTATTCTTACTAATAACTGCAATAATATAATTCAATTCTCATTACTTCTGTGTGACCAATTGTCCACCAATTATGTTGATGCTGTTTATATTGCCATATAATTCATTGATTTATTCTTCTTGTTAATATTCTTCGAATATATTTCACTTGTATGTTGGAAGTCACTACTACTGCGAGTGTTTTTTTAAAGCTAGATACTTTCTTAAATGCTGCTGATTTCTTAATATGGGAATCTGTTACTTGTAGTGTTCCCTGTGAGATATTATTGTGCATGAGATATTATTTCAAATAATCATTTTATCTATGGCTACATTATAAAGAATAGATAATTGAAAACGTAATCTTTTAAACAATATTTTAAAAAGCTGACTTTATTCACTCCTGATCGAACCAGTTGCACAATGAAGCTATTATAACACTACTTTGATTTTTTAACATTGGCTCTCTCTAAACCAATCAGAGTTCAGGTTTTTCAAAAAAGTGTCAAAATGAATAAAACTCTTATGCCTTAGTTACATCAGCTAATAAGTTGAATTAAATGTGATTTATTTATAGTCATACATAAAATGCTCGCTCCACTCTTGTGCCATTACTTACATCTCACTCATGGCTTTGAAGCAGACATAATACAGTAGCTGCATAATAGAACTTTATGAAACGATTGTATTATAACTGCCTTTAAGAAACGAGTGAGATGTAAGTTAGAACGTGAGCAAAGCAAGTGTTCTAAACGTCTCAAGAGTTGCTTTAAAGCAAAACACAATCGTTGCATACAATATTATTTTTATTTCTGACTTCAATAAATAATTACGTTTAATTCAACTTACCGATGTATCCACTCACTTGTCTAAAATAAAACATTGCCTACAATGTGTGATTGTTGTCGACAGTTCCGATTTGAAATCCTGTTTGTTTTCGAAATGTTTAAATCAGCTAAAAAGGCTTTTGCATAATATTCATTTCGACACTGCTTTAAAGAAATTCTGAGTTCTGATTGGTCTAGACTTCTGTACTGAAAAGTGACAATAGTGATAAAATAGTTCCTTTATGACACTAGTTTGATAGTCCATGGAATAAAGTAAGCTGTATTGTCATCACTATCTGTTGTCTATTTTTTTGTAGATTACGTCTTGGAAACTCCAGTTTAAGACAAGTTAGTCAGATCAAAATAATATTACCGTATTATACAATCTTATACACTAGCTTCCATAATGACTATATCAATTAGTTGAGGTGAGGCTTAATTTTGATGTGAACTTCACAACATAGCTATGGATAAACAATTTTTTCTTTATTTTTTATTTTTCTTTCTCCATCAAGTAATTATTTTCCCTTCAATACAAAAATCACACTTTAAATCATTCAAACTGGCGGGTCGCTTAGCGCAGTTGGTTGAGGCGTCACAACTTCCAGTCCCACTCCTCCGTCTAGCGTCTATATGTTATCATTCACCTCATTACCCACGCACAAGTCTCGGACTCATGTGGGCATCATCAGAAATAAAAAAATTTAAAAATAAATAAAACAAACTCTTTTTTGCACTTAGGTTTATGCCCGTGCGGAAAATATCTTATTCATAATTTTCACTGTACCCATTGTGTTATGTAACTGCTGCTCTTTTTTTTTTGAAAGTGGGATAAAGAAAATTCTGTTTATGTATATTTGTCAGTTTATTCAATTGTCAGTCACTTCAAACTAACTTGTAAGAAAATTCTATTCCATTCTATTTTGTACTTTAGGTACAAAGCGGAAGACGACAGACAGCGTAAAAGAGTAGCAGCCAGAAACCGACTGGAAAGTTATGCATTTTCAGTGAAACAGGCTCTTGATGATGCTGGAAGTCGCCTATCCGAAGCTGACAAGTCTTTGGCTGGTGACAAATGTGAATCAGCTCTCAGTTGGCTAGAGAACAACCCGAATGCCACCTGCGATGAGTGCGATGTGCGCATGTCCGAGTTACAGAGGGTCTGTTCACCAATTATGACCAAACTTCATCGCGGACGACGGAACTCGTCTGATGGACCCACCATCGAGGAGGCTGATTAGATTTAGGGACAGAAGAAACAAGATGGTGATTGAATTCGGGGACATAGGAATGAAGAGGGTGATTAGATTCGGGGACATAGGAATCAAGAGGGTGATTAGATTCGGTGACATAGGAATGAAGAGGGTGATTAGATTCGGGGACATAGGAATCAAGAGGGTGATTAGATTTGGGGACATAGGAATCAAGAGGGTGATTAGATTTGGGGACACAGGAATCAAGAGGGTGATTAGATTCAGGGACAGAAGAAACAAGATGGTGATTGAATTCGAGGACATAGGAATGAAGAGGGTCATTAGATTCGGGGATATAGGAATCAAGAGGGTGATTGAATTTAGGGACATAGGAATCAAGAGGGTGATTAGATTGAGATACATAGGAATGAAGAGGGTCATTAGATTCTGAGACATTGGATGCAAGAAATCTAGAGAGTGATCAGATAGAGAAGCATTAAAAACGTTCGGTGTTTAAGATTTATAAACAAAGTGTGTATTTGATATTGTAATTCCATTTTTAATATTTATTGGTAGGCAATTTTTGTCAAACATAGATACTTCATATCTATAAAGATATATTTGAACTATAACATATTCTTATTCCTTCAAAGTGAATGTGGACAGCTTTATGTGTATCATGGCGGGAGCAGTCCCAACTTGGGAGTTTTAGAGGGGGTCAGAAATGGGATTTTGTTGGCCTTTTTGCGAGATTGCCACTTCTTCCTACCCCTTCACCTGTGGATTTACAATTTTGAGGGTCATGACCGCCATGAACCGCCCCCCTGGGACCGCCCTTGAACTAATGGTTCATTCACACTGTTGTTGTGCCTCCTCAGACACGCCTGGAGGCCTCTGTCACGGAAAATGGTGCTAAGTTTATTTATCTATTGTGACAAAATTGTAAGTGTCTAGGATTTTTGGTTGAGTTATTTTTTTTGTCTGTGAAGTTGTTTGCTAATTTTTGTGCAATTTTTGAATATAGTGAGTTTTGTATGCTTCGGTATGATTTGTTTATGGAGACATGTATACAAAAATGCTAATGAAGACATGGAGACAAATATTATGTATTTAATTGTAATAATAAGTAATCTCACATGTGTGGTTGAAGGAAGAAGCAATGCATGATTGCATGATATCACTACATTGATTTAAGAATTCTTGTATGCAGGAATCAGTTATTCTCCTTTCAACGGAGATTAGATGTTGTAATATTCCATTTCCCTTCTCACTATAAATTGTTGATGATGCGATACTTACAACAGCCCCCCCCCCCACAGCTGTGTCTCAGAAAGCACAACTACAGTGCGAAATGACTATCACACAAATAAAGTGTGAGTGTTCACATTCACTACAAAGGTATGTCATTATCAATTTGTAGTTTTAACAAGTATATAGTAATTTATATAGAGTGATGCCGGTTTTAACGCAGTTGAATTTGCTAAAACCGTAGCAGCGTTCCTACCGAAATTGACAAATTTAATTCTTAAATTATTGCATTATTTTGATTTAAGATATTAATATGATATTAAAATTTATTATTTTTACATGAATAATTACTCTGGGTGCACTCTACAGCCAAGAAGATTCACACTCAATTATGCATCACTTGTAAACACATCAAAAGTCACACAGGTCTGGAGAACACTAGTTGCAGACTATAATAGTTATTTATGTATTAAGAGCGTGAAGTGCGACTTTATCGCTCGAGCCAAAACATTTACTGCGCGACGCGTAGCAGAGCGCAGTAATTTTGCGAGAGCGATAAAGAAGCTTCACGCGCGAATTGCATACAATATTTTTCCTAAAACTGCAGTTCTGGATTCCAACACAATAAAAGCTTTTACTTTGTAACATCACAGACCGTGCGCGGATTTGGTTAGCGTTCGCCACTGTTGAGGTTATGTGAATTTCATGGATTCTGTGATCCACCAATGAGAAGACATCAAAATCAAAACAGAAGCGTAAAGAAAACAGCTGGCGAGCGTAAAGTACTTTACCGCTTGTGGAGCAGAAAGAGGTATTTTACAATTAGTTTTCAGTATGTAAAGAACTGCTTTACGAGCAGTTGCAGGAAAAAAGTATTATGCTACCGTGTTATTCAATTGTAGCAATAAGAAAACTTTCAATTTCATGATTATTTGGTAAGTTGCAACAATAATGAGAATTAAATATGAATGATGGATTAGAAAATAACAAAGCAATTTCCATTGTTAATATATTAAGGATTTATTTGTCACTTTCTCATATAAATGAGTAAAATTCATCGAAAACTCATTAAAAAGATTTTTCTGTTAAATATAAGCTGTTTTATAAATATTACAGTCGTTGTATATGTTTACATAATAGTTTTACTATGTCTAGTTATTCACAAACGTTTAATATACTGCAATATAAATGGACAAAATCATTTTACCAAAATATTCTATCTACACAACGCGGTTGTTATTATCATAATTGAATTGTATAATATATACAACCACTAAATCAATGTTTTTTATTCGTCCATGAAATCTCAACGGCGATATGACAGTTGAAACAAATTGAATCTATCAACTCCATTGAAAGTTTGAAGCTAAATTAGAGTTTTAACATATTTTTGGCTTATTATAAATCCCCACTATTATTATTGTGGGGATTGAAATGATCGAATAAATTTGTTTCATACTAAAACAAATATTACTATTTAATTAATCTAAATTATCAGTAGAATATTTAAAGAGCATCATTGAGCTTTAATAGAATCAATATTATATAGACCCAGATATATTCTTATCCTAACATATGCGTGTATTACCAAATTTAAAAAAAACATTATACTATACATTTTTACAATACAATTATTCAACTACGAATTTGTCTAGTTCTTACTCTCGTATTAAAGCCTAGAAGTTTCTTCTGTAGAACTATTCAACAGACCTATTGATTTATTTGGAAAGGAGGGGGAAATTCTACACTGATAAAAAATTATAGCCTAAGCCTGACTATTATATATTTTTTCCGAATAATTATATAGCATTCGAAACAGGGCCTGCCTATGAATAACATTTACTATAATGGCATTTTTTTAAAATTATTTACAGATTAATTATTGTACCAGAAAGCACAGCTCGGAGTGGGATATGAAAAGTCTTAGTGTTTTGATGGATCTATAAATTTCATTTTTTTTGCTAATGAGCCTGAGACATGATGATAAAATTATGTTATGCATTGTTTATCTACAGTTTTAGGTGAGTCCCGAATCACCAGTTAAGGGATAACATTTCAGACATGTCATTGTTACCGGTCACCCTTCCTGCGTCCTATCCGTGCACCCGTGACTCAACATCACCAGTGCCCTTACACTGTGCTCACTGAGGGAACAATCACTCAATTATATCAGGAATTCAATCATTTTTGTTCCCAACAAGGATCAATACTTATACTATAATCAATACTAAGCGTCAGATCGCTCTTACACCACGCACAGCGAGCGGCCAACAACTTCAATTCTATCACCTATTCTTCTTCTTCCTCTTCTTTCTCATCTTTCTCTTCTTCTACTCCTTCTTCTTTTTCAAAAAATTGTTGCAACAAAGAGCACTGATCTGGGTTTTCTAGTATCAGTTTTCAATGAATTTATTTTTGACATCTTCTTCTCTTTCTTATTCTTCTGTTATTTTTCTTTTAAGAAATGGTTGCACCGTAGAGTACAGATCTAAGAGTTTTGGTGACTAGTGCTATATTTCTATAAATTTATTCTTCTTGTTCTTGTTGATGTTTTTGTTGTTGTTCTTCTTCTACTCCCTTCTTCTCTTCTTCTTTTTCTTCTTTTACTTCCTTCTTGTTCATCTTGTTCGTCTACTCCTTCTTCTTCTTTTACTTCTTCTTCTCCCATCTTCTTATTCTTCTTCTTCTTCTTCTTCTTCGTCCTCTTCTTTTTCTTCTCCCTCTTATTCTTTTCAATTTTCCTTTCTTCTTCTTCTTTTAATCCCTTCTTCTTCTTCTTTTACTTCCTTCTTGTTCATCTTGTTCTTCTCCTCCTTCTTCTTCTTTTACTTCTTCTTCATCATCTTCTTCTTTCTTTTTTTATTTCACTCCTTTCTTCTTCGTCCTCTTCTTTTTCTTCTCCTTCTTATTATTTTCATTTCACTCCCTTCTACTTCTTCTTCGTCCATCTTCTTCTTCTTCCTCTTTTTCTTTTTATTTACTCACTTATTCTTCTTCATCTTCTTCTCTTTCAATCTCTCCTTCTTCTTCTCACCTTTCTCTTCCTCACCTTTACCATGAATAAAGTAAATTTACCATGAATAAGGTAATCTAATATAATCTTCTTCTTCTGCTGCTTATTCTCCTATCTTCTTCTTTTTTACTCCTTCTTCTTCCATCTTCTTCTTCGTTTACTCCTTCTTCTTCCATCTCCTTCTTCTTTTTTTCTCCCTCTTGTTCTTCATCTCATTAACCATGTACAAGTTTCAGGCCTGTTTTTCTAGACTCGTGTCCTCAGCGATCTAATGCGGATGATAGATGTAACGTTTCAGTTCTTCTTCTTTTTTCCACGCCGGTGTCGGTGATCTGAACAGGAAGACAGCAGTATGCAGAATGGCCATTGCAAAGGCCAGAGCAACGGGAGGCCAGTACGGCAATATGTGCGTCCAGCTGAAAGGCACCGCTGTCTTTGGACTGAGGCCGTAGAAAGAGAGCGCTGCTGTGCCGTTCGGGATTGGGCAGGGTAGTTGCACTATTATATCTTGCTGCTGAACCTGTAACAAAATAACAGTATTTTCTCATTTCAACCAGTACAGCGGAGTATCCAAGGTCACAACAAATTTACATAAATTAATTATTATTTTCATCACAGATTAATTAATAATATTATCTCAAATCTAAATTTTGATACATCATACAAAAAAATGGTGGTAAATGGATCTAGAATTCAATTCAACGCAACAAACACCATCATCAAAATCATTACCCACGCACAGGTCTCTGACCTATGTGGGTTTCATCCTCCGAAAAAAAATCAATTCACTCAAATAATAATAATAATAAAAATAATAATAATAATAATAATAATAAGCGTATGGCTTTTAATGGTGGGAAGACCCTTACGGGTAGTTCCACCTCGCCGTTTGTGCCATGTTACGGGGAACATGGTGGACCTACTATTTTAGGTGGGCTCCGAACCACCGGGTAAGTGATAATAAAGCTTGTAACATCAAGTCATTGAAGCACGGTCACCCATCCAAGCGCAGTCTTGAGCAGTCGTGACTGAACATCACGATCACTTGAACACCACGCTCACCGCATGACCAATCACCACCCATAATTCACCCAAAGATGAGTGTGAAAAACAAGCCAAAAATATCATCTGTGATGTTTTTCATGACGAAATACTTGATGAACAATCTAATATTAAAACTAACACTGTATTTCTATTAGGGAAGTGATAGCCGCGAGCCGTAGCAGGTATCTGTTCAATCAGATAGATAAGCTGCGTTCTCGTAGGTCCTGTTTGTAACGGTGACCGATTAGATTGGCCAGCAAAAAGACTCTGTTCTCTGCTGAAAATCACTTCCCGGTGGTTCGGAACCCACCTAAAATTGTAGGTCCAACTCATCAATCACCATCATCCAACTCATTACCCACGCACAGGTCTCAGACCTATGTGGGCTTCATCCTCAGAAAAAAAAATTAATATATGATTTTCACTTCCTTTTACTGGAGATACTGGAGGGATGCATTTCACTTCTAAAGATATGCTTGATCAGACTGATGAAGATTCTCTTTAGAAGTGAAATGCATCCCTAAAGTATCTTTTTTTTGTAGATTACGTCTTGGAGACTCGAGTTAAGGAGTATAAGACAAGTCAGATCAACAATAATTATACTCTTAGTCACCATAATTTATTACTATATCAATTAGTTGGGGTGAGGCTTCATTTTGATGTGAAAGGAACTCTTGTATACTATAAAAAGCTTTATCAACTAAATATTTTTTTTATTTCAATATTTCTATATTTTCAAGACTCTTTAAAATCTGCGGTAGCTTGTTGTAGAGTTTCCTACCAATATAACTAGGTTTTTGTTTGAATAAGCTACTATTGTGACTCACCAAGTGATAATCTCCTCGGCTTCTTGTATTATAGTTGTGTACGTCAAGATTTTGGTTAATATCACTCTTTTTTACATATAGAGTAGCTTCATACACATATAAGCAGTGTACAGTTTAAAATCAGCTATTAAAATCACTTCCCGGTGGTTCGGAACCCACCTAAAACTGTAGGTCCAACTCATAAATCACCATCATCCAACTCATTACCCACGCACAGGTCTCAGACCTATGTGGGCTTCATCCGCAAAAAAAATCACAGAAAAAAAATCACAAAAATCACAAAAAAAATTACGAGACTAAGTATCTTGGACAACAGCCTATATGAATCTAATCTATTTACTCTTTCTATACACCTAACCTCTTTCTTTTGGATCTTAAACACCCTATCAAGGTTTTGTTTTGATGAATTACCCCATATTTGGAAAACTCTAAAATGTGCAAGTTGAATAGCTTACTATCATTACTATCTCCAGTATAAGTGAGTGAAAATCATATATTAAATTGAAATTGAGCGTCCGTTTTTTATATTACCTTATTATTGAATAATGAGACGAAATTGTCACAACCACATTTATTAAAACTTCGAGAAACTAGTTTCGGTTGTTACACCATTATCAATCTCAATCAAACCCAATCAAATCAATCGAGTTTGATTGAGATTGATAATGGTGTAACAACCGAAACTAGTTTCTCGAAGTTTTAATAAATGTGGTTGTGACAATTTCGTCTTATTATTCATTATGGATACCTTCCACAATATCACCTTCGCCATTACTAAGAAAGTTACCTTATTAATTTTAGTTGTGCTTACATAGACATAGACCTATGCCTCCAAGATCCATACCAAGGTTAATAGAAACTTGGATGCATACTAACCTCTCTACTAACCTTGCCTTTCAACTTCTTCGGTTTTTAAGAACATCATATTTATATGCTTCCCAATTCACAATATAATGCACTTTGGCATTTCTTGAAGAAGAGTTTTGGCTCTTCTTCTTCTTCTTCTCCTTGTTCAAAAGATCTCATATATAATATATCATGCAACAATATTTTATTTCTGGTTTTTTTCCAATTCAGCAATTTAAAATAATCCAAAACAAGATTTCAACACAATCAAAAATTAAAACGTTAACGCTTGTACTGTACAAAAAATAGTATAATTAGGCTTAGCATCAGCTTAATGCCCAATTTTTCGATTTCAAAATGTAAACAGTACCAGCACCAGCTGTCCAATGTTTTGATGTTCACTAGCCAAAACCAACCTATAGCCTGCAATGGAAATCTGTTTTCATCATAATTGAAATATTTATTCTTCCTTTACAAATACAGAAGATACAGAACATCCAAGCAGTACAATAATTGGATATTTCATATTACTTTTATATTCAACCCCAAATTTTAAAATAAGCGCTATAGCACAGACGAACGGACAATGGCAGGATTTCAATAAGGCCCAGTCGGATTCTTAATAATATATTATATCGTGTTGTGCATAGGCAAACCAGAGCTAATATACAAGATAAAACATTGTAGTTGATACAGTATCTATCACTATGAGTTATTTATTTTATACAAATTACCACAAGAAATAGGGTTTTTTTTAATATTTCTTGGTAAATATTAAAGTGGAACGTTATTGTTTAAAATTGAAAAGTCCTAACTATCAGCTGTTAAAAATATTATCGATTTTTTTAATGGTAGAATGTACAGGGCTGCATCCTGATTGGTCCTTCCGGAAGCAGGTCCCACTTTATAAATGGGCTGACTGGAATATAGCCAATGAATAAAGATATTATACTAGTTGCTATAGCCCAGGGCGCAAAATATTTGGGGGCGCCAAATTTCCATTTTTTTTTTTAAATATTTTTTATTAGCTTAGTTGTAATATTCCACTCTAGAGGAAATTAATATTTGATTCAGAATTTTGATTCAGGATTTAGATTCTAGAAGACGTTTTATAGGCTACTGACAGAATATTGAATTCAAGTACTCTTACAGTCTAAATTATTCTCGAAATAGAAGCTAATCATGTGAGAGAGAGAGAGAGAGCGAGGGGGGGGGAGAGAGAGTGAGCGCACGCCATTTTGATAGTGGCGAGGAATGTAAACATAAATACAAACAGTGCACTCGTATTGACGACTTTCCCCAATCTCTAAGTAGCGCTGACAATTTTCCTGACTCTCCCAGAGACCAACTGTTCTGCCAAAAGAGGGGTTTCCGTTCTATCTAGAGTAAAAAGTGCCAAGAGATCAACTCTTCCAGAGGAGAAACTGAATGCGTTGGTGTTAATGTGCTCTGAACATGATATTGCTCTTAAAACTAATTTTTCTGAGATTGTTGAAACATTCACCCAAACAAAATTAAGAAAGAAATCTGTCATTTTAATTTGTTACTTGAGGATCCTATGGCCTCAACTGGTCATGTCTACCAAATTTCAACTATTTTGACCGCGTTGTTCTCAAGAAACGGCGATGAAAGAGTCAGTCAGTTGTCAATGGAATAGAATAATAATAAGCGTATGATTTTTATTGGTGTTGAGACCCTTACAGGTAGGTCAACCTCGTCGTTTGAGTCATGTTACGGAGAACCTACTTTTTTAAGTGGGTTCCGAACAACCGGGTGAGTGATATAATGTCAGTGGAATGAAAACCAAGCTCACCTGTCGATTATTGCATATCATTTGGGAAGCAATCGCTGCTAATGTGACACTGGAGTACTCTCTTGATAGGAGACTGGGCATTGTCCATCTGACAGGTGAAACAAATCCGAAATAATTCGATTCCCATGTTGGCACATCTGGCAAGTAAATTGGATAGCCGGAGACCAATGAGAACACCAACAGCACTAAGCCAGAAATTATGGCTGCCGTTCTCCTCGAACGGAAAACCTGGGTGATAAACCTCAGCATATAGTAGAGAGACATCATATGGACTAGCATCGTACCTGGGAAAATAAGAGTGTAAATGTATTGACAAAGAAAAGGAAAACGTAGAAACTATTGGAATAATTTTTTACTCTTATAAATACAACATAGAATCGGAGCAAATCAAAACACGTTTTCAATTATTCTTCATCAATTATATTCTTTATTCTTTATTCTCAATTAAAATTGACTGCAAGTCGTTTGATTTACCATAAAGGTATTAAAAACCCATTCTTTGAATAAAAATTTACAAATAACAGAAAGTAACTTACACTATTTCTTTGCGTTTCTAATATGGGAGTGATATGTTTTCTAATATCAAAACTGACACTGTTTTTCTATTTAAATTATAATTTCTACTTACTAATACTGGAAGGATCATTTCGCTTCTAAAGAGAAGCTTCGTCAGCCTCTTTAGAAGTGAAACGTATCTCTTCAGTATAAGTGAGTAAAAATCATAATTTTAATAGAAATACAGAGTCAGTTTTGATATTAGATTGTTCATTAAGTATTTCGTCGTGGAAAACATCGCAGATGATATGTTTTGACTTTTCACACTCATCTTTGAGTGAATTGAAGTTTTTACGGAGGATGAAACCCACATAGGTCAGAGACCTGTGCGTGGGTAATGATTTTGATGATGGTGATGAATTGAATTGAATTCTAGGCCCATTTATCACCATTTGTATGATGTTCTTGTATCAAAATTTAGATTTGAGATAATAATTATTGTCGATTCGAACTATGATTGATTGATTTCCTAGGGTGAAGTTAGGACTTCTGGTCCTCTCTTACACTCAACCCAATAACATAGATATTTTTTTTAATGAATTTTGATACCAGTTTGGGAATATATAATCACATTCTCAAAACTGTTAGTATTACTAAGAAACCAGAAGTTACTGGAATTGAAGATTGGGCGAATACATAGTGTAAGACTCTAAGACTAGAGTTGTATAGAAGTACAGTTGAATTTGGAGGAAAAATTGGTAGTTGAATCGGAACATTAGCACCAGTTAGCTTATTTTTATGAATGACAATGAAAAATTAATACAAATTAAATTAATTATTCACATTAACTTGTCACTGCATTTTAACCTCTTGCAAACGTGTTGCCTTCTCGCTAAAATATTACTGAACTATATATTTATATAGAATAATACCTGATTGATTTTTTACCATGAACATATCATGAAATACGGTATTTAATAATTATTGAGAATATGCATGTAATTCATATTAATCTTGCTAATAGGCCTTCTAGGTTACTGCTACAAAAAAGAGTGGGCAGAAAATTGAAATTTTTTTACTTGATGTTATATTATTAATATAAGTTACTAAGGTATTATTTATAGAGAAGTCTATTAATTATCTAAAAAATCAGTAACACTCAATTACCAATGTGACAGATTAATCCAATATTTCACAAGACTATTTTTGATAATGCTAAACACTGGATTACACATGAAGTGATAGACAGAAGTAGATTCAGCTAAGAAAATTATTTCTTGGTCCAACATCTTTATTCTTCGAACACTGATTAGAACAACAAGAAAATTAGAAGTGAGAACAATTGTGATCATTAACTTGAAAATTGTTACTCACTGATATAGATGTGGAAGCCATTGGGAGCCTGAGATCCCTGGTTATATAAGGCGGTCATTGCATAGGCTGGAATTATATAAGCCAGCCAAACAAACAGCACCGCTGGGAAGCTAATTAGAGCCTGAAAAAAATTAAAAATTATTTTTTTAAATTTTTAATGAACAAAAAGCTGATTAGTGCCTGAAATATAAAAAATATTAAATAAATGAAAATAATGACTCTCATAATAATCATATGACTTATTATTGTCCATCCACGAAAAAAAAGTTAAATTAAATTTCAATTTTTCAAAGCAAGAAGCAAATATAAGTGACTTACAGAAAGGCGTAACTGAAAACTCTTTGTTAACAGTACAGTATATTGTGTTTTGTTTTTTGTTTGCGTAACTGAACACTTTGTTAACAGTACAGTATATTGTGTTTTGTTTTTTGTTTGCGTAACTGAACACTTTGTTAACTGTACAGTATATTGTTTTTAGTGTTTTTTGTGTTCTGTTTTAGTGTTTTAGATGTAGAGCAAAAGTTTCTGCTGTGCTAGTTTCTGTAGGTATTTTAAAGTTTTACGTATCATGTTTTTTTGTACGATAAGACATAGTTTCTATCCTGAAATATTTTACCCGTGTTGTCACCTCATTTTTTGTCTTTTCTCGGTTATCCGTGATTTTCACTAACTGCAGTGCCCATCCTATTCCGCGGATAATCGAAACTCTACTATATTGTTACTGGTTCTATCTCTAAAATAACGCTGACAAAACTTAAATTTATCACTCGTACTATATTAACCCTTTGCGATATCCAAGCAATAGTATGAAATTGTCCTACTGCTGTCGTGGCCAGTCTGGCTGCCCGCCGCCATTCTCATGTCAACTCTGATTTTTCTAAGACCGTGATAGTTCTACCTCTCCGGTGGCCAGTCTAGCAGCCCAGACTCATTTTATGTGAACGCTCTCGTGGCCAGTCTGGCACGTTAGCGTTTGGCACATTAGTTAGTTAATTTGACTGATTTTGCGATGGTAATTATCGTCTAATATTTGATGCTCCACTGTGGAAGCACCTCTAGGAAGCACCACTGTGGAAGCATCATATAAAATGGTATCCATAATATAAAAAACCCAAATCTGTCAAAACCGTTCCATAGCATTTGTTTGATTTTGCGATGGTGATTGACATCAAATATTGGATGCTCTGCTGTGCAAACATCCTGAGATTAAATTTTATATATTTAAATTCAATTAAAAAAATATACAGCACTGTTAAGTTAATAATATAATGTAGTATCTACTCACTGTTATAATAATAAAAATAAGCCTAGAATAGAGTCCATCTCTTATATCCATTTCAGAAGCGGCGGTTTCTGAACTCCTCAAGTCACTCAAAGTTAGCATTAGAAGGATGGGCAGGGATGCCACACACATCATTGTGTAATGGAAGCCGATCCTAAAAAATAAAATAAAAAACTGAAGGCAAGAAAAACTAAAACAATAAAAACTTAATAAGTTATTTAATTGTACTGGAATTTCTCAGAAATTCGCTGATTCAAATGTGGTCTTGGAACTTTGTTATTTATTTTTATATTTTTTTACATTGCATTAATTTCAATAGCTACAGCTTTCTTTGGTTATGTATTACAGTACCGGAAACCGTAGCTGTTACTTTTGTAACCGTTGTGTAAACTTTGGTAGCTGCTACAACTTTTAAAACCGCTAAAGTGTTTTGATACTGGAATTTTCTTTCAATGCCGTAATTAATTCATACTGAAGACCTCCACTACTGCGACAAATCCTTTAAATAGCTTATGGAAATCGATGAATCAAACTACACAAAACTAAGCAGTCCAAGGTTCGATTGTGAGAGTATTTATTTCTCGTATGACAACAAGTCACTTGAAAAATAAATTGTGTCTTGTGAGGCCAGGAGAGCAATTGCTACATCTGAACGCCGTATTTTCCAGCTCATTTATCGTGTTTCTATTCCCAGCGTTGAATGAGTATTTTTTTTTAGGTATATTCATTGATTTTCATTATCTATTCAATGCAGTTTTCAATGCCCGCAGTAACAGAGGCTCCAGAATTATTTATAGCATAGAAAGGACGGTCAAATGAGACACAAGAGCTTGGTCTCTCTCTCTCTGTATACTTTAGTTTGACCAGCAAAAAAGGCCTTTTCTCTGCTGTAGAAATTTTCCTCTATGGTTCAGAATACACTGACTTTATAGAGAGAGTGTGACTAAGCACTATTTTAATAATTGAAAGCATTTTAAGGAGTTTGAAATTGATCAATTATGTATAGAGATTGGGTCACTGTTGCCCATGTAGACTCTTTCCCATATTCAACCAAACTCTGTATATTTATATGCATTTAAAATTTTTTTGGTCTAAATTGTATTGTTTTTATAATTGTATGAATTTATAAAAAAATAAATCCTTAATCAATCAGATAGATCTGTTACTGTATTCAATACTTGATTTGGATACCAACTGGCGAATTATTTGAGCCACCTAGCCGAATTATCCAATCAAAAGCGAGGCGTCTAATGACCACACTGTCTATGTAAAGTTGATCCATTTTAAAACACACCTTAAACTGTAGGTTCAACTCATCTATCATCCTCATCTAATTCATTACCCCCGCACAGGTCTCAGGCCTATGTGTGCTACATCCTTTGAGAATAAAATCAATTTTTTGTAACTTGTAAACTAGATTTAATTTCTGCTTGTGTCAAGGAAGCAGTTTTGGATGTTGACTTTTAAATAAATAATAAGCAAAGACATCACAAAAATCAGCTGAATTTTCTGCAATGTTTTGGAATGGATAAGAATTTATTAATGCGATAAACTTGAGTAGACAAGAGGGAATACCTGTCAGCGTAAAGAAGCTGCGGATCTGACTTGGGCACATCCCAGAAAATAGCACCAACAATTAGGGAGAGTATGGCAGCGAGAAGAACATGTGTTAACCAATTAGTTAGACTAGTCGGCTGTGAGTATATTAGTTGTCTCCTGCAAAATAAAATTCAAATTTATAGCATTCTATGAAATATACATACAAAACCTGAATCTCAAGCACCCTAAACTGAAATAAATGTCAACAGCTGCATTCATATTCTAGAAGAAATCTTGAAGTTTGGCACCCATGACGAACTGCGCGTATTAATAATATTAACTTTTCATGTGAAATTTAACGACTTGCAGTCAAATATTTGTTAAGAATAAGTATAACTACTTAATCTGTAGGCCGAGCGCTTTCGAATCTATGAGATCCATCTTCAGATTTTTTTTTAGAAAAATCCTCTGAAGATGGATCTCATAGATTCGAAAGCGCTCGGCCTACAGATTAAGTGAGTTATACTTATTCTTAACAAATATTTGACTGCAAGTCGTTAAATTTCACATGAAAAGTTAATATTAACAACGCAGTTCGTCATGGAACAAGAAATCCAGGAATATTAATAATATTTGACTGCATGAAATTACTCATAAATTACTGGAAGAAATAATACTATCGGCTAACAACATGTGCCCCGTCTACAATGCTATGCTGTGATTGCACAGAAAATGTACTTTGAGAACATTTTAATGTTACCTTAGTTTTACTGTTATCTTGCCGCTTTTTTTCAGAAAAATCATCATATTCTGCAAACAGATTGGAGGTTTTTCTTGAAATTTTGCATGTATACTAATGGAAATGTGTTTAACGAATAGGTGAATCAAGATTAATTTAATTCTTACACATGATTTAATAATATTGTGAATGTAAAATGTGGAAATAAATTCCAATTAAATTCAATCACTCTAGAACATGCCAATTCTAATACGCAACATACCATAATAGGGTATGGTGTTTTCTATTGAAAAATTGATATGATATTGTCTAGAAGTTTTAGATGTATTAGTCTCATAATGTATAAAAAGTAGATATGGACTTCTGGAATTAATATTTTTACGTCATTTATTTTATTGGGTAACTCACATAAGCAGTGCCACAGCCTGCGAACAAATATTGGTGGTTCGAGTTTTGCCGGGCAATGCCTGTGGCGGACCCGGATCCGAGAGCGGCTCTTGCCGCCTTCTGAACAGTTCTGCCAACTGCTCAATGCGCTGCGAAGACTCCAACATGGCTTCCGCCGAAAGGTCGTCCAGTGTTACCAAATCCACTAAAACATTACAAAAATGAAACACTTTCACCCCTAGAACTATGAGTAACCATTATGCATCTTTAATAAATTACTCATCCATCATTCATCATTCAAATCTAACAATACTCAACGTGTCAGATGAATGATGTATCAGACACGTAATGGCACTGTCTATCCACACCATGTCTGACAACGTGTCTGAAGATGTGAATTATCTTCGCGCATTTCTATAATAATAATAATAATAATCATATTATTATTATTATTATTACTATTATTATTTTTTTCAATATTATTATTATTTTTTAATATTATTATTATTATCATGCGTTTACGGCCACAGGGGACCACTTTAACTTCTGACATGGCTAATTCTTTTGCTTCTTCCAGATGTTGTGCAGCGGTTATGCAGTTCTTCCTGTGCTTTTCTTTTGCCAGAAGTTCTTTGAGGCTAAAGATCTCCTTAGTCTCTCTGCATCCGATATCATCATGGTTTTCTTGTTCTGTGTTGGCTCTTTGAACTTAATTGATTGTTGATTGAGTGTCCTTTAGTTTCCCGATTTGGTTCTAAGGTCAGCTATTGTGATGTTTAGTTCCTCCATATCCTCCATATTCATGTCAATTATAATATTCTGAATTGATATACAAATATAGTAGCCTATACTGAATTTATAATTAAATTTTATTTTCAAAATTAATGTTTTATCATTTACCTAATCTAAAACACTATGACAAATAAATAAATAATAAATTAAGAAGAACAGATGAAAATTCAACTTACGGTAATAGTCAGAAGGATTTTTGAAAGCGGGACAAGGGTAATCAGCAGCTGAGAAATATGGCAACATGTCTCTCCTTCTTCCCGAGTACATCATTCGGCCACCAGAGAGCAGCAGCACTCTTGAAACCATCGTGAAAATTTCGTAGGTCGGAGGCTGAATGGTCAGCACCACTATTCTACCCACTAGACCACCTGGAAAAAATAAATTGAAAAATCAAAATATTGATGAATAGCAATGGTAAATTGATTCATGTCAACTGCCAATACACGGTGTTCCACGAGGAATCTGGGCTACTGCACCAATTCATTCCTCACATCAAAACAAAGGGAAAACTTCATATAAACAATTAAACATAGGTCCGGAAATGCTTCGTTACCGAAATAAAGATAGCTAAATCTGGCAGCTGTCGTTATCAGTTAATTCAATCTAAAATCCCTATGTTATTTATTCAGGTGGTTAATTGAATAGGATATTCATTTGTCCTTGGTATTCAGATGCTCATAACATTTTTGTTTCTAATATGATTAATGAATTGTCAAGTTACTTGGAATTGGTTAGTAATGAGTGGTCAGTTGGTGTCTTGTGTTGGTGGATGCAAGATGGCACAGGAGCTTTCATCTTGCAAAAAGGTAAGACCTAAGCTAATTTTACAAACTTAATTTATGAGCTAAAGAATCAATATCTTTTGTTGTATCTTGCTATGAGTTGAAAAATATTCAGACATATGTCGAGCAAGTTATCAATCCCCTTATTTCTACTAAATTACTAGCATGCATAAAAGTCAGTCCAATAATTATTCATAATTTGTTTTGAGTTACGAGTTAGAGGTAAAGATGTCAAGGTCTTATGTTCAAATATATAGGCTATAAAATTCTATTTTGAGTGAGGAATCTTTCATTTTAATCAACCTGAGCTATGCACACTATTACAAATTTGGCGCAGACGATTACATAATAAGTTATATATTTATAACGGAATTTATATACGTTGCTAGTGACAAGAAAAAAGCAACATGACGTTATTCTACTTGATTATCTTTTTCCTGGTGGTTCGGAGCTCACCTAAAACTGTAGGCACATTCATAACGTCAAAATGATTTACTCCTTATCCACGCACAAGTCTCGAACTCATGTGGGCATCATCAGCACAAAAAAAACCTATAAAAGCATACTAAAACCGAATTTCGTCTCAAGTTTAAAGTTAATCAACTTGGTAATTTGCGGATAATCCTTAATATTCTTGATATAAGACTTGTAAAAATTTTAATTTTGCAAATTAAATACGGAATCTCCCAATATCCAACATTAAACATTCATGGCTTATTGGTTAAACGGCTGCTTTCAACTTCAATAATAATAATAATAATAATTTTTTGCCAATTAACGAATATTTACAAAAATGATAGTACAATTTATATAAAAAAAAACCTTGCAGTGGCTAGAATAAGAAGTATTGTGCTCTAGCACAAACAAACGAGTTCATAAACAATATTCTTTCAGTATTGGCTATTGGGTGAAATATATATCATAACATCATGCATCGTTACAAATATATATGCACAAAACAAAATACTCAACTATAAAAAACGTATTTCTGAGAATTTCATCACAATCAAAATATATACGACTAAATTTGCCTCTCTCAATCATGACTGCTATTAGAGTATCAACAATAAATCAATATAACAATGTGAATCCAATTGCACTATGTCAATCAATACCGTAATCATTTTACTACCAAAGTCATTAATCAGATCAGATTTTGAACGACTAATTCTTTTGTGTTTTGAATCAATGAAACCCAGATTTATGAATTTCGGGTAGGTGAATTTTTGGCAATTAGGTGATTTGAACATCATTTTCAAAATTGGATACTTCACAAACGTCGTACGAAATAATGGTTCATCCACAAATAATCTAAGTTTTTAAAATCATTTTTGTGTTTCTTTAAAGTAACTCCATAATTAATTGTATCTGATTTATGTAGTATGTACATGACGAGTATTTTTTAAATAGATTATTCTAAATTTTGTCAATTCTCTGGAAAGAATTGGGACTTACAAATACTAGGAAGATCAAATCAAACCAAAGTTAGTGATTAATGTTGCATTAGTAGAAGAGGGCTGGAGCAATTGGTGGTCTGAATGAAGTTGTGTACGTTGTGTAAGTTGAATGAGTGAATGAATGGAGTCGACTGTTGATCTGTTGAGTCCGATAATAAGGCGTGATAAGCAGTTGTGATTGACTCAATTTTCATTCTCATCAAGTAATGAAACTTAAATCACAAGCTCAGAGTCAAAAATTTAAGTTACTCAGTAGATTAAACTTAATTCATACCACTCATTGAATTTAAGAAAATTGACATTAAATTTTAAATAATACACCACCTACCAGTACTACTCCCTCCAGCCCATTGTCGTAAGAACTCCACTAGAAAGAAGGTGTCAAATATGTCCATTGACCGAGTGGGGCGGTCTAGGAGCAGTATTTCAGCATCAGAGACTAGATGACAGGCCAAACTCAGTCTTTGCGCTTCGGAATCGGTCAGACTAGCCACTTTTGTGTCCAACACCTGAGTCAGTCCCAGCTCTTCTATCAATAGATCCATCTGTATAAAATAAAGTAGTTTGGAATCAATTTCAATAACAATCGCCCATTAAATGCTCATCAAGAGTGCAACCAGGCATGTGGTTCGGTCTCTTGAGGCCCCGGGGTCGGAAGTAAGTTCATGCCCCCCTTTTCAAGCTTATGACCGTTTTTCGCAAATTTGTCTGGGGGATCCGGGGCAGTAAGCGATTTTGTGGCCCCATTTTGAATTGTATGATTTTTTGCAAGTTCTAGTATTGGGGACCACCCTAGGTCGTTGGTCCCGGGGTAGCCTAACTAAGGGTGAGTACAATGAGTACAATTCATGAGTACAATGCCACAAAGAATAAATCAATGTCCATGGTTTTGACAGATTGGTTTCTACTTTCTTGCAGATTTGACGCCTAGTGGGACCGGACTTCTTTTTATTAGTCTTAAGCTGTAATGATTGTTTTGACTGAGATAGCGCAAGAAACTTATTCAAGACCCTCATCAGCAATGACTTAAGCACTAGATAGAATTTATTTTAACTCACAATATTCATAATTTGTGTGAAATGGATTTCATTAGCATGAAATCCATGTCTAAAATTGGTAAGAATGCTGTTGAGGGTTTTTTCCAAAAAAATGTTTGTGGGATGACCCTATGCACCGTTTCATAACAGATGCTTCATATTTAATCTGGAATGTTGAATGATTCCTTTTTTATACCCTGTGGTATACTATAGAGTTTTCCTATCACAACGGAGCAGGAGCGTATCAGGACCCACTACTGACAATGACACAAGCATGAGCACAATTTGTCTCATAATGTGGGTTAAAAGTGAATGGATGTAAGTCTAAAATGGCTTGAATTGTTCTAGAGGAGTTGTTTTTCGAAGGTTTTACGAGCGAGAAGACCCAGATCCGGCTTTAATAAGGACGAGTCATGCATTTAATCAGATATTAGAAGACCTCTACTTAGTATTCTGTGGCCTTATGGAGTTCATCCATCACAACCAAAGGCAAACTTATCCAAAACTGTATCTAAATCAGTATAGATTATAAAAATAATAAATAAATGGTGAAGCTTGCAAGAAGCCAATCATGAAGCTTTCAAGATTTCAAGTTTAACTATTAATTTCCTGAAAAAATGTGGTTCATTAGTTTACTATAAAGTAAACTCTATGAAGTTTACTCTATAAAGTTTCCAGAATAAGCTACTGTATTAGTGAATAATAAGACTTGAATTTGTCACAACTGCATTTATTGAAAACAGTGAGATATGCCTACTAGTTTCGGCTGTTACACCATTATCAATCTCAATCAAACTTCAAGTTTTATTATTCATTATGGATATCTTTTACAGTATCACATCCGCCATTACAACGAAAGCTACTGTAAATAGGATTCTATTGGTTCTAGGACCCTCCTTGGAAAATTTCTAGATAGTAAGCGTATGGATAAAATTAAAAATGCATTTAAAGAGTTAATCTTAAATGCTACATGAGCTAATCTAAGAGTTAATCTAAAAGTTACATGAGTTATGAGACACTGAAGGAATGTTCACAAATACGGCCCTCACCTGATCAGTTGACGAGACTTTTGTGGGACCTCTGGGAGGTCTCCTCAATCGTGAGTAAAACGCCAGGGTCTGAGACACGCTGAGGCTGCCGGCTAAAGTGCAGTCACTCCTCACATAGGCCACTCGCCTCCTCAGCACACGCTGACTTATGCTCTGTCCGTTCAGCACTATGTGTATCGTACGGGCCCGTCTTGTTCCCGAGATTATGTCAAGTATAGCACGGCCTTCGTCGACTGTTAAAAATAAAGATAAAATGAGAACTCATATTTTCTAAGAAACTCTAGAAGAACTCTAAGAACTCTAGAAACTCATATTTTAATAAACCCGAAAATAACACTTCCATATTCATGGCAAGCGAACAGTTGAACAGCCAGAATACAGTAGTTAAAATTATGTATAACAAGATCCAAGAAAAAACATCGACCAAGAGAGGTGGTGTTTGCATTAAGTCTCAATTGAGAACGTGGGGTTTAGAATGACCCACAGCTACAAAATATTTAGTTGATAAAGTTTTTTATAGTGTACAAGAGTCTCTTTGACATCAAAATAAATTAAGCCCCACCTCAACTAAATGATATAGTAATTATGGTAACTAGTGTATAAGATTGTATAATTGTTGATCTGACTTGTCTTAAACTCCTTAACTGGAGTCTCCAAGACGTTATCTACAAAAAAGTAGATATATATATATTTTTTTGTAGATTACATCTTGCAGACTCCAGTTAAGTAGTATAAGACAAGTCAGATCAACAATTATACACTAGATATCATAATTACTATATCAATTAGTTGAGGTGAGGCTTAATTTTGTTCTGTTGTTAGCGGTAATTTTGTCACTCTTAGTGCCTTCTTTTGGCCTTAAGAGTGTACAGTTTTCAATTTAATAACATAGCTGTGTGTGTCAGTTTTTTCAATATAACTTCAAAAGCAGTAAAGGCCAGTTGCACGAAAGAAAATTTAATTTGACCACCGTGAGATGACGTCATTTGACGGAGCCAGTGCAATGGCTTCCCTATTGAGCTCCATCTTACGGTGGTTTAATTTTCTTTTCTTTTGTGCAACTGGTTCTATAAGGAAAATAGAATATATATAACAGAAATATACATAATTAATATACTGTAAGTTATAAATATAATAAATAAATAAAAAAATGAATAATTAAAGTAAATAAATATATAATAGAAATATAAAAAAAGCATTAAGGGAAAGAGCATCTGATAACTGACATTCTAAATGAAATTTGTCTGATTTTTATGACGAATTTCTATCTAATGCCCCATTTATTGTAGAATTGTGTTCTTGTTTCCGTGATTCTCATGACCACCCACACAGCACAATAAACCTGTTCCAACCTTGTTTCAAGCCTAAAACAACAAGCTTACAAGCTTAACTTTAGCTTGGGTAAACAAGCTTTTAAGCTTAAAAATAGCTTGTTTTAAGCTTCGAAGTTACCACTTTCTCAACTTGTTCTAAGTTTGAGGTTACAAGCTTAAAACTAACTTACAATACCAGGCTAATAACAAGCTTGTTTAAGCTAGGCTAAAGTAAGTTTAAAGTAAACTTGCATTATCAAGTTATTAACTGACTTACAATACCAGGCTAAAAACAAGCTTATTAGAACTAGTCTAAAGTAAGTTTAAAGTAAACTTGCATTATCAAGTTATTAACTGACTTACAATACCAGGCTAAAAACAAGCTTATTACAACTAGTCTAAAGTAAGCTTAAAGTAAACTTACATTCCCAAGTTATTAACAGGCTTTTAGGTAGCTGATTGAACTTTATCAACAAAAATCTGCAAAATAACAATAGTTGAAACACTGCTGTTGAATAACAACAATATTGAAATTGGAGAGCAACATTTGAAAAAACACTATAATTTCCTGGACAAAACTATAGTATTTTAATTTTTTTTAAATGAAGCATATAGGTATTATATGATAAAATTAACAGGTTTGATTACCAAATCACTTGTAAAACAATGTATATAGTTTTCATAGTTAGTGGGGGTTGGGGATAAATTATATGTACAAAGAAGGAATCTTCATAAAATAATTTTAATGTATACAACACACACAGCAGTGTTTATTCTGAAGTAGCTGCTTGAGGGTTTTCTTCTACAAAGGCCCTGAAAAAAAGAATCACAATTAAAATGGAGGAAGTAGGTTGATAGGGCAAATGTCATGAATGCACATATATGTGCAAACAGTTCTGGCAACAGGCATTTAGAGCCATTATATATTTTAATCAACAGTGATCATCCAAATGCTACAGCTTAATTTAAACCAAATTGTCACTTAAATCAGTGATAGGTGGCAATCATAATATGACTGAAGTAGCTCACTCTAGATGTGTAGCACAAATACAAAAATATGTGCTGGCAGTGTACCCATTTCTCAATATGGTAATAATATTTTTGTCATACTCATTCATATTCACCACTTTACCAAGCATTGAATCGAGCCGGTAAACAACTGTTTACAGAAAGAACAGCAGATTTTCATTACTGCATCCTTTTTCAGTGTGTTAATGGATATGGCCACATTCCAGCTGATTCAGAATTTGGAAAAACAGCTGATCTCAGATAAATTTTTAGTATTTTACTACTGTGGTAGATTTTGAGGTTATGTTTAATGATGCTTTTTGTACTTGCTCAAATTTTATTATTTTTATATTTCAGACTAGTATGACAAAAAATATCATTTGTAACTCATCTGGGAAGATGTTTACCATACTTGTATGATAATATACTGCACTTGACTTCATCTCATGCATTAACTTATAATACTTGTATGGTAAACTCCATTTCCCACACTTGTAGTGTATTAAACTATCTTTTTTTGTCAGCTGATGTCACTTGATGATTATTACCACACACTGTGTGGTAAAGATCATCAAATGATTATTACCGTACACTTATGGGTGGCTACTTGCTAGTAATCTATATATATAGAAATGAATGTCTGTCTGTATGTATGTATGTTCCCTATAGACTTCAAAACTACTTGACAGATTGGCATGAAACTTTGGGAATATGTTGTGTGAATATTGGGGATGATTTCTGACCATAAATTTTAATAGGGGAGCTAATAATTATTATTAACTAATCCATTTTATAGACCTAACCTACTGAACTTGCCAGCCAAACAGCTTAAAGGAACAGCTGATAGAAGTCAACAGTTTTTAATCATATGGCAGGCCCCTTAGCGGCGTTATTTACGCTGTCTTAGAACAGCAAAAGACTTTGCACTTTGCATGTAGACTACCGTGCAGTCAGAGCCTTGCAATATAGGAAACATACAACTGGGTATGATGAAATGTAATTATGCCAGGTGGATGACATCTGTTAACCAATGCAGCTAGAAATTTGAAATGCAGCCTCAGTGGGAGGTGGCGAATAATAAAATCAAGGAGAATTTTTATGAGAACATAGCAATGCGCGTCGGGCCAGCTAGTTCACTGATAAAACATTTGATCAAAAGCTAGATCAGCTGATCTAAGATCATTATTGCCCATTTCACCAGGAGTTGCTGTGTTTAACGTATATAACACATCTGGTGAGGTGATTAATAAACTCTTAAGATAATTCTGCACTCAACTTCATCTTGTGCATAAACTTCATACTCATACAGTAAACACCATCTTACCACACTTGTTATGTAATATACTAAACCCATAAAATGTAATCTATACATTTTATAATAAAAACTTGAAAAACACTTCTAAGTGGAAATTATGACTCACATTATGATGTGACGGCCGTTTCACTCTGATGTTAAGAGCATTGCCAGATGACTCACAGTATACTCAGTGTACTGTGGGTCATCTGATGATGCTCTTAACATCAGAGTTAAATGGCTGTCATGCCATAACATGAGTCATAATTTCCACTTGTGTTTTCTAAGTTTTTATTATATATTAGTGGAAACAAGATGGATCTTCAACATCATATACACTTTAATTCATTATCATGGACAATTACGAAAAAAAATGTATTTCTGAAAGGAAAGAACTATGACGCAATTTGGAGGATAAATAATTAAAATAACTTAAATAAGTATTCTTACTTTTTGGGGATCCTTGAGTTGGCTTGCTGCAACCAGTGACACATGTAGACCTTCAAATCTTGGTCAGTAGATGAAGGGTGAATTTTCTTCACAGCAACTGTAAAATAATAGTGTTTTTGTCATTTCAGTGACATGAAACTACTGACAATAGATCACTTTAGGAAACGTTGTTTAAACGCCTCAACAAGTCAGGGTGGACCATCAATTGAAATTGATGAAATCAATGAATCCACATGGTCAAGTTAACTTTGAAATGGGAACTCCAAACAGGTGTATCTTAACCCAAGTATGAGTGAAGGATGGGTGATGCCTTGTGTAGCTTTGTTACTGACAAAGGCCAGCTGATTCATATGTCAGGATCATTAATTGCTGGACATATGCATGTCAGGATCATTAATTTTTTTTTCATTAATTGATGGACATATGCATTTTAAGATAACTGAATCTGAAAATTAGGCCTAGGGCATATTAAAAATGTATGTAAGGTTGATCTTTGCATTGCCTTATATTAATCTGACTCTGAATTTTGAATTAGAAAGACAAAATAAATTAATGTTAATGTAGTTAGTTACATGACAAACTTTAATGGGTTATGAAAAACATATTTTGCTGTTTGTTAGGTGAGATGTTTTTTGTTGGAGCTGGTGTCTCAGGCTAATTGTTGTTATGAATGCTGTGTTAAATACAGATTCTTGAAAAATATGTACTACTTTGTGCTGCACAAAGTCAAAAGTCCTGTAGATTTTGAATATGAGTTTTTTTGTTGAAATATGTGTATGACAAATCTGTTTTGGTTTTCATTTTATTTAGGATTCTATTCAGCTAAGGATATCCTATTTAGGATTTTGTTGAGCTAATATATTTATATTATATGAGCAAATATTTGATCATATTAATTTCTTCTTGGTGGTCGGTCAGCTTGTGATAGTGGATCATTATTTAAGATCATGGAGTTAAAAACAGCAAGTTTGTGTTGATGTGGATGGTTGGATGAGTTGTGAATGAGTGTGTCTGTGAGAATTGGTTTCCTGTAGATTTTGAATTTGTGCATGTTATTTAGTTTTGTGATAGTGAGGTCTAAGAAGTTTAACATGTAGTCTAATTCATATTCTGCATTGAATTGTAGGTTTCTATGGGGTTTGTTAGGTAGTTTTATTTGCATTCTAGCATAAGTAGGTATAAGGTTTAGTTTGAAGCAAGTTTTGTTAATATGTGAGGCCGATGTCCTAACCTTCAAACAAGCTTCCTGATAGAACATTTAAAAAAACCTACCATTAATAACTTTGCAGAGCTGCGTGGTCTTGAAGGCTATTTTCTTGGTCCTTAGCTGCTACATCTGAATAAGACAATTTGTTTGCGACTGCGTAGCTTAGACACCGTCTCAAGCAATTATAAGTCATTGCCTTAGCATCTCTCCCTCCTACCGACATGAGTAGGCTACTTTCAGCTGAAAAATAAATACTTTATGTGACAAAAAATTGTAATTTGCATATAAAATATAGATGTTAAATTTGTAATCTACGATATCACAGCAAAACAGTGTAGTAGCATTTGATTATTACGAATAAATTATTTAATTCAGCAAATATTAAGTTATTAATATAGGCATAGATAGTGCTGTTTTTGTAACAATATAGGTTCAGGTACGCAATGTTCCAGGGGGTCTGGGGGGTATTCAGAAGGGGTCCGCCCCCGGGAAAACTTTTTAAATTGATAAGATAAGAATACAAAGATTATTTGTCTGAGACAGTTTGAAATTTTTTATACATATCAAACTTGTGGTTCCTTAAAAGTTATGTCTGCTTTTACTGGAAAAAAACTGTATTTGCTAACTAACTGGCCTACTGTAGAAATTTAATCTTGTACAGATTTCAAGGGCATATTATAAAAAGCGCACAAAAACCTAGTTTACATGTATTATTGCATAATTTTTCAAATAACAGTTTGTTACAAAAATGGAAAGTAAGGTAATCAGTGTAAGTTTTTAGATAGCTAGATTTTACAAGAAAAAGCTATAAATTTGATAAACTTAGGTAATACAGTCTCGCACCAAGTAGACACAGTTGCTAGTTCTACATTGCATCAATCGCATAATGGCTCACCTAAAGTTACAAAATATATATATTATTTTTTTTTGTTTTTTGTCCCATAAGAGGTACCGGTACGGCGTTCTATCACTAAAACAGCACTGGGCATAGATGCTATTTTAAAAATACGAATTCGTTTCATTAAGTCCAAATACCCCTTTTATAGGAGGTCAACGGATGATCCTTATATCTATCTATCTAATTCTCATTCAGTCAAAACAAGAAATACTATCTATCAGATCAAAAACTGTTCATTTTTGCTGTTGCACAGTGCCAAACTTAGTCTGCAGGCAATAAATTTAAGCTAGATCTCCTAGACCTAGACTTCTGGCAAAGCTAATAATATGCAAAATAAATAATAGAAAAAAAATTATAATAATAATAATATTATTGATATTATTATTGTTGGTTATCCATTTTTCGTGGACTGCAGTAGAACTATTCATATGTATTATCTTGCTGTGCAGAACTGACCTTTTTGAGTCGCGGCGGACGCGTTTCGAACTATGTTGTTCTTCTTCGGCGCTTGGTTGCAGACTGGTCCAACCAAGCGCCGAAGAAGAAGAACATAGTTCGAAACGCGTCCGCCGCGACTCAAAAAGGTCAGTTCTGCACAGCAAGATAATACATATGAATAATTGATATTATTTTATTTAATAATAGATTGAGGCCATTGCCTAGCTAGAAGTTTACAATGCTTTAGCTTAAAGCCTAGTAAGTGATGACTTCACTACTTCACAAAACAATGGGAGAAAGTTAGGTTTCTGAAATAAAATAAAATAAAATAGGGTAGGTAACACCTTATTGTAGACTAATCATTGAAAAAAACTGAAATAAAAAAAAACTGACATTGATGATCTAGGAACACGCCTCTAAAAACGGATCTCAAAGATTCGAAAGCCTCTAGAGTAAGTAAATTTTACTTATTCTTAATGAATATTTGACTGCAAGTCGTTAAATTCACAAAACAAGTTAACATTAACAATGCAGTTCGTCATGGAACAAGAAATCCAGGAATCTAATCATTGACTTGTGTTTTTTTCTGTATTATTTAAATGGCAACAAAAATCGTATTGAATCATAGTCCAAGGATGATGCTAATATGGAATTATAAGAGCCAGTAAGACTCTTATTTTCACCGTTAATACATGATGCACAATGTTTTCGTCCTTACCTAAAATTAATATTATGTGCATATACACGTATATACTTGCAAAATACATGAATAGTGGCTCAGTAAACACTTACCTTGAATCTTGATGTTCAACTAAAACTCTGCTCGAGTGGGCAAACAATTGAAATATCAAAATTAAATAACTTGAATACATTGCTGAAAGATTGCAAATTGCTGCGTGAGGCGGTGATCCGGTAATAGCAATTAGCAATCAATGGCGGACCTATGAAATAACAACGATGTTGACGAGATCACGCTACACGCTACTAGCAAAACTAGCGCACAAAAAAGAAACTTTATGAGTTGCGCACGCACCAAACGCACCTTAATTATTATGCCGTGAAACCCAAGTTATTAATAAGCTTGGGAATACCAGCTTGTATTAAACAGCTTGATTTGAGCTTGGAAATAACTTGGACCGCTCAACTTGCTTGACAGTGTTAAAACCAAGTAAAATACAAACTTAGTTTAAGCTTATGTGCTGTGTGGGCAATTTCTTTCTGAAACCCCATATAATGTAGAATTATGTTCTCGTTTCCTGATGCACATTATTTGACAGTACTTCTACAAGGGCAAGAGCTGTTTTTTCCTTTCTAATGGAGAAAAAATTAAAGATGTGCAATGGCGAACCGTTTTGGAATACTAGCCGTTCTCTACCGTACCACAAATGAGCTGTAATAATTTCCAAATTATTTGGAAACTATTACTCAATTATTCTTTGAAAGTGATTAATATATCATGAAAATCGTTAAAATAAGTTGGGGTCCGAAAAAACCCACATTACCAAATTTTCCTTGGGGAAATACCCTCCGGACTTAGGTCTTTGGTGGATGGAGCTGGGTCAGTTTACATTGCTAAGTCTCACTGGCTTGTCAGCTAGAAAACTAACTCAAAGTAATTGACGCTTCAATGAGAAGTTTACTTGCCAAGATTGCAATGTCTAGAGTTAGAATGAAGAATCTTCAAGCAGAGGGATTCGTTATATAGTATAGTTCATTTGTGATTGAAAATTGAAAGATCTGTTTACCTTGCGTTGCCATAACTGCTAATATTTCTCCAGCTTTGGCCTCGAACGAGACCGATTGAAGCAATGGTTCACTGTTCTTCCCATCCACGTCTAAACCTCGCACCTGGAATCACAAAGCAGTTACATTAAATAGAATTCAAGATAAGATACAATGAAACACAAATTGCCAAGAATGAGTTGACAAAAGTTCATCTAAGACTGCGTTCAAAAATTAAGATTTAAAAAAAATCACCTGTAGGTGAGGATACTGTCCACTGAACGCCTCTCCCCTATGCACCTGGAATGACATGCCTGGGGGCGGCTCGCGGGCGGAATGGAGGGCGGAATGCGCCCTCGATGGCACGCTGAGCATGCTGGGAGCGGCACCGCCCCCTCCGCCGCCGTCCAGCACCGAATGACTGCCGCCATGATGGATTACTGATGGATGGTGGCCGGTACCCACTACTGCCACCGATGCGGGACGTCCGCCATGCCTGAAAAAGTAAGGTTTTAGGATTGAAAATTGAATTCAATTTGGAATTTAAATTCTGAAAATTTAGTTTAGAGAGGCCCTGAACGTATTCAGATGCAACTGACACTAGACCTGAGCACTCAGGTCACACAAAATCATTATTATTATTTTATTTTTTTATTATTATTTTTTTATTATTACTATTAATACTCTATAAGAAAATGAATGTTAATAAATGAAATATCACTAGAAAAATTTAGATAACTTACTTGAAGACTATGAATATCACCAAGAGATTTCAAGTAGGCCTAATGTATTTGATTCAATGTTCTCCTTCACTGAGTAAAAGCATTGATCAGGGATAGTAAGATGGTTCGTCTATGGTAGAAGCTACAATTTAATAAGTATTTCTTCATTCCTGCTTTGAATTTATTCTTGTCTGTCTATTAGTTAGATTTTATTCGGTGAATAGTCCAATGATGTTACAATTATTAACAATTGTTGAATAAGTTGCTAATTAAATAGTTTAATTGAGAATTTTCAATCCATTACCATCTAGATTTTATTTAAGCCTTCTTTGCAAGGGTGATCAATTGTTTTGGCCAGCAAAAAATACTCTTCTCTGCTGTGATATCTCTTCCCGGTGGTTCGAAACCCACCTGACACTGTAGGTCTAACTCATTAATCACCTTCATCCAATTCATTACCCACGCACAGGTCTCAGACCTATGTGGGCTTCATTTTAAAAAAATCTGTCAAAGATTATACTCTGCTGGAAAAGATTTATTTTGGCTGTAGGTACGTTTATCACGGTAATTTCAAATGATAGTTAATGGGTGATCTAGTTCTTTGATTGTGAATATTGTTGTTAGTGGATAAAAGATTATTTTCAATACTGCTAAGTATAGAGTGGTAGATAAAGAAGTATGGAGAGTGAGAATATTGATGTGTTTTAATACCAAATACGAAGTTCATCTTCTCATGGTTTTTTATGAAGTTATTGATGCCTATTGGTTGTAAATCTTTAGACCAAATGTATCAACCAATTACCATTTCAAATGGAAGTTGTCACAATTTAAATTACATTAATAAAATCTCTAGTCAGGAATATCGCTACTAACCTTTTCTTTCGTTCTGCAGATTTATGCTGTTTGTAAGTCCTTCGCTTTTTATTTTTGTCAATTTTATTATCTGTTTGCATTGAATAAATACACAGCATATATTTTTCATTTGAGAAGAAAAGTGGATCCAAATAAATAAACTTGTTACGACGTATGTCTAACATATCTGAAATATTATTGGGTTTTTCAGTAAGTTTAAATGCATTTGTTCACATTCATTTTTATTTTTCATTTATCGAATTTTTCATATATTGGTTCATGAATTTACTACTCTTACATTAACAAATCTGCAAGTATTATTATTATATATTTATTGTGACAAAATTGTATTGATTTAGAACTAATTTTTTCCAGTTGTTAATTCATTCATTTATTTATTGATTTTTTAATTTTCCCTTCATAATTCCATTTATTAGCTCATTTTTTATTAATTATTCATACATTAATCTATTTATTCATCATCTCATTTATTAATTTATACAGTATTTGTAATCTCATTGATTTTTTTTTTTAATGACAATAATGATAAGATATAAGATGCAGTACATTCTGAACATTTGTAGATGATTCACTCATTCGTCTATTTCTTCTTCTTTCTTTATTGATTCAACAAAAAAAATGAAAATAAAATAGTAATTGTTTTTTTTTGCTGATGGTGCCCACATGAGTCTGAAACTTGTGCTTGGGCAATGGAGTGATTAATAACTTGATACCGTATGAGATAATGGAAGAATCTTTTATTAAAAAAACAAAAGCATTGTAATGAGGAAAATAAACAAACATGAATATATTTCTATTTCAAAGGAGAATATCAACAAATAAATAAGCTGCTAAAAAATTTAAAGCAAAAATCGATATTAGATCAAAATTTGAAAAAATGAAGATAAATTAGAAATTGTTGAATTAATTAGAACTAATATAAACTAAATGAAAAGACTATTCACGTTGATATTGCTTCGAAGTTTGAGATTTCATTTCTGGCACTATTCTTCTTCTAATCACAACAATTCAAGTTCAATTTTGACAGACAATTTCACAGAAAAGAATTTTATTCTTTTTCCCACAAAACACTGAGCGTTAGTTTTTTATGGTGAAGTCGAGGAAAATATTGGAGAATAAACAGTAAAAGAAAAAATATTTAAGTTTAACTACGAAATCACAGGAATGATGCTATCGTCCCATTGCGCCAACGAACACTTTAATACTGAAAAGCTAAACTGGACACATCCTTGAGACATTTCAAATGAATTGCATATAATTTGAATCTCTAGAGGTGTGAGACAATTATTATTATACAATTTTCTGGTTCAAATACTTGGGCACAAGGTTAAACACTACATGTAGAGTAGAAACGCTTTTGAAGCAATAATTACTTGAGAAAATTTGGAGGGTCCAATTGATTAATTTTTCAAACAGTAGTCAGAATCATCTAACACATAATAGATCGAGTTGAACTGAAGGAGTTTGAGCAATTATAGTAAATGGGTACATGGGAAAGAGCTTACGTCATAAAATTATTCTATTTCTGACACATTGGAAAATTACTACTGAATACATTATTTTCGAAAAGTATAGTTTCACATGGCCTCTCTATTCAAATTTTATTTCCTTATCTATAGTAATTTATTCAACTCCTATTATTTCGGAAGATGAATCCCTCATAGGTCTGAGACCTGTGCGTGGATAATGAGTTGAATGATGATGACTGATGAGTTGGACCTACAGTTTTTTAGGTGAGTTGGAAGTGGGATTAGAGCAGAGAACAGAGTATTTTTGCTGGCCGAACCAATCGTTCATCCTCACAGAAATGGCAGACGCGCTCGTGATTTATCTTATCTGACTAAACAATACCTGTCTCGGCTCGTGACTATCACTTTCCTAGAATTCCACTTTCACTTAATTCTTTGTTCTTGATATTGATATTTAAATGAATATTAATTCAAGTATTTTCAGGTCAGTGGCGTACCGATAATGGAGCGAGTGGAGCAGTGGCTCCAGGGCGCAAGGCTCTGAGGGGCGCACCGTTCTTGAGAGAAAATTGCCTTTTACTTACAACAAATGTATTACTGTAATGTACTGTAAATGTTACTATATTCCGTTTTCCATTATATTACATACTATCCTCTATTCACCGAGAAAACTTTGACAACTTGTTCACACCTCAGCCGGCTGCAGTAACACGTTCACAAGACATTCTTCAAAACAATATCACTATAGTTCTTTAAAACAATAGCCGAACAATATTACTAGTTGTTCTCTTAACAGTAGATCTAGCTCGTTAATTGAAATAGCAGCTTCTCGAGTTGAGCATTATTTAATTTTGAAGGGAATTTACAATATCCAAATTGAATATATTGTTCAATGACAAATTAAAATGGTATAGTCATAGTGGTAGGCCTAATAGTAGCAGCATACAACAAAAATGATTGGTAATGGAAAATTGTTAGTAATAGAACTATAATTAATGTTCTTGAATTTTTTTTTTTTTGCTGATGATGCCCACATGAGTCCGAGACTTGTGCGTGGGTAATGAGGTGAATGATTACACATAAATGCCTGACGGTGGAGCGGGATTAAAACCCACGACCACTTAAACGACAGCAAGTTGAAGTTGCGACGCCCCAACCAACTGCGCCAAGCGGCCCACCTATAACTATACAATATAATTATATTTTGCTCTCCTTGCATTACTACTGTGTACAAAAGTAAGCAAAGTATTGCTTTCCAATAAAAGTTTGAAGAAACCAAATCCATACTGCTCCAGTAAAATCCTTGTATGGAAGGAAAAATACCACATGATATAATCCACACGAAGCAGATTTACCTATCATCTGCATTCTGCCAAATTATGTGAATCGTAGTCACCGTACCAAATAGATACTGAATTAGAAATTTATCAGACCGATCAAAGAAGTTGCATGCCTCACCAGACTTTTTCTAAAATATTTATGTCATCTGTTTTCAGCTTCAGTATAATCTTTCCATATTCATCTGTGATAAATAGTAACTGATACCTAATTCAGTTTATAAGTCAAGTTAGCAAATCGTTTGCACTGCTGTGAGCAGCCCAATCGAGTGGTTGAGTATGAGACTGATTTGTTTGGGTTTTTTTTTTTGGGGGGGGGGGGGAGCGACTTATGCTCCAGGGCGCTTGAAACCTCGGTACGCCACTGTTTCAGGTTGACCTAACAGTCATTCTTGACGTGTTTCAATAAATCCTTCTTTCCTTCCTCCTTCTGAAAATGATTACTTCCACATATTAAATAAATAAAAAACTTCAATTATTTATCTTCACATATAGTTAATAGAAATAAGATATGGCTTTAGAATAATTATACACCGAAATTTCATCACTACCTTATTATTACCATTACTTTAACTGAAAATTTTCAATTTTTTATATACTGCACACAGGCTTTGCCTTGCAGTTATTATAACTATTATATTAACCATAGCAGATAAGAAAGTACTGTACAAACCTACGAAATAAACTTTAAATTATTACCACCACCATTACTCGACTACTGTCTCTATTCTGCTTTACATGTTCAACCTGAGAATTGTTCTTATGACATTGCAACTGAAACTTTTAATCTATCATTATCTAGTCTCTACATTATTTTCATCTATTTTTTTCATTATTATTATTTTTGAGTGTGAGTTATATCTATAATTACAGCATATTGAATTTTTTCTAAATGAAGTACTGTAACGTTTTTGAATTGAATCCTCGTCAAACGGGAACCCATTGGGTGCTTACAGGTTTTTACCTTGCCGGTAGTGTCATTTATTTACATATTAGTTCTAGGGAAAGAATATTACTTTAGTTTTATTTGGAATATTCTGTTATTTATGTAACAATTTTCTGTAATCTTAGTTTACATTTGGAGAAAAATAAATATAATTTAATTTTTATTTCTGTACTGGTTATTTCTGATTTGAAGTACTGTAGCCTACTCAGTTACAAATGAATAAGCACTTAGAAATGAAGATGAAAAGGGACTTGAGAAGACAAAATTCGAGACTGAGGAAATAAGTGGTCAAACGTCGCCAAAAAGAAGAGAGAGAGTAAGTATTAGAAAGAATGGACATGTGGAAATTAGAGAAAAGAAAGAGAGAGAGAGAGAGAGAGAGAGACAGGATTAAAAAGAGAAAGAAAAGTGGAATGAGATAACTGGGCTCAGTACTGGAGTATGCGACTCCTTTGGCCAATACTAAATAAAGGAAGCTGAAGGCTATTGGGCCACACCCCAAACTTGACATTCCACTAACTTAAGTTGGAAAGTTGTTCAACTGGAATGTTTACAACAATAAAAACAACAAATCTTTGAAATAATCTGAACTAAAGTTATTTTTGCACACTTCTCATTTTTTTTTTTTTTGAGGATGAAGCCCACATAGGTCTGAGACCTGTGCGTGGGTAATGAGTTGGATGATGGTGATTGATGAGTTGGACCTACCGTTTTAGGTGGGTTCCGGACCACCATTATTTTTCTATTGCAATTTAAGTTACTGTACCAAAAGTTTAATCAAAATTATAGATTGGAAAGTAGTTGATCGTTTTACAAATTCATTGATATAACTCAAAAATGGACCAATATGATTTACTTGATGATACGAATACAAGATTTGAGCTTGGATCAAATTCAATTTGACTGAAAATTAAATCAAAAGGAACTTCATAGCCGCGAGCCGCAGCAGGTATCTGTTCAATCAGATAAGCTGCGTTCTCGTTGGTCCTGTTTGTAACGGTGACCGATTAGATTTGCCAGCAAAAAAGACACGTTCTCTGCTTTAAAATCACTTCCCGGTGGTTCGGAACCCACCTAAAACTGTAGGTTCAACTCATCAATCATCCAATCATAGGTCCAACTCATCATCCAACTCATTACCCACGCACAGGTCTCAGACCTATGTGGGCTTCAAAAAAAAAATCAAAACATAATTGATTGAAGGATGAACAATACAAAATCTCTACTGCGAAAGCCATTCTTGTAAGAAAACTCCTTAAAAATCTTTTCTTAAATTATTTTAATTGGTTAAATCGGAAAAATATTTCCTTGAATTACTTCAAATCATCTACGGTAATTGTTAAAGAACAGAGAAAATATTAGAGCATGATATATTATAAGATCTGTTGAACAAGAAGAAGAAGAAGAAGCAAAATTCTTCTTCAAGAACTGCCAATGTGCATTTTTTTGTGAATCGGGATGCATAGAAACCGAAGTAGAAACCGAAATAGCAAAGTTAGTAGAGAGATTAGTATGCACCTTGGTTGAATGGAGCATATGCCTATCAGCACAATTAATTGATAGTAATAATTATTATTTAATGCATTGGGTCCTTGGAGACATTGTTGTATTGGTTTATCAATTCTAGAATTATTTTCACAAAATTGGAATCACTGTTCAACTTACTGAAAATGTCAGCCTGAGCACTGCAATTTTTTCTCTGAATCTGTGAAAATTTATTTTTCTAATAAAATAATACGTATCAATTATTGCTATTGTACGGTATATAAAAAAGAATGATTATTTTAATTTTAATTATTTTGACCAACCTAGCAGGATGGACGAGTACATGGGGAGGTGGCCCCAGTTCGGAATAGGCGATGGCACCCCTGAGGTCGTGCACACTCCTGCGATGCTCGTAGGGCGCCACATTGTGACGTAGCAAGACCTCAGGAGCCAGCAGGTTGGCCTCACTCACACTCTTGCCTCGGCCTCCTGCCCCTCCTCCTCCTCCTCCATGGTGTGGGTGAGGGGGCCCACTCACCATTGGCATCTGCTGTCTAATGGGCATGCTTGGCTGCAACAGTCAAAATAAGGGTATATTAGATGGTTCTTAAGAGGGGGAAAATGTAAATCTATATTGGATTCTTTAAAAAAGTTCTAATTGTTTTGTTTGTATATATGTCAAAGAAGAATCTGAATAAATTTTGATTCAATACCGAAAACTCAGCATAAATTCTATAGCATAAACTTATACAAATGTAGGGGAAATGAAAATGATCAACCCTCGTGTAAAAAAATTAGGTGAAATAGAATTATTAAACAAAGAATAAAAGGTAGAATAAAATGTAAAGAAACAAATCGATTGAGAGTGAGTATGAAAACCCCCTCAAATTCAACTATAAATTTTTTCAAAATGATTCATCATTCAATCTTTTCGTTCCCTATAATAATACATTTTGTTTAATACTGCTGGTAAATAGACTTTTGTAATAACTTACTGAAAACTTGAGGATTTTGTGTTTTTTGCAGTTCCTGAATTTCATCTCCTAAGAAATGTTTCTCTTGATTAATATTTTATCTCTATCAATGAATATGGGAGTTCCCTCCTCAATACCAGCCACTCTACAAATTTGTCAGGAAAAATTTGAGGATGAGACCCGCATAGGTCTGAGACCTGAGCGGGGGTTATGATTTGAATGAGTTGGACCTACAGTTATAGGTGGGTTCCGAACCAGCGGGAAGTGATGTTACAGCAGAGAACAGAGTGCCATAACCTAGCTTACAAAACAGCCATTAATTAAAATTGCACTTACTCCATGATAAGGCGTGTTCCGAAAATCAGGGTCACTCCTAGCTCGCAGGTAGTATCCGGGTGGCGGCTGCAAATGTTGCTGACTTGCATTTCTCGTGCGCGTCCTCGGACGGGACGAGGTGCCTCCCCCTCCGGCCATTCCGTCGTCACTGCTGTCATATCCACTGCTGCCGTCGCGTCCGCGTCCGCCTGCCCCTCCGTTCGGCGGAAACACCCGAGGCAGTCCGAACTTCAGATAGGTGTACATGTTGTGGCCTAAAGCTGATCTGTAGAAATCAAGAATGCAATCAGTAATGCAAATTTACAGACGTAACAATTATCACAAAATAGTAGTTAATTCAATTATTGCACTATGATTGTATTAAAGCCGAGAGAAACAATTAATAGAAAAATGGTATTTTCACCAAATGCTTCCTCTAACCTTGGGTAATAGCATACCAAAAGTTCCCAATTTTGCGGGGGGGGGGGGGGGAAGATACCAATTTTTAGTCTTTTGACTATAAATTAGTAACGATAATTCCAATCACACAGAGCTCAATCAGCATTCATCTGTGAGTTGAACATTTAAAATTATACAGTCGTGAATAGTGGGCCTACATAAAAAATGACTAGCTGAAGGAGTCCTGTCTATGGTTTCAATAATTGAGCGTACGATCTTGAAATTGTAATAATTGATTAATCTGAAAATATGTATTTCTTGTTCACTTGTATGAATGATAATAATGAACTTACTGTGTATAATAATCCTGTACTGTGTAAGTGTGTATTCTGTGTTGTTGAAGAAGAATAAAATTGGATTGAACCGGCAGTGTTAATGGGTATGAGGCATTTAGAAAGGTCTGGAAACCTATTTCAAATATGTTTGAGAATTTTGAAAATGTAGCCTCTAAAAAACAAGGACACTTTAAGAAGAGGGTCTTTTCTGTGGTTCTTCCTTGCCTGTGGTTTAGGTGAATGTGAGGTGGAATCCGGTTTTATTTGGGTCTTATAAAATTCCACTGGTATCTTCAATTTTATCTATGTGCTTCCAAAATATATATTTTCCAATCAAGTCATTCTGATGGCGGGAATCTCCTAGTCCACACTCCACAGCAAAAAAAATTTTTTGTAGATTACGTCTTGGAGACTCCAGTTAAGAAGTATAAGACAAATCAGATCAACAATTATACACTAGATACCATAATTACTATATCAATTAGTTGAGGTGAGACTTAATTTTGATGTGAAAGGAACTCTTGTGGGCTACACTATAAAAAGCTTTATCAACTAAATATTTTTCAATTGTTTTTTAAATATTACTATATTTTCAAGACTCTTTAAAAACTGCGGTAGCTTGCAGAGTTTCCTACCAATATAACTAGGTTTTTGTTTCAATAAGCTACTATTGTGACTCACCCAAGTGATAATCTCCTCGGCTTCTTGTATTATAATCGTGTACTTGAAGATTTTGGGTAATATCATTCGTTTTTAAATATAAAGTAGCTTCATACACATATAAGCAGGGTACAGTTAGGAGACCAAATCTCTTGAACAACGGCCTACATGAATCTAATCTATTAACTTATTCTATACACCTAACCGCTTTCTTTTGGATCTTAAACACCCTATCAAGGTTTTTTTTGATGAATTACCCCATATTAAGATAGCATACCTAATATGTGACAGTAAGAGCCCATGGTAAGCTGTAAAAAGTAATTTTTTTCATTCAATCTAGCGAGCTGTCGCAGGACAAATACCCCAGATGAAATTTTACAACATATTTTCTCAATGTATTGAGCCCAGGTCAATCGTCTATCCAACAAAACTCATAGAAATGCAATATTTTCTTCCTGGTCTAGTTAATTTTCGTTTACAAACGCGTTATTAGCCTTATTTTCATTTGAATTATGTTTGTTTTTGAATTGAAGGTATTGGCATTTTTCACTATTTATTGTTAATTTCAACTGATTTAAGAATTGGACAATGGACTGTACACCTATATGGGCACACCTATATCTTAGTCCACACTGCACAGCAAAAATAGCGCAGGATAAGATTATCCAATTCAGTAGCTTGAATACTTCACAGTAATAGTTTCACAGAAACATTTGAATGGAGACAATTGAAATATTTATGGAATTCAATTAGTTTCGTAAATAAATTCCACCAGATTTGTCCAATATTCAGCAGTAATTGGTAATTTTCAAAATCGAGCAGATACTCAGTTTTTTAAAGCTGTAAAATGGACAATTAGTTGGTCGAAAAACTTTAGAGGGATGCAGAAAATTAAATAATTGGTGGTTTTCTCAGGATCAACAGTAGTTTTTGAATCACCAAGAATAAAGATTTATGTTTAGGAAAAATTCACTATAGAATTTTTTGTTTGCGTATGGGATTGAATTGATAAGAGAATGATTTGAAATTGAAATTAAAATTCATATGTCTGCATTTGATAACCTACTTTGGTCCATAGCGAGGATGACTCAGTATTGATTGCACCGTTGATTCTCTAAGCTGAAAGTTACCATATGGAAGGGGGGACTTCTCGCTTGAGCCCAGGGCGGAGTCTGTGAAGTCTGAGTTGAGGTTTTGCCTGAAAAAACCATAAACAAAAGTATTATTGAGATGAATTTCACTATAGTATTACAAGTTAAAATAAAAAAATAGATAAAAAAATTGAAAATCATTACATTAAATTGATTGTATAGCCCAGTCAAATTAGACAATTGATGGAAAAATGGTATTTTCACCAAATGCTTCTTCTAACCTTGGGTAATAGCATACCAAAAGTGCCCATGAGTGGGGGGGAGGGGGCAGAAAGATACCATTTTTTAGTTTTTGCCAATGACATTGACTCACTCCTTCATCCTTTTTGAGGCGAAACAAAGGGATAGGTTCTCAGCCCTTCATTAATATATCTATATATTATTATATACAGAAAATAGTTGTTTTCCCCTTATGGAATTCGCAATAGATTTCAAAATATATAGCTGTAGGTGAATAAATGCGATCCGGCTTTGTATAGAATCTCTATCAGCTGATATACTTATTTCATTGCACTGATAAATTATGGATAATATAAACTGGTTTTTATGTGGTAAATATATCTACTGTATAGATACACTGATTCCATTGCCCTGATATATAGGTATATGAGTACGGTAGGTCATTTTTGTGGAAAATAAATCTATGTATCATAGCAAAGATGAACTTGAACTTCAAGTGATAGATGTCTTGTGAATTTTATGAGAATCAGTATCGTCAAAACAGCCGTTTTCGTTACTACCTTCCCCTACGATAAGCTTCCCTTTCCAAAATTAGTTGTTTGCAAGCGAGTTCTCCAGCTCGTTGGGCTCACTAGTATTATTCTTATTTTATATTTTTTCCATATTTTTCTAAACTCTTACCTATAGATGGACCAAGCATGCAGATCCTCTGATGCAGAAGGCATTAGGCCAGGCGGAGGCATGCCACTCAACTCAGAAGGTACCTCAGCTATGGAGTACCTCCGCTCCATGTCTCTCTGCTGGCGACCCACCATCTTTATTCTCCTGTAATTAACACAAATATTTTAGAATTTGATAATAAAATATTGGAAAAGTAATAAAAAATACAAAAATAATAAATTTGGTTCATAATACCAGCATTGCATTTCATTGAATTGTTATACAAATATGTAGACAGACATCAAGTTGAAAAAATTAAAAATTATTTCCAAAAATAAAACAAATGAGTTTAATTCAGCTAGAATTGTATCATGATTGGAACCAATTGAAATTACAATCATTATCAATCACGAAGTATTGTAGCTTATAAATGTGTTGATGCAACTATGAAAATTGAACCCATAAATAAATACAAATGCTGATGTTGAAGATCCATCCTGTTTCCACTAGTATATAATAAAAATTTAATAAAACAATTGTAAGTGGAACTTAGTGTACTGTGGGTCGTCTGACGATGCTTTTAACAACATAGTGAAGTCGCATGAATCACAATTTCCACTTAAAAGTGTTTTTAAAGTCTTTATTACAAATAAATTCATTTGAGATTCTTGAATTTCATGTTCCATAACGATCTGCGTTGTTAATATTAATTTTTCATGGTAAATTAAACGACTTGCATTCAATTTTAATTGTAAATAAATAATACATTTACCCACTTAGGCTGTCGAGAGTAAATATATTATTCATTTACAATTAAAATTGACTGCAAATCGTTGAGTTTGAGACTGTGGTGATTACTGCATTGAGAAGTGTTAAAGTTTTATTTTAGTTTGGGCTACTAAAGGGAAGTGGAAATTAAAAATTTGTTCTGAGTAAGTTCGAGAAACCTTCTTGGAAACCATCCCCATTTATTTTAATTATGGAAAAATAAGGTAGGAGGATAAGTGAAGAAGAGAAAGAATTTTAAAAAGTTTAAAAAAGCTATCAAAAAGTGTAAAGTCAAAGTCAGTATTTCGAAAATGCTATGACTTAAATGGTAGAGTGGTACTAAATGTGACTAAAAGGTGACTAAAATGTCACTAACTATTGTCACTTACTTTTGTAACTTTGGAAAATGTGATGACTAAAATGGTAGAGTGGTACTAATTTGACTAAATGATGACTAAAATGGTACTAATTTGACTAAATGATGACTAAAATGGTTCTAAATGTGACTAAATGGTGACTAAAATGGTTCTAAATGTGACTAAATGGTGACTAAAATGGTTCTAAATGTGACTTAAGTGATATTCTTCATCATTTTCAGTAAGAGCTATTTGCCATAGCCAGATGTTGAATTCAAAGTGGAGTTGAAGTGAATTTGAAATGAAGTCGGATCATGGAAAGACTGATTAAGTTCGTTTTATTAGAAATGCTAGAAGATTAAAAATATATATTTTCAAGATATCGCCTAATCAATAATGAGAAAGTTCAAAATAGAATAAAATAGGCTTGTAGTAATTAAGGTGTACTTTCTTTGCTTTATCATCAATAGCTGATGCACAAATGTTTTATGATATCGAATTAATTACAATAAGGTGAACAAAAATTTCCACACACATTGACATTTTTAGATCAATTTCTTGTAGTGAATTTTGGCTTTCTCCAGCTTAATTCGTACAGTTTTTAGAGACATTATCAATAACTTTGGATTATTACCAGTATGAAATAGGCTATCATTAGATTACCATTACTAACAAATGAACTGTAATATAAATTAATACTGATCCACTTGAGATATGAGTTCCAGGTGACAAAAAATAGTCATGAAAGAAAAGAATCATGTTTTACTATGAGAATGAACACGAAATGAAAATAAGAATAAACTGTTTTTTCCTACATTTCATGCATAGTTCAAGTTGAAACGTATTAGGAAAATGGTAATTATACAACTAGGAACTAGCAATAACCATATCGAGAGATCTATCTTTGTCTTCTTATTTTTGACCTTCCTCATCTCATTCTTCTTCTAATGCACCATAATTGCAATTTCCCTTTCATCTTCTTCAATTGCATTTTAATTATTTTAAAAACAGTAATTTTCAGCGCTACCAACTTCAAACACAAAACACAAAATTAAGAGCACCAAGGCTAGATGATTCGATGATTGTTGTAGATATTGGACTGAATATTAGCATAGACGAACCATCAAGTACTTACTCCCTAATCTACGCTATTAGCCTGTTGCAGAAACGCAAATCAAAAAAGAAAGACAATTTTTGGCGTATTTTTGAGAAGTTTTTAAAACCCGTTCTTAACAGGGTCACGACCTCGACTTCTTTCGTACCTAATCTTCTATTAGACCTACTTGACCCTAGAGCAGATCACTTGTGCATAATACAGTATTATGTTGTGAACTACCTCAAAACTACAACCGTAGTTAAGTTTTCAGATTGTTTTTTTTCTGAGGATGAAACCCACAAAGGTCTGAGACCTGTGCGTGGGTAATGAGTTGTTGACGGTGAATGATGCATTGGACCTACAGTTTTAGGTGGGTTCCAAACCACCGAGAAGTGATTTTACAGCAGAGAACCATTTTATTTTTGCTGGTCAATCTAATTGGTCACCCTTACAAAGAGTGCCTAGAAGACCGCAGCTTATCCCTGATTGAAGATACCTGCTACGGCTCACGACTATCAATAGATTTTACAGCTAATTCTACACCAGGGGCTCTCAATGTTCAGGCTCTGTGCCCCCTTTAAACACTGATGTTCAAGATGAAAACTTAATCTCCAGCGTGTTACCACTTTCCTAGTGTTGAATAGCTTATCAGCGTGATGTCTCACGGGCAGATCAAGAATCAAGATGGTGCGTTGTTGGAAATTGTAGGTTAACTTCCAATGTATTACTGAAAGAAGATTAGCCTATGTATGGAAGAAGATGTATGATTATATAAGCAGATAATATATAATTAATCAAATTATCATAATTATATTATTATGAACTATATTTCGAAAGCAAATCGAGTTTGGAAATTGTAGGTAGGCTATTGTATTAGCGGCCCTGTCCGCTATCAATTTAGTACAAATCTGCGTTCTAGGAAGCCAAAGCTTTAGTTTATCTAAGAAACCTTCAGTGTAGGCAGTGGCGTAGCCAGGGGGGGCCATGGGGCCCGGCCCCCCCCCCCCCCGAAATTTCAGAAATAAGAAATTCTCAAATAACTAATAGATAAGGACTTATTAAAGCCGAAGGGTTCTATCTGTTTTGTTGTATTATAACGAACAGATTACAGAAACCTTGTTTGTGTAATGGAATATAGCTACAGTTATAGCAATGAATACAGATACTATAGTATCTGTATTCATTGGTTATAGTCAGATTAATGCATTTTTCAAATTTTTCCTCAATATTTACTCATATAGAAACTTGTTAGGTGCTCAAATGGATAATTTTGATTTAAAATGAGCAACGAAATCGAATAAAGCATGTTAGAAAACTGTGACTACCATAATTATTTATTTATTACATTAAATAAAATTCAATTTTCAAGTTTGAAGTGGATTAACTTTGTTAATTAATTATTGATAAATCACATTTTTGAATAAACTCATCTTGTAGAAAATTTAGTTTTGAAGTTAAAATTCAGTATAACCCACTAGCCTGAACGCACCCAAAGTTCATAAAATCGGGATTTTATAAATGAAAACACACAAATAAATGCAAGTTCTATGCAAGCGAGTAAAATCAGTGTGCTATGATAAAAAACTTCCGATTTCATGAACTTTGGGTTGGGTGCGTTTTAGGCTAATGACATATAATTATTATATGAAACTTATAATAATTAGTATTAATTTTGAGATTGAGTACATTAGTTAAGTATGATTAGTTCCAATTCAAGGGTTTTGACTCAAAATAGTCACAGATATCGGTATATCAAACTTTATCATTTCAAAACTGGCCACCTAGGTTCTTGGGTAGTAATTTTTCAAAACTTTCTTTTGAACTTTAGAGCCTAACCAGTTGTCTAGATTAGCTTTTCACACCACTAAATTAAAAAAAAATCCGGACCCTCCTATACCCCAGACCCCCCCTTGGTGAGCCCCCCCCGAAATTTGATCCTGGCTAAGCCACTGCCCACCCCCCCCTTGGTGAGCCCCCCCCCCCCCCAGAAATCTAATCCTGGCTACGCCACTGAGTGTAGGTAAGTCTTAATTTTAATTCCCTAATCATCTATTCTAGCTTCATGTCTGGAAATGACTTCATCACAAAGAACACGTAGACAATACGTCGTAAGCATGTGGAGCCCCTGAGGTGTGTTTTTTTTAGTTTCTTGCCTCCTCTATTGTTCTCTCATTCAACAGTTAATAGATTCTGGATGAATCATCTACACACACACACCTGTGACCTTGCATTCTTCGGTAGATTATTTTTTCTTCTCTTCACTATTTCTTTTTTCATCTCTTTTTTCGACGTGGAAGTGGAAGAATGATCCTGAAGGCATCTTTTCAATTGGAATGACCTTCATCAGCTAGTTTTAAGCTCCGTTGCACGTCAACTCTGGTTTTAGTTGAGCTGAGTTGGACTGGATCTGTTTTTCTCTAGTTTCATTCTTTTTCTCACTTGTTACATTAACATTTCTTCATTTTCTTTCACTATTCCATATAGGCTATATATATATATGTCGTATTTATCCTCTGTGATCTTTTAATTCTAATTCTCCCCCAACATGTCTAGCAGGCCAGGTGTGAACCCAAGAAAGAATACAGGTGATTTGTATTCCCCTATGAAATTCTCTACCAACCCTAAAAACGTGTCTTTTACGAAGGTAAGGCCTTTTTTAGGTAATTTTTTCTCAGTTTTTTACCCTCTACAGCCGAAAAAATTAGGTTGTAAGCGTATTTACCAACATGTTGTATGATCTATATTATAGTTCTATAACTTTATTAAGGATTGAAAATTATTTTAATATGAGACTCTTGTGTTCCATGAAATGTAGTTACAAATAGCTTTGTTATTTAAATTTTCACAAGTTAGTTCGAAGTTACTGACAATTGAACAAACTGACAAATTTACTTAAACAGAATTTATTAATTTCGAATTCCTTTAATTGCTATTAGTTTATACTGTCTCAATTGGGAGGTCCGTGGTTCGATTCCCGGTGGTGACTGATATTTTTGTACAGTAGCATTCATCGATTTCCATCAGCTATTAAATACTGTTGTCAATATCCGCCATTGCGGAAGTCTTCAGTATAAACTAATAGCAATTAAAGGAATTAGAAATTAATATATTCTATTTAAATTTAGTTTGCGTTATCGACTTTCAACTTGTTTTATTCGATTTTACAGCTAAATTTATGAAATAATCCAAACCAATATGGGAAGTGATAGCCGTGAACCATAGCAGGTATCTGTTCAATCAGAGAGCGATAAGCTGCGTTCTCCTGGGCACTCTTTGTGAGGGTGACCGATTAGATTAGCCAGCAAAAAAGCCACTATTCTCTGCTGTAAAATCACTTCCAGGTGGTTCGGAACCCACATAAAACTGAAGGTCAAGCTCATCAATCACAATCATCCAACTCACTATACACAAACAGGTATCAGAATTATGTGGGCTTCATCCTAAAATTACAAGTAGGCCTAAAATAAAGGCATTACAAATAACAGTATCTACTACTATATAAATTTAAAAAAATATATAGAACAATTAGGGGAAGGACGACCAATTAGATTGGCCTGCAAAAATACTTCTATGCTGTAAAATCACTTCCAGTGTTCCGGAATCCACCTAAAACTGTACATCAATCACCATCATCCAATTATTTACCCACGCAATGGTCTCAAACTCATGATTGTTGGCTTCATCTTCAAAAAAATCAATAATTGAAAGAATGTAAAAAATTGCTTTAAATAAAAACTCATTTTTACGAGTTAATAATAAAATAATTAAAACTACAATTTAATAAAAATCTTAATATAATAATGAAAAATACTGAAGTTCAACATTACTAGTTACTACAACCAAATATTACTACAAATAAACTCTGCCAAATGAGAGTAACTCAATGAGAGCCTACTCTAGCAATCTACTAATAATTGAAAGAACATGTATGGGCCACTTTTAAGTTTACAAAGGGAGGAATTGACCCTCGCGTTAAGGCGATCGTTATGTTTAGTCACGAGCGCTCGGGACTGTGCTCCCTAATAAAATTATACCCTTATAATAAACTATAATCTCTATATATAAAAATGAATGTCTGTCTGTATGTATGTATGTATGTATGTGTGTTCCCTATAGACTCCAAAACTACTTGACAGATCGGCATGAAACTTTGGGAATATGTTGTGTGAATATTGGGGATGGTTTCTGACCATAAATTTTAATAGGGGAGCTAATAATTATTATTAATTGAACCATTTTATAGACCTAACCTACTGAACTTGCCAGCCAATCAGCTTAAAGGAACAGCTGATAGAAGTCAACAGTTTTTAATCATATGGCAGGCCCCTTAGTGGCGTTATTTACGCTGTATTTGAACAGCAAAAGACTTTGCACTTTGCATGTAGGCTACCGTGCAGTTGGAGCCTTGCAATATGTAGGAAACATACGACTGGGTATGATGAAATGTAATTATGCCAGGTTGATGACATCTGTTAACCAATGCAGCTAGAAATTTGAAATGCAGCCTCAGCGGGAGGTGGCGAATAATAAAATAAAAAACCTAGCTTCTACCCTTATAGTCATAGGAGGTTTAAATTTGAAATGTTTCTTCATTCAGAGGTGGTGATTAAGAAAACAACGAAGCCTCTATGATCAGCTGGAAGAGCCCTAGGACTAACTTCTTTCCTAATTTTAAATGTAACCTCAGCGAGAGGTGGCGAATAATAAAATCAAGGAGAATTTTTATGAGAATGCAGCAACGCGCGTTGGGCCAGCTAGTCCTTAATAAAATTATAGAACTATAATATAGATCATAGAACATGTTGGTACATACGCTTACAATCTAATTTTTTCGGCTGTGGAGGGTAATAAACTGAGGAAAAATTGAAAAGTAAACTTGGCAATGAATCTGGACAGTATATTTTTGAAGACAATATGAATTTATTTTCCCGGTGCAACAGCCACAAACTATTGGTAACTATTATGGGAAACATTCTGAATTAAGTCAATGTAATGAATATAGAATAGATGTAGAATACACAGTACCTAGTATAAAAAAATGTAGTATAGAGGAAACAACGCTTCCTTTGTCAAATAATGGGATTTCAACGTTGGTGGTAAAGCCATGTGAGCGGATGTCTTCAACTGCCAAGCCAGGGGCACTCTTCCATGGCGGACGCCGGAGTCAATAAACCGATGAGTCATAAAAAGAAGAAGAAGATAGGGAAGAATAAAGAATGAAAGAGCAGAGAGTTAGATTGAAAAAATCGAGCTACAAGATTCGCTGATTAGTCGCTCTGAAAAAGACGAGTATCAATTAATTATTGTAGATGACAAAAATGACGCCAATAAAAAAGTAGAAAGGTACAGAGGAAATCTAGAAGAGTGAAAGAAGAAGGAGAACAGGGGAGGTGAAGAAGAAGAAGAAGAAGAAGAAGAAGAAGAAGAAGGGTGGAGAAGAAGCAGTGGCGTAGCAACGGGGGGGGGGGGGGCGGACCGCCCTGGGTGACAGCCCAAGGGGGGTGACAAAAAACAGATCCAATCAGGCTTTTAAAGGACTAGTATTGAATGTTTTTTTAATATTTTTTAATAGTTCATTTTTTCTAATAAATAATAGAGAAAACGTTATTCTGTTAAGGGGTTTTCTGTAAGGTGTTAAGGGGAAAACATGGCACGCGATTGAGTTGAGAGAAATTTAGTCATACGGTTGATGATGCAAGAGCAGTGAGTGTCGAAATGTGTGACACAGAGATTACTTATCAGCTAAATTTATTTTCATTATTTGAAGAAATCTGTTCTGTTCTACTACACCTGCCACTGCCATTCACCCTTAGAGAATCAGTGGATTTGTTGATGCAGGTGTCAGGAGAGTAGACAAGGAGCGAATGAGCACGGACACCCTCCATTAGCGATGACTCAAGCACTAGAATTTGATTCATAATGTGGGTTGAAATATTGAAATACAGCGTTTGCATAAATGGTATATGGTTTTTTTGGGTGAGAGCTAATACTTTTTTGGGTCGGCTGATACAGAGATATGTGGGAGGATAGAAACGCTCAAAATGCAATTTTAGAGGGGTTATTTTTAAATTTTTTCCTCACCCCATTCAAACACGAGTCATATATTTTGTCAACATCGTGAAAAGACACCTTAATTTATTCTTAGTTATCGGCCTACTGTGAAGGTAGATGATAGTTTTTTTTTTTCTTTTTTTTTTTTTCAAGGATGAAGCCTACATAGGTCTTAGACCTGTGCGTGGTAATGAGTTGGATGATGGTGATTTATGAGTTGGACCTACAGTTTTAGGTGGGTTCCGAACCACCGGGAAGTGATTTTCAGCAGAGAACAGTGTCTTTTTTGCTGGCCAATCTAATCGGTCACCGTTACAAACAGGACCTACGAGAACGCAGCTTATCTATCTGATTGAACAGATACCTGCTACGGCTCGCGGCTATTATCACTTCCCAGTTTAGTAGGGAAAGTTATAAAAATTATTAGTTTGATTCGTGAAAAGCAAGTCATAAAGTAATGTAATTGAATTTCTAGGCATAATATTATTTCAGTAAAAATTACTTGGTAACAAATTTTTTAGAATAAATTTCAGTGATAGGTGCTTTTTACTAATTGGACTATACCGTTTACGGTGAGGTGCTCCCAGGGGCTGGACCCAAACATTTGCCATGACTCAAATTGAGTCACTCAATTCTCAAGCAAAAAAAATTTTTTACCAAAGATTATGGTGTAGGATGAATGAGTTTGTTTCTAAAAGCGATTATTTTCTATTTTTCTCTGGGAGAAACCCCACGCAACACCCTTCTACCATCTATAGAAGGGGTATTTGTTTCCAAGTGTTACAGGGTCTTCCAAGCTAATTCATAATTTACATTTTTATCTAAATTCCAATAATAGAGTACTAAGTACTATTCCCAAAGTCAACCAACTAATGATCTTATTGAATACTCAACTGAATCACTTGCTGTTCAAGCAAAATATTTCAATACTTTCAATTAGCCTGCCCAAAATCTGAATAGTTGCGATACGCAGACCTAAGCTAATCAATTTTGCGGAGCCCAATATCAATACAAACATCACCAAAATAGCTTTAAAGTTGCTTTCAAAAGACTTAAAAATCAAAATTTATCTGACGTCTGCCCCCGGAGTCCCAAATTTTGAATATCTAAATAAAAAATTTAGAATTCTTCTATGGTTGATACAAAATAAGAATCAGCTATGAATAAGGTGTCGTTTGTTAACTGTGTGTAATTGGGGGGGGGGGGGGGGGGATTTGGCAAGTTGAAATCCGCCCCGGGTGCCACAAGACCTCGCTACGCCACTGAGAAAAAGGAGAAGGAGAAGAAGAAGACAGTATAAGAAGAAGACAGTATAAGAAGAGAATGAAGAAGAAGAAACAGTAGAAGGAGTAGGAAGAAGATGAGAAGGAAAAGGGGAAGAAGGAGAAGAAAAATTAGAAGTAGAAGGAGAATGAGGAGGAGGAGTAAGAGGATGAGTAGGAGGAGGAGGGGAAATAAATAGAAGAAGAAGATGATGATGATGATAATGATGGAAGAAACAGAAAAATAGGTGTCAGAGGAATAAAGAAAAAAGAAGAAAAGGATAAGAACAACAAGATGAAGAAAAAGAAGATCGATTAACGTAGCATTTATTATTGTTTTTTTTTTTCATTTCTGTACGTGTATTGTCTTGATGACACAAGATAGCGGTGCAAAATTAATTTTGTATTGCTTCATGCGAATAGTAGAATTCGATTAATTTTGATGATCAACAACAAAAAAGTCTAATTCAAAATTTAATAGTATAGATGTCAAAATTACTTGCGGCGCCTTTGTAGCTATAATTAATTTATAATTATTATGATAAGGGTTGTCTCTGATGATCAAACTGATGATGATGATGTTGATGATGAAGATGATAAGTTGATGATGAAAATAAGATGATAGATAGATAGATAATTTGTCTTTATTGAGGCGAAGTTAGGACTCGCAGGTCCTCTCTTACACTTAACCCTAAATGATGATTTTGAGTAGTTGAATAAAAGTCAAAATGATGAAATCATACGTACATCAGAGATGCGGATGATTAAATTACAATCTCTTCATGAGGCATGCTTCAAATAGGATGGTACTTATTAACACGTCTAAGAGGAACATTTTGAAGAAAGCTTGACAGTATAATAAGCAAGTGGAAAAATAGTGTTGGAGAAGAAGAAGAAGAAGAAGAAGAGTAGAAATAGAAGATTTAATATTATTATAGGACCGAAGAAGACGCTTATACCCCAAAACTTTCTATCGAAACTTAAAGAGTCTATATTACATGAACAGTGACGACCAAAAAATGTATACTCTCGTTGTTAGTGATCTACGTCTCATTTTAAAGTAAAATTAATAAACTGTACATTGTGTTTCAAAAATGTATGACATATGGTATGAAATATAACAATCATATTCAACACACACATGATTAAAATTCAATCCTGCACTGATGTCAGTGAGATTTGATGCCCTGTAAATTTACAAAAGATTTGCACTAATTTCAATGCATTTGTAGCACCTTTCCTTCACATTTGTTTTGCTCTACTTTGAATAATCTTTTGAATGTCGTTTGAGTTTCCAAGTCAATTAAATTGTATACGGATTTTGTTATCAACTTATTTTAATGCAAAGATGGGATAATGCAAAGATATGGGAAAACATCAGATAGGGGAAGTTTCAAGGATCTCAAGAATAGAAACATTCCTTCAAATTTTCTTTTTTACTCTACTTGAAATAATCTTTTGAATGTCGTTTGAGTTTCCAAGTCAATCAAATTGTATACGGATTTTGTTACCAACTTCTTTTAATGCTATATGGAAAAACAACAGACAGGAGAAGTGTCAAGGATCTCAAGAATAGAAACATCTTGAAAAAGAAATAGATCAAACACAATTTAATGAAAAGGCTGCTAAGACTAAATGCTCAACTAATACATTTTAATTGCCTCAAATAGTTGACATTGAATCAAATATCAATAATCAATAGTTGCTCAAATATCGATTGGGGCACAGAAAATTCACCCCATGCATGACTCGCTATTTCATCTAAGGGTTGCTTCAGTTTTTAAACACCCGTTGCATTCTTCAATTCTATTATTTTGTTCATAATCTTTGTTTTCTTGCTTCTATTTTTCTTACCACAGTAAATTACAATAAAATCGTGATACAGTATAAACATACAGAGCTCTTATGTTGGCATGCTTACTCACTAATGACCACCTATACGTAGGCTTCTACTTGTTGCGGAGCTTATGGTGTAATACGGAGATTTCCCATGACAAAAAGTAGGTTAGGCGGTTATAATAAACTGTCCTATTGTTATCATTTCATAATCTTACACAGTAGACCTAGATTTTAGACCACTGTTCATAATTAAATCAGAGTTCAACTTACCGAATCTGGTTGAAAGACGCATAAAATTTAAAAATACTCCAACTTAACTTACAAGAGGATTGAGTGGTTTAAATAAAGTTCAGTGAGTGGAATTTGTCAGTAGCAAGATGTTAAGGCACCCGGGGCGGTATTTAAACTCGTCAACCCCCCCACCCCCCCCCCCCCCCAAATTAATGTAGATATTTAACATTAGGGGCTCTGGGGGCGTCACCCCGGAAAATATATAATTTTTAGGTATTTTGAAAGCTATTTTTAGCTATTTCGTTGTCAGTAGCAAGGTCTAATGGCACCCGGGGCGGTATTTAAACTTGTCAACCTCCCCCCCCCCTCAAATACTTACAGTTGACAAACGACACCTTATTCATAGTTAATTCTTATTTTCTATCACCCATGGTAGAATTATAAATTTTTAAATGTAGATATTCATAGTTTATTCTTATTTTGTATCACCCATGGTAGAATTAGACATTTTTAAATGTAGATATTCATAGTTTATTCTTATTTTGTATCACCCATGGGTAGAATTAGACATTTTTAAATGTAGATATTCATAGTTTATTCTTATTTTGTATCACCCATAGTAGAATTATAAATTTTTAAATGTAGATATTCAAAATTAGGGGCTCCGGGGGCGTCACCCCGGAAAATATATAATTTTTAGGTCTTTTGAAAGCTATTTTAAGCTATTCTGCTGATGATTGTCTTGATATAGGGTTCCGCACAATTAATTATCTTAGGCCTGCATGCTGCATGTCGAAACTCTTCAAAATGTGGTTTATTTATTTATTTATTCAAAAATACATAGATTAGGGCACAAGGATGACTCCCATGCTTGCCCTCTGAACACAATGACAATACAGAATATACAAATTGTAATGAAGTTAAATAAAAACTTCATTACAATTTGTTTTATGACTTCAAAATATTGAAATATGCTTTCTTGAGCAGCATATGATTCAGTTGAATATTCTATTTGACCATTAGTTGGTTCATTTTGTAGATGGTACTTGAAATTGAAAGAGAAAAATGTGAATTACGAATAGAAAAGTTTATTTTACTGTTATTATTATTACTGTTACTTTGTCGACTACCAGCATTACCACCAAAACCACAAGCACGCGTATTTTCGTGTCGTTGGAATCGTCTGCTTGCCAATTTTGTCGTTTGGAGGAGCCCTGTAACACTTCAAATGAAACAAATACCTCTTCTATGGATAGATGGGGGATCCGGGGATACACCCGGGGAAAAATAAAAAAAATCCATAGTTTCTTCTTTGCTTTAGAATTGAGTGGCTCACTTTGTGTCATTCCAAATGAATGTTTGACTTTGCCCCTGGGAGCATCTCAATTTCTTGATTACAGACTCCACACAACTGAAACCCTTTTCCAGGAATCGTCCCTTCTCACAATCATGCAGCTTTTTATAAAAACCCTCCTTTCCCATTCGTTCATACATCATCACACTATTTTCACTGCAGTCAATCACTCATATAAAACATACAACAAAACATAGTCATTACATTTGCCCACTCAAATAAAGATATTTTGACTAAGTACTGATATCCGTCATGATATTTGTCAAATTCTATAATTATCTGCCATGGTTTCGCTAATTTAAAATTATTTAATTCAGCCATTATTAATATATTTGAAAAAAAATCATTCGCTCTTACTGACTATTGGAACTGATGCCACAGAAGAACTTAAAAAAAAATACTGTCAACGTACAGGTAGTTGTTATTGTTATAATAGTAAAAAATTGCATTCGGTTTGTGTAAGAAATATGCATGCATACAAATTCATATGCGCATGGTTCGAGGTGTCTCCTCTAATGATTATTATTGAATGAAATCCTTGTATAGCACGCCAAAGTATTTATATGCCATAACTAGTGCTCAGAGACACAATTGTGTAAGTTTCATTTAATTTTTATTAGTTACAGTTATCATTATTATTTTTATTTCCTAGAAATGTCATCTAGAAATATTCGTCAACATCCAATTTATTTTTCATATATCTTATTTATTCATTTAATTTACTTCTAGCTCTGCATTTTAATTTAACTAGGTTATCCCGGGTCACACGGATGTGCGACTATATTAAACTTTGTAAAATACATTGCAAATGTAAATTTTCTACATACTGAACGACAGCATTGCCTATGATGATAAGTTTAAGCACAGTATGAGTTGCTCCATTTCTAAATCAGTATCTTCAAAACTTCTCCTCCTCCTTCTTTTTCACAACTTCTTCTACCTCTTCTTTTCTTCTTCTCCTTTTTCTTCTTCTTCTTCTTCTTCCACTTCTTCTTTTTCTTTTTCTCCTTTTTCTTCTTCCTCTTCTTTTTCTTCTTTTTCTCATTTTTCTTCTTCATCTTCTTTTTCTACTTCTTAATCTTCTTTTTCTTCATCTTCTTTTTATTCTTCTTCCACTTCTTCTTCTTCTGCTTCTTCCACTCCTTCTTTTTCTTTTTCTTCTTCTCCTTCTTCTTTTTCTTTTTCTTCTTCTTCTTCTTCTTTTTCTCCTCTTTCTTCTTCTCCTTCGTCTTCTTCATCTTCTCCTCTTCCTTCTCTTTCTTCTTCCCCTTCTTCTTATTTTCTCTCTCTTTCCTCTCTCTCTTCCTCTTTATCCTATCCTCCCACCCTCTCTCTCTGAATGAACAATGAAAAATAAACTTTTTGTTTCAAAACAGCTGATCATCAAATCATAAGTTGAAATGTGAAAATTTTCAGCTCACCGATCCCCATGTTAAAGCAATGGCAAAAATTGAAACTTTGATCGTTCATTTCTCATGTTCACGATGACTTTTTTCAAAATGTAACACCTTATCAAACATCTACTCGATGAGATCTTTCAAATGAGACGTGAACGAACAAAATCGGTCGAGAAACCACGGAGGAGTTGTCATCACAAAAAAACATGTTCGCCTATTTTATATAAAGATATTCAGATGTGTTGTAATACTGTTCTATTAACTAGATAGTTAAAATACCTAAAATAGAATTTTGAGCGATTCTATACGTGAATACCTTTAGTCAGCCTCTTTACCATCTTAGCCAATAGTATCATTCCATGAACAGTATATATAAGGCTACTCTGTACTTCAGTTTTCAGTTTGATTGAGATTGATAATGGTATAACAACCGAAACTAGTTTCTCGAACTTTTAATAAATGTGGTTGTGACAATTTCGTCTTATTATTCACTATACGTGAATCCTCCCACATTATTTAAAACCATATGACTCTCTGTACTTTAAAGCCGACCCAAAAAAGCATAAGCTCTCACCCAAAAAAACCCGATACCATTCTTGTAAACTCTGTATTTCAGTATTTTAACCCACATTATGGATCAAATTCTATCTAGTGCTTGCGTCATCGCTAATGGAGGTTGTCCGTACCCGAGGACCACTCTTAGCTACGCTTCTGACACCTGCATCAAAAAATTTACTGATTCTCTGAGGTTGAATGACACTGAGTGACAGGTGTTGTAGAACATAACAAATAATGTATAAAGAACGAATACTTTTTTTTTCAAATAATGGAAATAAATTTATCTGATAAGTAACCTCGGTGTCATCCATTTCGACACTCACTGATCCTGCATCATCACCCGTATGACTAAATTTCTCTCCTCAACTCAATCGCATTCAACTCAGTCGCCTGTCATGTCACCCAAAACCAGAATAATTTTTTTCCTATTATTTTTTTAAAAATATCTATTAAAAAATAAATTTTTAAAAAAGCATTCAATAACTTTTAGAGCCTTATTGGATGTATCTGCTTTTTGTCACTCCCCACTTGAACTGTCACCCGTGGTAAAGAAGGAAAAAGAAAAAAGATAAATGAAAACAGATCTCCACCCACGGAAAAAATTGAAAAATAGCCTCTCTTAAATCACATTTCAAGTGTTCCTAAAGTGGCCGCTTAGCGCAGTTGGTTGAGGCGTCGCAACTTCAGCTTACTGTCGCTTCAGCGGTCAAGGGTTCGAATCCCGATTCTCCGTCTGGCATCTATGTGTTATCATTCACCTCATTATTCACGTACACGTCTCGAACCTATGTGGGCATCATCAGCAATTCAAAAAAAATGGGAAAAAAATATATATATATATATTCTTCCATGTTAACCTACATTATGGGTCAAAGTAAACTTTATCAAGTGCTTGGTTGCCAATGGAGAGGGGATCGAGCAGACCCCCCCCCCCCCCCCTTAAATGCACTCCTATAAAGTGGTAGAACCGTTCTTTTAGTAATGGATAAGTTCCAATAGAGCCTACTGAAGCAATAAAGAAATCAGAGCAAAGCAGAGACTAATAAAATGATTCATCAAACTGGAATTCCATTCAGGACTGTAGACAGGTTCACACCCAGTGATTCAGTAACGGTTGCTCAAAAGGTGATTCAATTGACTGAACTGTAGTTACTATGTGTAATACTAAATCCATGGACTCAATCTTGACACAATTATTATTGTCAACAACTTCTTCTTCTGTTTTCTCCTTCCTTCCTCTTTTTCTTTTTTTCTTCTTTCTCATTTTTCTGCTTGTTATTCTTTTTTTCTTTATTCTCTTTCTCCTTCACCTCCTCCTGCTCCTCTCATCCCATTACCGCCTTCATCTTCACCAACACCTCCTTATTCTCGTCATCCTCCGTTTCTTCCTCCTCCTCCTACTTCTCCCCCTCTTCCTACCCTCCTTCTCTTCCTCCTCCTCCTCCTCCTCCTCCTCCTCCCCCTCCTTCTCCTCCTCCTCCTCCTCCTCCTCCTCCTCCTCCTACACCTCCTCCTCCTCCTCCTCATCATCATCATGTCCCATTATCATCATCATCTTGCCCATTGAATCACGTGGGATTTTTTCTACAGTATGGGCGGTTAATATAGTTTCATATTATGAAATACTTTTGCAACGATTCATTTCCTAACCTTCTCAGTTCCAAGTTGACCTTTCTGACTCAGAGTATTGTGTATTGTTGCATGACTTTATTCACTAAGGCTAGAATAGTTATAGCGGATGGAAAGTACTCTATGATGTGTCATTGCTATATGAATAGTATGAAATACCGTTAAAATCGACATCTGTTTTTCACATAAACTGTTATGAAAGTGCAGTTGTGACTTAGATTGGACCTTGACAGTGTATAAGAAAGAGAGTGAAAAAAGGAGACAATGAGAGAAAGAAAAAAAGGAAGATGAAAGAAATAAGACAGAAGAAAGAAAAAGAAAGGAAGAAGAAATAAAAAATCATAAATAAGAAAAATGTAAAAGAATACTAAAAGAAAGACAGAAATAAGAAAGAGAGAAGAAAGAAAAAAGATCGGGAGAAGAAAGAAAGATGCTAGAAAAAGAGAGAAAAAAAGAAGTTTTTAAAATAATTGTCAAATTTAAAGTAAAAACGTAATGTATGTGGTAAGGGAGAAAGAGAGTGATAAAAGGAGACAATGAGAGAAAGAAAAAAAGGAAGATGAAAGAAATAAGACAGAAGAAAGAAAAAAAGAAAGGAAGAAGAAATAAAAAATCATAAATAAGAAAAATGTAAAAGAAGACTAAAAGAAAGACAGAAATAAGAAAGAGAGAAGAAAGAAAGATGCTAGAAAAAGAGAGAAAAAACAAAGTTTTTAAAATAATTGTCAAATTTAAAGTAAAAACGTTATGTATGTGGTAAGGGGAGAGTATTAGGATAACAGAGAAAAAATGTTAACGATTTTCTAATCTTCACTGTTTCTTTTGCAATCCACCTTTTCTTCTTTCCTTCTTTGCAAACTTTTCTTCTATTCCTTCCCTCATTCTCATGTATTTGTATTATTTTCTCCTTGAGATGAAAAAAAAAGAGAAAGAAAACAACGAAAGAAAAGGGTATGAAAAATAAAAGATGTTGAACGAGCAGGTGCCAAAGATGAAGAAGAAGTAGAACAAGAGCGATGAAAAAGGATAGAAAAGGAGGAAAAGAGAATGAGAAGAAGATATTTAAGAATGACGAAGAAGAAGACGTATAAAAAGAGAATGAGAAGCAGGGGACGAAGAAAAAGAAGAAGAGCTGATAAAAGAACCAACGGTTTTTTGGAGACACCGTTCTCTTGGAAGACTCAAGATGTAAATTGAATTTGAACAGGTCCATTGGATCCTTTTCTGACCACTCACTCACACACTCACTCTCTCTCTCTCTCTCTCTTTTTCCTTCTTTCCTTTTCTTTGCATTTTCCTCTCTTTCTCACACACTCAATAGGGGCACCGAAAACCAATGACCGAAAGCAGAACTGGATTTTCTAATTTTTACAACTTAGTCACGTGATAATGCAACTGTAAAATGTTGACCTCTTAAGTTTATTTTGGAAACAGCTTTTTTGAGTCTTAACAGATGAAGTTTTTGAAGGAAAAAACACGATAAAATATTAGCACTCAACAGAACTCAAATTTAGAATTCAATTTAAACAGAAATAATCAAGATTCTAGGCCCGAAACTAATGCTTCGAGGTGCATTAAGGCTGTGCGCAGGGTTTTGTTTGTCATTTTTTTTTCGAAGTTTATTGTATTATATGTATTTGGGACTTCAAAATATTATCTATTGATTTAAGGAAAAATGCTTTCCTACAATAATTATTTTGTGGAGGTTCAAAGTTGAAATTTTTCGGTTTTTGGGGGCAATTGACCTACGAGTGATTTTGAACTTTTGATAAATTATCTGTTATTAAAAGAAACCTCGAGGAATGAAATGACATATTTTTTACTCCAATCAAGCAATTTATTTTTTCAAAATACATTTTTTTAATCTAAAAAATTTCAATTATTCAAAAAATTATTTTGAAAAACTGTTTGCTAGATTGAAATGAAAAATTTTGCAATTTTATTTCTTCAAGGTGACTTGTTATAGAAAATTTATCAAAAGTTTAAAATCACTCATAAGTGAGATCAATTGCCCCCAAAAACCGAAAATTTCAACTTTGAACCCTCAGATTTCAAAAAATAATTGAAGAAAAACTTTTTCCTCACAGCAATAGATAACATTTCAAAGCCCTAATAATATTCAATACAAGAAACTTCGAAAAAAGTTATGACCAAAAACCCTGCGCACAACCATAACAAGTCTCCTGGTAAGGGTTTTATAAAAAATTTACATTTTTTCTAAGCTGTACTTCCTACGTTAGAATCTATAGAATCATACTATCGATATTGATACACGTATAAGCCCACACAAACTCTTTTATTAATTATTATTTTTAATCTTTTTCCTTGCTAATGAAGCCAACGTGATTCTGAAAATTTAGAATGGGTGATGAGGTGAATGATAATGATATAGGTGAATCAACAGTTCAAGTTTTAGGTTGGTTCCGAACTACCAGATAAAGTAATAATAAAGCTGATAAAAAATTATTGTTTAACAGTTGTTCAAATGTAAAACAGAATTGTTATCCATTGTGAGTACAGGCTTAATAATACACACCCAATTGTTTTCAACAGACTATTATTTTATGCAGAGGCTTGGCTTCTCACACCCATAAGCGATTGTTTAAAAATACCGTAGGTGGGATCTGTACAATTTTGCGTGATGTGTAAAGTCATTGGTGCATGACTGTGAATGGGGCAGTGAAAAGTGATTGTTTCGACTGGGAAAATCTTATGTGAATAGACCTTTTTACATGCTAGGAGGTCTAGAATTTTGGAATTTGTAGAGGCTCAAACTGTGATAGCCGTAGCAGGTATCTGTTCAGATAGAGATAAGCTATGAGCTACTGGGCCCTCTTTGTAAGGATGGCCGATGGAATTGGCCAACGAAAAAGACTCTGTTCTCTGCTGTAAAATCACTTCCTGGTGGTTTGAAACTGTATCAATCACCATCATACAATGCAATACCCACGCACAGGTCTTAGAATTATGTGGGCCTCAACCTCAAAAAAAGAATTTTGTTTTTCTCGTGCTGATGATGCTCACATAAGTCCATTGTACTTGGGTAATGAGTGGATGATAATGATGTTGTGAATGGTGAGCCCACAATTTTAGCTGGGCTCCGAACCACCAGGTACGTGATAATAGAGCAGGCCATTGAAGTTGCCCTGCATGAACGACATGTTATTTTTGCCAGTCAGCCTTCCAATCGCAGTTCCTAGCGCTTGTGACTGAACATTGATGACAGAACTGAGCTTATGAAGCTTTCATAGAATTCAATTGAGTTAAAGTTAATGTTTTTTAATCAGATATTCATTTAATTATTTCACTACTGATTCTAATTGATTATTTATTGGTAATTGAAAGCGAATTTGAGGTTTAGAAGAAAAGAGTCAGCAAAGAGTAGTTTCAAATTAAAACCTTGACATTGTCTATTTAATAATAATGTACATTGTCTATAATGTTCATGTAGTCTAAAATTCTGTACTCTGTTTACAGTTTCCTGATCAATTCTGTTTCAAGTACGTATCGTTCAATTCAAAGATTCTTATTAACTTTTTATTGTAAATTTAACGACTTACAGTCAATCGATAAGAAAGATTCTTAGTTTTTTTGGTCGCTTTTCAACTTTTGAATGAATTAATTAGAAGTCATCCACCTACTCAAGGGTATCACTCACGAATTGTTGCCGTGAATGTCTGGAAAAAATTATTATTTTTCTATTTTGTCGTTTAAATCTCATTTAAAAATTTTTTGTGACAGTTTTTATAGATTGGTCGATTTCCAAAAGTCGTTGAAGTTTATGCACTTGACATTGCATTGACCTTGACACATCTTGATAACTGTGTCATAAGTGCATTATCTGTTTCTTATGACATTCTCTTTTTAATATCTTACACTATTGTGTTCATAACTTTTTGTTGTTCGACTATTTTCATAAATTACAATTATTGTATAAATCGGTTTTTTAAAAACCCGTTTCTGAAATTGGTTCATTTGACAGTAAATTGATCTGACACTGCTTGCAAACTGCATCACAAGTCGTCACTTGGGCAACTCAAATTATGAGTCATTAATAATTATTAATTATTGAAAAGTGTAACTCTATGTTTGTCCGATATGGGTATAGTAGGCAACCTAGGCATTGATTCAATTGACGGTTTTAAAGTCCACTTGAGAATAAATGGAATGCATTTTACTACTTAAGAATAACAATAAATTGAGCTTCAACCAATGAGGTTGCTCCATGAAATGGGAGGAGTCTTACAATGAGTTTGCTGGTTCATTATTGGTCGAGCCTACATAACAGAAAATTGAGCTCTAACCAATTAGGTTGCTCCATAAAGTGGGAGGAGTCTCACAATAAATTTACTGGTTCCTTATTGGTTGAGCGTACATAACAATAAATTGAACTTAAACCAATAAGATTGCTTCTTGGAATAGGAGTCGCACAATAAATTTGCTGGTTTCTTATTGGTCGGCATTGCTTCAAGTGATGAATTACAGCCCACATAACAAATTAATTGAGTTTCAACCAAAGAGGTTGCATCACGAAATGGGAGGAGTCCAACAATGGATTTGCTGGTTGTTTATTGGTCGAGCCTATGTAACAGTAAATAGAGCTCCAACCAATGAGGTTGCTCCATGAAATGGGAGGAGTCTTACAATGAGTTTGCTGGGTCTTTATTGGTCAAGCATACATAACAATAAATTGAGCTTAACCAATAAGATTGCTTCTTGGAATGGGAGGAGACCTACAATAAATTATCTGGTTTTTTATTGGTCGACATTGCTTCCAGTGACAATTACAGCCTATGGAAGAATTAAGCTTCAATCAATGAGGTAGTATCATGAATTATGAGATATACTACGATTTTACTGGTGTCTTAGTAGGATTCAAAGTTTTTACACTTTTTACCGTTCATTTGGGTGAATTTGAAATTAATTTTTATTAAGTTTAATTCTGTAAGTTTATATGAATTACAAACTTTTCATTATTCATTCCCATCATTTCAATAAGATCATAATAATAATAATAATAATAATTATTATTATTATTATTATTATTATTATTATTATTATTATTATAATTGTTATTGTTATTATTATTATTATTATTATTATTATTATTATTATTATTATTATTATTATTATTATTATTATTATTATTATTATTATTATTATTATTATTGTTATTGTTATTATTATTATAAAGATTATCATCAATGATAATATATCTATCTATATATATCTATATCTTCCTAATAGCTTAAGTTTATTTCTGCATTGTCATGTTGATTTTTGTTTGGCAATAAAAATGATTTTTATTTTAGAAATCATCTATCACCATCATCCAACTCATTACCCACGCACAGGTCTCAGAACTATGTGGGCTTCATCCACAAAAAAAAATCTCTTCCTCGCTCTCTCACACAATCGCTCTCTCTTCTTTTCTACTTCTTCTCCTTCTACATTCTGTTTCTTCTTCTTCCTCTACCCTCTTCTTCTTTTACCTTCTTCTTCTTTTTCTCTTTCTTCATCACTAACCATTCGTGAGAAAGCTGTGATACAGTTTTTGAGACCGGTGCGATCTTCTTCTTCTTCATTCGATAATAAAAATAACGTATCAAAAGATTGAATGATGTGTTACGCTTCCACTTCCATAGCAAATGCGTTTGAATAAGCTTGGAACATCGATTATTGTGCTCAATCGATAGTACGATGCAAGAAATATCGAACGAATGCGTTAAATCAATGATAGGCATTGTGTAACCAAAATAATATTACCACTATAACAACGTGACGGTATGTGATAGGTTTTTTCCGTTTTTTTTCTATCTCTGTTAGCATTTTTCAGCCTTGAGTGAGAGATTCAAGTTCAGTTACCTGAAAAGGTTTCAGTTACACGGCGAGTACACAAGGTAGGACCAACTCATCAATCACTATCATCCAATTCATTACCCACGCACGGACTCATGACAGATACTGTAGGCTGCAGAGCAGTGGTTCCCAAAGTGGACAGTCCATGTGGACCCCGTGGAGTCTACGGAGACCTGCTGAGGGTCCATGTTAGTGGATTCTTGATTAACTTATTTGGAATCAATTTATAATATTCTTGTTAGAACACTCCATCACTGTATTTGGAATCAATGGCCTGATTCACTGATGGCCCTGGGCAGGAAATGCATTTGGAGCCCCCTTTTTCCAAGTGCATTCTTTTTTTTCAATATTATCTAGGGGTCCGGGGATAGGAACTAATTACGTGGTTCAAGTGTATGAACCTTTCTTTTCAAGTTTGGGCTCAAATATCTTTAATTAACAATTTCATAAAATATAATTTTATTTTAAAAAATGAGAATTTATTGTACCAAAATAATTATCCCGGTGGTTCGGAACCCACCTAAAACTGTAGGTCCAACTCATCAATCACTATCATTCAATTCATTACCCACGCACAGGTCTCAGACCTATCTGAGCTTCATCCTCCAAAAAAATACGCAGAAACACCTCTAAAGTTTCGTTGGGAAAAATGTTGTCTGACAGACATAGATATAGTTTATAAAAATAGAATTTATTAATTTCGAATTCCTTAATTGCTATTAATTTATACTGAAGACTACCGCAATGGCCGATATTGACAACAGCATCGAATAGTTGATGGATATCGAGAAATGCTACTGTACAAAAATATCAGTCACCGCCGGGAATCGAACCACGGACCTCCCAATTGCTGGTCGGGCGCCTCAACCACTAGACTATAGTGATCCTTCTGCACAGCTAAATAGTTGACTAATTCGACTAAATAGTTTATAGATGTAGTTTCAAGTTATTCTAAACTTGGAAAACGTGATTATATAGCCACTTTCAAGTATTTCGTATAACATTTCAATAATTGGGTATATACAGACTTTTTACATAATTGTTAGATCTTTTAACTACTTTTACTTGATACCTATTGAATATTCAATACCTAAACAAAGGCCACAGAGTTTTTCTAATGAATAAATTGATAGGGATAGCTGCCTACTTCACTCATTATTATTTGTATCATAACGAAGCGTTTCCGGGCCCATGACAGATACTGTAGGCTGTGGTTCCCAAATTGGTCAGTCCATGTGGACCCCGTGGAGTCTACGGAGACCTAGGAGTCCATGTCAGTGGATTATTGATTAACTTATTTGGAATCAATTTTTAATATTCATGTTAAAACACTCCATCACTGTATCTGTATCGACCTTTTGTCACGAATCTGATGCAATATCCTACAAAAATGTGAATTATATTCATATGGGTTAAATTAAATTGTTATTTTACACCTCCTCTCCACTATTCTCTCTCTCTATCACATTTCACTAACAACGAGTGTTATGTTCTCCCATAGATGCGAATTTTGGAATTACTACAGAGGCCACAATGTTGTTTAATAAAATACCGGTCGTTATACTGCTTGAGTTCCATTAATACTATTCCACTATAACCAGCAACAATATGTCATACTATTATTTCAATTCAAATTCGACTACATAACATAGATTTACTAAGTTTAACTTACGTGTTTTTTTTTAAGTTTTCTGCATGACAATCGTGAATTTGTATCTGTTACTGTCAGCAGCAGTAGCGGTCCCAGGATTTCATTTTGGGGGGGGGGGGGTTGACCAACGGGGGTCTGCCCTCCCCCCCCCCCCCCGGAAAATAATGTGGAATTTAAAACATAAAAACGTATTTTTATACGTGTTTGAGCTCTAAAATATGCTCAAGCTAATAGTATTTATGTTAGCTAATAAAATAGTTTTTCATTTAAAGTTTATTGTACCTGGGTGAAATAGGACCCAACCATAGTATGTGTTTTTCCTTTGATTTCCTTTAGCTACACAAAGAAAATTGATTAAAAGTCAATGTGATTATTTAATGAGCTAATGAGCATGATGACAACGTTCAGTTAAATAAACAAAAAATGAAATCAAAAATAAATCAAGTGTTCACTGCGATTTTTTTCTTTATGGTTAGGCCCTATTTTTAACACGTCCATCTTTTTTTGTAAGTTACGACGGAATAGCCAAAAAATAGTCAGATTGTTACACAACAATGTAATGTACATTTATTAAGTTTAAACTCTTTCTCAAGTATTTACTTTGCTGACTGTGCCAAAAATGTGTTATACACTTTATATTGTGAATTTTCTTATACTTGTATTTTGGCGAAATAAAAATATTATTATTATTATTTATTACAAGAAAAAATATCACAAATAAAAAATTAAGAATAATACCAAAACTATTGTGATTTACTTCAAAAGTAAACAGCTAACAAGTAACAATGACACAGATTAAATTTATTTCTCGCATAAACTATACATACATAATTATGAATAAATTCTTTTTTAGAGGGGATACATCTTGATATTTCGGGGGGATATATCCCTCCCATCCTCCCCCTGGGACCGCCACTGGTCAGCAGTAGTAGACCTACTTCATCAACTCTCAAAAACACATTTCAACTGATAGTTGAAAAAAATTAATGATATTTATGCAGGGGGTCCACCCAAAACCAAAAACCATGAGGCAAAAACGTTTGGGAACCACTGCTGTAGAGAAAGCTGAGGTATAGAGAGAGCGAGTAAAAATTATTGTCGCCATTTTGCTCAAACTCTTTTTAATGACTCTCTCGTGACCTTTCTAAAAGCTACTCATTTAACATCTTCATGCCATACACTAAATAGATTCATTGAGCACAGAACAAGTGCAAAATGCACAATCATAAATGCGGGACAGGTTGTACAAGCAAGCCTCATAACCTCAATCTGACCCACTGCTTGCTTACTCGGTGCGGAGTAGTGACCGGATTGGAATTTGACCAGTCCATATTTTGCCACTGCTCAAATTAGGCCTAACACAGCCAATGGCAGCTCAGTTCACTGTCAAAACCAGTATACACTATACATATACTGCAAATGAAAGAAGACGAAGAAGAAGAAGAAGATGATGATGATAATGAAAAAAGAAGAAAAAGAAGTCGAAGAAAAAGGAGAGGTTGGGAGATGAGGAAGGAGAAGATAGAAAAATAAGAAAAACTCAAGAATAAAGAAAAAGAAGAAAAAGATAAAAGAAGAAGAAAAGATAAAAGAAGATGAAGAAAAAGGAGGAAACTGGAGAAGATAGAAGTAAAATAAGAAAGAGAGAAAAAGTAAGAAGACAAAAAAAAGAAACGACGAAAAAAATGAAAAGACGAAGAAGAAAAATAAGCCGAGAAAGACGAAGATGAAGAAGAAAGATAAGCCGAAGAAGACGAAGAAAGAGAAGAAGACGAAGATGGTAGAAGACGTAAAAGAAGAAGAATAATAAGGAGGAGGCGGAGGAGGAGGAGGAGGAGGAGAAGGAGGAGGAGGAGGAGGAGTAGGAGAAAAAAGAAGTAGAAAAGGAAGAAAGAGAAGCAGAAGAATAAGAAAATAAGAAGAAGGAAGAGAAAATATAAATACATGACACATACTCCGCAGCAAATATAGCCAGCCAATGCACTAACTGGCTTGACCAGTGATTACTTGGGTGTACCAGGTAGAGAAAACAGTATAGTCCACAGTGTAGTGTGGAATTTCTGCACAGACATGGGTATTATATCTATATATTTGTTGTACACGGTCACCGGTCACTGATGTAGAAAGTATATCTGTATATTTGTGTACAAATATGGAGGAATATATCTGTATATGTGTTGTATATAGTGGTCGGTCACGGTCGCTAAGCATAAACATGAAAGTCGTACTTTTGTTCTTTGCTTCTAATCACTGTGTACTCTTTGCAAAATGTAGGAGAGTGGGAGGGAGAAGGGGGAAGAGAGAGAGTGATAGAGAGAAAACGTGTGAGAGTTTGGGAGGGAAGGAGAGAGAGTGAAAGGGAGTTAGGAAACTGTAAATACTTTCTACAAGTTTGTTTCAGCTACGGAAAGATATAATCAGCCGAAAACCTGAGAGAATTCCGACTGAGAAGAAAAGAAAGAAGAAGAACAAGAAGGAGGAGAAGGAGGAGGAGGAGGAGGAGGAGGAGGAGAAGGAAAAGGAGAAGAAGAGGAAGAGGAAGAGGGAGAAGAAGAAGAGGAAGGGGAACAAGAGGAAGAGGAGGAAGAGGAGGAAAAGGAAGAAGAGGAGGAAGAGGAAGAAGAAAAGGATAAGGAAGAGGAAGAGGAAGAGGAGGAAGAAAAAAAGAAAAGCAGAAGGGAGTAGAAAAAGAAGAAGAGAGTAGAAAGTGGTGAAGAGAGGGATAAAGAAGGAAGAGAGAAGAAAGTAAAAAAGAGGAAGTGGAGGAAGAGGAAGAAGAGGAGGAAGAGGAAGAAGAGGAAGAATAGGAAGAAAAAGAGGAAGAGAAAGAGAAAGAGGAAGAGGAGGAAGAGGAAGAGGAGGAAGAAGAAGAAGACGAAGATAAAAAATATGCAGGAGGGAGTAGAAAAAGAAGAAGAGAGTAGAAAGTGGTAAAGAGAGGGATAAAGAAGAAAGAAAGAAGAAAGTAAAGAAGAGGAAGAAGAGGAAGAGGAGGAAGAGGAGATAGAGGAAGAAGAGGAAGAAGAAGAGGAAGAGGAAGAGGAAGAGGAATAGGAAAAGGAAGAGGAGAAAGAAGAAGAAGAAGACTAAAATAAAAAAATGCAGAAGGGAGTAGAAAAAGAAGAAAAGTGTAGAAAGTGGTGAAGAGAGGGATAAAGAAGAAAGAGAGAAGAAAGTGAAGAAGAGCAAGAGGAGGAAGAGGTGGAAGAGGAGATAGAAGAAGAAGAGGAAGAATAGGAAGAAGAGGAAGAGGAAAAAGAAGAAGAAAGAAATGCAGAAGGGAGTAGAAAAAGAAGAAGAGAGTAGTAAGTGGTAAAGAGAGGGATAAAGAAGAAAGAGAGAAGTAAGTGAAGAAGAGGCAGAAGAATAAAAAAAGAAAGAAAGAAGTACAAGATGAAGAAAAAAGGAAAAGGAGAAGAATAAAAAAAATAAAAAGAAAGAGAAGAAGAAGAAGAAGAAAAAGAAGGGATAAAGAAGGGTAAGAAGAACAAATAGACAAGAAAAAGAAGTAGAATTAGATAAAGATAAAGATAAAGATAAAAATTACTTTATTTACGTAAATTTACAAAATATAACTGTGACTGATTAAAAAGAATATTATTAACAACACAATAAATAAGAAAATGAGAAAAAGTTTGGATATTAACAATAACATTTTTGTGAAGCATTTACGTAATAAGGGCGAAGTCTGGACAAAAATTCGTCCATTCAAACTTAACCTTGATAACTTCGAACTGCGAGACTATATAATTGGTAATAATAGAATAAAATTTGAGTACAAATTGAAAAAGTTAAAAGTGATTAAAAATAATTGATGTTGTGTTTTTTTAAATATTTTCTGAACAATACAGATGGGATATTATTTACAAAATGAAAGATGATGGTTGTCATGCATGTGCTCTATGGTTGAAAAGATGCAGTCATTCCCTCCAAAAGATACCTCTTCAATGATGAGGTGAAGCCCGCTCGACTCTCAATGCACCTTATGGAATTAGGAAGTGCGTTCCAAGCCCGACAAGCACTTACAACAAATGATTTAGTATAGATTGTAGTACGGTGGTTCGGTATCCTAAGCGTATTATCCCCGGTTCTTGTATGAGAGACATTATTCTGTCTGCCTTCAGAAACAAGATGGAGAGGAAAGGAGTAATGTAAAGTAGACTATGACTTATACGAAAACGAGGTCACTATGCAACTTAACCGAAAAAGTATGGTGTGGTGTACTTCCTTTCTATAATTATTTAGCATCTACGGAGGAAGCTCTCGAATATAATTATATAATGCTAAAATAAGGGGCAATTTTTTTCAATGGTTTCCTGGTTGCAACACATTTCTGAACTGACATGAGGATTTTTCACTAAATGGTTTTGAGAGTCATTTTGTGCCTTACTCCATGCATGGCATGTTCTAAAATCACTGAAGAAGAAGAGGGAAAGAAGTGGTGTAGAAAGGGATGAAGAAGAGAGAAGAAAATGAAGAAGAGGCATGCTATTGACTACACAGCTAAGCTCGCGTATGTGTACAGTAGGAACAATTAGTCTGGGCGCGTGGCTCTGGTTTCACTACTAGCCGTCCTGTTAAAAGTTGACTAGTTGACCTTGAAGACATCTGCAGCGTCGCACGGGCCACATGTTTTTAGAAATGAGCGATAAACACTCCCCTCGCCATGGCTGACTACCAAACGGCCGTGCGCCCAGACTAATTGTTTCTACTGTAAGCACATTCCATAGCCTATACAGGCCTAACTATTGCCATTTTTGACCGAGCGAAGAGAGGTTTCTGTTTCAAGTCGACCGTTATGCATTTATTTGTCTGTCTGTAAAGTATTTACGGCTAAAAGCATTGACAAAATTCGAAGTAATTTTGCAAGAATCTTCCTTTAAGGAATGTCCAGCGATGAATGAGTCAGGATTTTCAAAGTTTGTTTGCATCTAAAGGATAAAAAAAAAGCATTCACACCTTCTTCTTTAGAAAATATATGATTTTTGAAATGAGCTTCTCCATCATAAGCAATTTGAATCAAATTTCAAGATAGCCCTAGGGCCTTCTTATTAATCTGGTTCAGCATTAATATGGATTACGTTATCATTCATAAGAATAACATATTTGTTTGAGAAATACAAATCATTCATAATATTTGAATTAAGTATAATAACAAGTGAACGATAATGATACAAATTCAATCAGTATTGTCCTATAAGTTCATTCATCAGACATGTGAAATCTGATCTGATTGGAGTAATCAGCTGACTGGGAAAATAAAACACAGATATGATTCAGAGTAACGTTTCGTGGAAAACAGACATGAAATAGACTGAGCAAATTGAATCAAGGGTTAGTTCTGATAACTGTGTTTAATTTTGCGATGGTGATTATCATTGAGTACATCGAGCATGTTCCTCTGCGCAAGCGCCCTTATTTTTGGGCGTGAGGTCTACTGTTCACTGAACTATTCTAGTCTAGAAGAAACCATTGGAAATAGTATATTACGTTACAAGTGCGGGAAATGGTGTTTAACATACGAGTATGATAAGTTAATGCACGAGACGAAGTCGAGTGCGGTATTATCATACGAGTATGGTAAACATCTTCCCGGACGAGTTACGTATGATATTTTTCGTCAAACAAGTCTAAAATAGCAGATAAGTTGAAATAAGAAACTATAAATCATTGTTATACAAACATAACCTCAACACAACAAATCACAGCAACTCAAGGTGAAATATGGGCAATAATGGTTCTAGATCAGCAGATCTAGATTTCGACCAAATGGTTTTTCAGTGAAATGGTAGCCAGTAGCCTCCCATTAGCGTGCGGTAATAATCATTTGATGATTTTTACCACACAGTGTACGGTAATAATCATCAAATGACATCAGCTATTTTTGATTTCTGTCAACAGCTGTTTACCACATTGATTCCTAGACTGGTAAACTGTCCATAACCTACAAGTATGACAAAAATATTGTTTTCTACTAATGCATCAATACCAAGATTTTCACAAATACGATTCAGATGGTGATTAGCTTTTGTTTCTGTATCATATCTATCTACAATACTACGTTATAGACGTAACACTGTAAACGTCTATAACTATAACTATGTTGTGTTTATAGACGTCTATAACTATAACTACGTTGTGTTTATAGACGTCTATAACTATAACTACGTTGTGTTTATAGACGTCTATAACTACGTTGTGTTTATAGACGTCTATAACTATAACTACGTTGTGTTTATAGACGTCTATGACTATAAATACATGGTTTTAGACATAGCACTTTATTAACATGCATAATATGGTATATTTTGCATAACACATAGGTTCTGAATTAAATCATGATAAAAGACACAAAAATTGGTCTACATCGAACTGATTGAAATAAGTGTCTTTTGAACAAATGAATGACTGAATTTATTTAATAATATTCTAAAAAAATTTAATCTGATAGAGAAATATTCCACGATATTTTCCAAGACGATAAGAAATTAAAAATTAAACTCCATCATAATTGAACAATCGAGGTTAGTTTCCTTGACAATAATTTTAGTTATTTATTGAATAAATTAGAAGTTTATTATTACGTTAAAAAACTATCTGGTGACTAAGCGTTTTATCAATGAATACAAACGAGAATAACTTACATTCATTCAATACATTCTCGTTTGAATTCATTGGTTTTATACTGTACCTACAAGAGTTCCTTTCACATCAAAAGGAGGCCTCACCTCAACTATTGAATCATGGTAACTAGTGTATAAGATTGTATAATAATTGTTGATCTGACTTGTCCTATACTTCTTAACTGGAGTCTCCAAGACGTAATCTACAAAAAAAAACAGTTTGGTCAGAGCAGCAAAAAACTGTTCTCTGCTGTAAAATCACTTTCTGGTGGTTCGGAACCAACCTGAAACTGTAGGTTTAACCAATCAATGATCATCATCTAACTCATCACCCATGCACAGTTCCCAGACATTTTATGTAGGCTTCATTTTCCGAGGAAGAAAACGTTTATATTATGATTTTCTTCTTTATTTGATGCAACATGGCAGAATCTTCCTGAACTGGTAATTTAAAAGAATAATACTGTTCATGGAACTGGTAACCACCATATATTACCAGTAGGCCTACACCGCGCACCAAGAATAGGTCATGTACTCTGACTGATCGGTACCGTACACTTTAATTTTAAACTAGGTGAGTGAAAGCTCACGACAAAGCTATTAGCAGTATGCGGGCGGACAAGGTCCATTGTATTCTACACAAATTAATGGTAACACCCAGACGAAAGCTCAAGGCACCGGTACGCAATGAAGCAATAGAGCTCTTGTTCATAGATTGAGATGTTATTAGGAAATCCCTCAGGCCTTCATCGGCTATTACGTTGGGATCGGCTATTACGTAATACGCACCCATTCACGAACGTATGCGGTCGATCATTCAGGAATAACGCCTTCACATGTTGCGGTTGTGCCGCTTAACCGCACGTGAACTATTGGGGCGGTTTTGATTGCGGTTCTAGATTTATTCCAAGGAAATAGTGGTACAGTAGTAATATAGTAATAGTGTTTAGGCATACACAATCACCTGTGCAGCCAGGCCCTTTCTAAAGGTGGGAGAGAACTGTCAGGCTTCAGAATTTGTTTCGGTGAGCTTGGAATAGATACAACTCTGATAGCTCAATGAGGAATCGCAACCTACCTCACTCCTCGTTTGCGTAGAACGCTCTTTGAAGCAAAACATAATGTTGAGGTCTGAAGAGTCGCCTACGGTCAAAATCGGTCCAAGGATGTCCAAACCTATAAATATATCCTAACGATGTATAATTTATTTGTGAGGTATTTTGAAAACCCGGATCGATTTTGCTCCAAACTTTATTGAGTTATTTCGAATTTTTTTTTCAATTCAATTCAATTGTTTATTGCCACAACTTTACAACAAAATAATTTCATGGTTACAAATTAACATATATTAACATAAAGGAAATTAAAGAAACCTAACTAACCAGAAAAAAAAACTAAAATTCATGTTCAGGCACCACCAGCAAAAGAAAAGACTTCGACCGATGGTGGGAGTCGCAAAAAGTCCGATTCAAATGACATTGAAGATAACAATTTCAACTTACAGAACCAAATAACAAACTTGAACCAATCCCATTCTATTACACTGTATAGAATATTACAAATAACAAAAAAGAAAAAAAGTATTTTGATAGAAAAACAAAAATACTTTTCGAAAGGAAATACACAAACAAAATAGACATACTAATATTAGCGTGCTCAAAAAACAAGAGGAAGTAGAGAAGGCATAAACAGTCAAAAATAAGTTACCACCATTCAGCTCCCAGAGAAAAGAAATATTTTTCCTTAATCCAAGTTTCTATTGCTTTCATATCAATTCTTTGTTGAATATCAATAGGAATTATATTTATGAATCTAGTGCTCATATACATCAACTGTCTTCTTATCAAGCTCAACTTAGAATCGTGAACAACATATCTTAGCGAAGTATCTGGTCTAAAGTTGGAAAAGGGTTTATCAATCCTACAGAATTTATCTCTATTTTTAAATATATGTTTGAAAAGTATTTTGAAATAGAGTTGCCTTACTGTCATAACGTTGAAATAAAAAAATAGAGATTCACTTGGATATAACTTAGGTTTATTTAATATTGTCTTTATTATATACTTTTGCATTATGAATAAATCACTAATGTGAATGTCATAGGTCCCACCCCATATAATTATTCCATACTGAATTAACGATTGGACAAAAGCAAAATATATCATTTTAAGGTTCTCTAGATTTAAAATTTTATTCATTTTGTAGAATTTATAGGATATATATTTCTACTCCAGAATTAAGTTCTTTTCTTCACAAGCTTCGTCAGGAAAAAAATGACATGTTTATTGTAAAATTGATTAACTTAATTCACTACAAACTTGAAAAAAGCAGTTTTTTAGTCATTTTCAAATATCTAAAAAATTACTGTGGTTACTTCTAGCTTGTTGTCACGAACAATTTTTAATAATTCACACTAGCAATTTCATAATGATAACTTCTAGCATTTCATGCTAACTTCTGCCATCTCTAATTCTGTAATAAAGCATTATTAGGCCTATGTTTATAATTATGAACTTTGTCATTATTTTGGCGAGTACTAGTCTACCAAGCCTATTGGTCACACTCTATATTTCTACTACATTTCTATTGATACAGAGTAAATTTATAATGATGCAGTATACATTTATACTGATACAGTGTACATTTATACTGATACAGTGTACGTTTCTGATAATACAGCGTACATTTCTACTGACACAGTGTACATTTCAATTGATACAGTGTACATTTCTACTAACACAGTATACATTTCTACTGATACAGTATACATTTCCAATGAACCAGTGTACATTTCTATTGATGCAATGAACATTTACTAATATAGTGTACATTTCTACTGATACAGTGTACATTTCTACTGATACAGTGTATATTTCTAACATTACTACTGTAGTGTGTAGTTCAATTCTGTGGTGCACACTGTCTGTACTTCAATTAAACTAGCATGTCAATAATTTTAATGGATATGTATTTTTGAGCCTAACTTCATAAGTGACAGACAGCTATTGTCCTTAAAAATGAACTAATAATTAAAAGTCTCAAATGTCATTCAACTCTCCTTCTCAATGAGAGAATATGAAACATTTCATCAAACAATAATTATTATAAAAATTTTACGAATAGTTCGACATTAATTCTTCACTTGTCTGCCTATCTACTTTTGTCTTCTCATCCTCTTCCATTCCCTTCCGTTTTTGAACCTCCCATTGTCTACTTTATCCTTCATTTTTTCTCACAGTTTGGTTTTTGTTTCAATAGGAACAAGTCAACAAATTATCTCACGCCCTGTAATTATTAATAATTGTTTCCAAGTATGTTTTAAAGGTCTTTTAAAGATCCGGCTACTGAATTTTCGAGTAAATGACCTTTTAAAAATGAATAAGAGAGTCGACCAGTAATTACCAGTAGTCTACAGGGTTCTATGCTAATGCTATCGTGATAAGTACCTACATTGTTCTGTTGTGTATAGCCTAATAATAGTATGAGATTTTTGATAACCCAAAATTAATAAGGCATATTGTTCATTATTTTCAAATTATTGATGTAGTCGAAGCTAGTGATCAAGTTTACTCAGCTAGCTGTGCTGATATTAGTAAAACATGTAACGGTTAGTGAAATGAAATGATTGTTATTATTCTTATGAAATACAAAATAAATCGCTGATTTTAAAAGCCACTCAAGTCTAATTTCTTTACTAATAATGACATTATTTAATTACAGTATGAATAAACTCATCCAGTGAGAGCAAAAACAACCTTATAGCACTAAGTTCCAATTTGTGTTTCAGCAGTGTCAAAAGGTTGTTTCCGCACTCAATGGATGAGTCAGTCCATACATATTGTATTATAGAATGTAATAGGGTGAAAGTTGCCAGAAATTGGACTTGGGTTGTTTTTGCAATTAGCGAAGAAGCGAACATCAGCACCGAAGAGTGGGTTAAAACGTAGACTATTGTATATAATTAATTATATTATTAATTATAATGTTGATAATAACAATAATAATAATAATATTAAAAATTAAATAATAGTATTTGAGCACATAACAAAGTGAATAAACAAAAGCAGGAAACAGCAAAAATTGGTTTTGAATCATGTTAATTTGTATTTTTTAACAATTAGTTAGAGTGGTTAAACCAAGTTGACAAGCCTGTAGCTAGGTCTCTGGGAGGCCGGGACTGGATTCGGGGTTAATCGACCTTTCTTTTCTTCAAGTGAAAGACCTTTTGGCAATTTTTTGAAGGTCCCAGGGAAGGAAGTGGATTTAGGGGTTTTTCGAGTGTAATCGACCTTTTTTCCAAGTTTAAGACCCTTTTTGCAAGTTTTTTTTTTGGGGAGGGGGCGGTGGGAAGGAAGTAAATAATTCGAGGTTCCCTATGACTTTTCGAAATTTCAGGGGGCTTCCTAGATCGGGGGCAAGTGCAAGTTGATTTTGCTACTAATAGATGAATTATTCATCTAAAGTTCTAAGCTTTCTGAACGCTAAAAAGAAGTCCACTTCGAGCCAAGTCTAGATTATAAATTACATAACTGATACAATTGAGATAAACTGATGAGATCATAATCAATAACAATAGATCTCATAAATTTACAAGATTCGCCAATCTCGCTTGATCAATCGATCATAACAGCATGCTTCTCGAACGATTTATGAGAATTACAGCATTTACCACAGTGTTATGAAACTCTGCTCATTCAACAAATGATAATTCATCCAATGAATGTCCACGGCTTCCAAAGCTTCTCGGAGCAATCATTTCCCTCATCATCTTCTCTTTGTCTTTTTCTTCTTCTTCTCCTTTTCCTTTTTCTCCTTCTTCTTTTCAGACCATTAATTCATCTTCCCAGTTCATTTGGCAGGCCATGATTCATTTGAACCGGAAATTTGGGGAAGTAGTGAATTACAACAGCAATGAAGTATTTTTTCTTCCAACAGCAATAAGTAACTGGACCCACTTCGGTTTACCTTCGGAAGTGATTGTTCAGTTGTACAATGATTAAAAAGCTACGGCAGATATGGTAACAATGAACATAATAAGAAAAAGCTATAGCCTACAGGAAGAAAAAGGAAAAAAGAAAAAGAAACAGAACAATAAGAAGTACAAGATGATGAGGAAGAAGAAGAAAAAGAAGGAGAAAGAAGAAGAAGAAGAAGAAGAGGAAGAATAAGAAAAAGAAAAATGAGAAAGGAGGCGTAGAAGAAAGAGTAGAATAGAAGAAGAAGAAGACAGGAGAAGAAGAAGAAGAAGAAAAAAAAGAAAGAAGACAGGAAAGGAAGAAGGAAAGGAAGAATGAGACTGCAGGAAAAAAAGAAGAAAAATACGAAAAAGAAGAAGAAAAATAAGGAGACAGGAGAAGGAGAATAAAAAGAAGAAAATGGAGGATAATTAGAAGAATAAGAAGACACAGGAGAAGAAGGAAAATAGGAAAAAAGGGAAGAAGAAGAAGAAGCCGGAAGAAGACAGAAGAAGCCGGAAGAAGACAGAAGAAGCCGGAAAAAGACAAGAGAAGAAGAAGAAGAAGAAAAAATGGACGAAGAAGAAGAAAAGGAAGAAGAACAAGAAGAAGAAGACAGCAGAAGGAGAACAAAAAGAAGAAAATGGAGGATAATTAGAAGAATAAGAAGACACAGGAGAAGAAGGAAAATAGGAAAAAAGGGAAGAAGAAGAAGAAGCCGGAAGAAGACAGAAGAAGCCGGAAAAAGACAAGAGAAGAAGAAGAAGAAGAAGAAGAAAAAATGGACGAAGAAGAAGAAAAGGAAGAAGAACAAGAAGAAGAAGACAGCAGAAGGAGAACAAAAAGAAGAAAATGGAGGATAATTAGAAGAATAAGAAGACACAGGAGAAGAAGGAAAATAGGAAAAAAGGGAAGAAGAAGAAGAAGAAGCCGGAAGAAGACAGAAGAAGCCGGAAAAAGACAAGAGAAGAAGAAGAAGAAGAAGAAGAAGAAGAAAAAATGGACGAAGAAGAAGAAAAGGAAGAAGAACAAGAAGAAGAAGACAGCAGAAGGAGAACAAAAAGAAGAAAATGGAGGATAATTAGAAGAATAAGAAGACACAGGAGAAGAAGGAAAATAGGAAAAAAGGGAAGAAGAAGAAGAAGCCGGAAGAAGATAGAAGAAGCCGGAAAAAGAAGACAGGAGAAAAAGAAGGAAAAGACGAAGAAGAAGAAGAAGGAAAAGAAGAAGAAGAAGAAGGAAAAGGAGAATGAGACAAAAGAAGAAAGAAAAAAGAAGAATGAGAAGGAGGACAAGAAGAAGAAGAAGAAGAAGAAGAAGAAGAAGAAGAAGAAGAGAAAAAGAAAAAAGAAGAAGATGAAATAGCAGAAGATGAAGAAGAAGAAGAAGAAGAATGAAAAATGGAAGTTTCATATCAGACTGGATGGCTCGTTGAGCATAACCGTCAGTTTTTTAATGCAGCTATAAAGTGCGATTTTTCTTCAATGCTCTTGTGCCATTAAATTTTTCATTGCCACTCTGTTGATGGAGGACAATACTTTTCCTTCACACTTGAAGGTACTGCTTGTTATAGAAGTAAAGAGTTTGAAGTTTTTACTGGCTCTGAAGGATTCAAATATTGGTTTTATTTTATAGCCAATATTTTCCTTACAAGCCTTACATGAGGTGCGTGTTTGGTTATTAGAGTCAGACTACATGGCCGTTCCGGTGCGTAGACTTTTTGAACAATTTGTCTCGTTGATAAAAACAGCCAGTAACATAATAGTAACAGTAGAGAAGGAGGAGATGAAGGACCTTTTTTATTAGGATAAAGCCCACAAAGGACTGAGACCTGTGCGTGGCTAATTAATTTAATAATGGTGATTGACGAGTTGGACCTACAGTTCTAGGTGGATTCCAAACCACCGAGAAGTGAATTTACAACAGAAAACAGAGTCTTTTTTGCTGACCATTCCTATCGGTCATCCTTACAAAGAGCGCCCAGGAGTATCGTAGCATATCTCTGAACACATATCTGCTACAGCAATTGGTTATCACTTCCCTTCTAGCTGGGAGTAGTATAGGAAAAAAAATATGAGGAGAATAAAGATAAGTATATGAGGAGGAAGAGATGATAGCTGGTTTGAGACAGAGAACAAGAGAAGTAAGAGGAAGAAGAAGAAAAGGGAAGGAGAGAGAAAAGAAAGAGAAGGAGAAGAAGGAGGCAGAAAAGCGGGAGGAGTAGGAAAGAAATGATGTAGGTGGACAGGGGCAGCCTAAAAAGGGAGAAGAGCTATGGAAGGAATATGATTCGAAGAGAAGGACCAAAAATTGAAGGAATGGTAGGGGTGGAAAACGATAAAAGATGTTGAGGGAAGTGTATAAACAGAAATTAGGAGGAAAGGAGAAGGAATGGGAAAATGAAGAAGGTGGTGGGGAAGAATAGAAGGAAGAATAGGAAAAGGGTGAGGGGGAGGAAATGGAGGAAGAGATTGAGGAGATGGAGAATGAGCAGAAGGAGGAGTGGAAGGTGATGGAGAAGGAGGTGGGAAGGAGGTGGGAAGGAGGTGGGGGAGGAGGTAGAGGAAGAGATTGAGAAGGAGTTAAAGGAGAAGAAATAGGAGGAGGAGGAGGAGGAGGAGGATGAGGAGAAGGATGAGGAATGGGAATAAACAGAAGGAGGAGTGGATGGAAGAGGAGAAGGAGAAGGAGACGGTGGAGGAGAAAGAGTAGAAGGATAAGTAGTTGGAGGAGGAGGAAGAGGATGAGGAGGAGAAAAAGTAGAAGAAGGAGTGGATGGCGGAGGAGAACAATAAGGAAGAGGAAGAGGAGGAGGATTAGGCGAAGGAAGAGGAAGAGAAAGAGAAAGAATAGAAAAAGGAAGGAAATTTTTTTGAGACGATTAGAGTTAGAAATGAAAAAGAAGGTGAAGTGTTCTTGTGTCATTGTGATAACGAACAGAAGAATCAAAAGATAGTGAAGAAGAAGGAGGTGGGGAAGGAGAAGGAGAAGGAAAGAAAAAACTGGATAAGGTGAATAAGGACAAGTGAGAAAGGTGATAAAGTGATAAGAGAGGAGATTAAAGATGTAAGACGTAAGGAAGAGAAGAATTAGAAGAAAAGGAAGGAGATCAAATGTGAAAAAAGAGGGAGTGAAGTGAACGAGAAGAAAGGAAGAAAGTCCTTTAAGAATATACTTAGCTCCTTTTATTTGCACTTTTATCTTATTTATTTGATTATGTAATGTAAGTGGAGTAATGTATGTGATGTAATGTGAAGTAATTTAATGTAAATAAAGTAAAGTAAGTAATCTATGTCTAACGAATAAGACAAAATTGTCACAACCACATTTATTAAAAATATTGAGGAGTTAATAGTTTACTAGTTACTAGTTTAGGTTGTTATACTACAGTGGAACCTTGATAAATCGAACCTCAATAAATCGAAATCCTTGATAAATCGAATTTTTCCAATTCCCCTAGAACTTGCCACCATGTTATTTTACCTTTATAAATCGAAGATTTCATGAATATTACCTTGATAAATCGAAGTTTTTGGATCTATTGAGCTTTAATACTAACCTCTATAATTCGAAGGTTCGGCAGAAAACCCTTTATTATTCGAAGTTTTGCAGTTTTCGGACCTGTATAAATCGAAGTTGTAATAAGAGAACCTTAGTAAATCGAAGTTGCATGCTTATTGGATAAGATTCTGTGGCACGAATACAGTAACTGATTTTATCTTTATGTCAGCACTGCCAAAAGTAAACATCCTTCCTCCCCACCCGCTACCACTTCTAATGTACAGCGCTCTCACAATGCATCTACATTGCACCCAAAATGCAGTCGGTCACTGTCTTTCGTTCGCGTCATTGTTTATTGTTTGTTAGCTGTGAAAGATGGGTTTTACTATAGAGACTGTATAATCAGTGATTAATAGTAATAATAATACATTATAATACTGTATATACATTATTGATTAATAATACATTTATAATGTATAATCATTATACAGACTGATTATACAGTCTCTATAGGTTTTACTGTGCAGTACAGTATTTATGAATCGGAAAAGGTAAGTATTTTGAACCTTTATAAATCGAAGTATTTTAAAATGGACCTTGATAAATCGAACCTCAATAAATCGAAATCCTTGATAAATCAAATTTTTGCCGTTCCCCTTGAGATTCGATTTATCAATGTTCCACTGTATTATCAACCTCAAACAAACTGAAACTAAAGTACAGAGTAGCTTGTTTGAAATTGATAATGGTATAACAACCAAAACTAGTTTCTTAATATTTTAAATAAATGTGGTTGTGACAATTTTGTCTTATTACTCATTATGGATACTTTCCACAATATCACCTTCGCCGCTACAAAGAAAGTTAATCTATGTCTATGGTTTTCTGTGCACTCGAGAAATATTAATTTTATCGAAATCTCGCTAATAGGAAATCAAATCTATCAACGAAAATATATGAAACTCTTCATAGAATAATTATAGAATTTCTATAATAATTTCTACACCTCCTCAACGAGCGCCTCAATACCGATAGGACCTAAGGTCATATTTAAAAGTTCAAGGAGACCAAAGGAACCAAACAACAACATTACAGCTGCTATGAGAGTGTAGACCTTTTACGAAAATATGAACATGTTTTTTATGCTAAGCTGCAAAGGTTATACCATGTTGAGATGAAGTGGAAGAGTTAGAAAAAAAGAAAGTAAATGAGCGGAACAGAAGGAAATAAAAAAAGGATAGTAGTAAAAAGAGAAGTAAAGGTTACAGAAGACGATAGGCAGAGAGAATATGAGAGAACTTCCAGGATGACATTATGGTGAAGACGAAAAGAGAAAAAGAACTAATTGAGGTACGAAGAGTAAATGAAAGAGTGAGAGTGAGGGAAGAAAGGAAAGAGTGTAAGAGAGAAAGTTGATAAGAGAGTAAAGGGAAAACTAAAGATGAGACAGAGAGAGAGAGAGTGTAGGAAAAGGAGAGCTTGAGAGAGAATGTGAATGATAGATAAAAAGAAAAGCGACTGGAAGAATAAATGAAAAAGGAAAATGTGAACTGAATGAGAAAGAATGTTTAAATGCGTGGAAAATTAAAATTGATGTGAGAGAGCGAATAATGGATAGGAGGATGATGATGAATGAGAGAGAGTAGAAGAGAGAATATGAGTTGGAAAGAGAAGAGTGGTGAAAAAGAGAACCAGTGTTGGCATCGTGGAGGTCACTGAACCAAGCTGTATAGTAAAACGGTGCGCTATTGGTATTGGTATATACTTCACAAAGAAGCCTGAAACCTACTACTCTAAAATCAAGTTTTTATTGGAAAAAATATTCTTTTTGAAATAAAAATGTTATTTTAACATTGATCAACAACATAAAAAAAATACAGAAGGTTTCGAAAATAAAAATAAGATAGGAATATTTGATTGTTTGATCACCTGTTTTCAACTTGTTTATCATTTCTGTTTTGTATTGGTCGACTATATTCTCGTATACTAATGGGCATGTCTAGTATCAGCCAATGACAAACCACCAACGTGGAGTTCTTGGGAGCTTTCACATTTACCGGTAAATGATACCGTTGGCGTCTGATTTGAAATTTTTAACGTATATAAATCAAACACCAGCGGTAACATTGACCGGTTACCGGTGAAGCTCCCAGGAGCTCAACCATTGTCCTAGATTACATGAGTATACATTCTAAAAGCTTCTGTGGTTGAGTTTTAGTATAATTTAGATTGAAAATGGCGTGACAAACGAAACTATAGTATCTCGTGTGTTGATAATAGATAATAATAATAAGCGTATGGCTTTTAATGGTGGGGAGACCCTTACGGGTAGTTCCACCTCGCCGTTTGTGCCATGTTACGGGGAACATGGTGGACCTACTATTTTAGGTGGGTAAAAATTATTAATTAATTATAATTAAAATATAAATATAATTTATTTGGTTAAAACAACATCAGTATTAATCATTATGGATGTCTACCACAATATCACCATTACAACAAACAACCTCAATATCGTCAACTCAGTGGCGTAACTAGAGGATAAGTCTGAGGGGATGACTAATGATTTAATTGGTGGGGGAAGGGTGGGCTCCAGTAGGATAGTGAGTAGGAGAGGGTAGCAGTAGGAGGGTAGAGAGTAGAACGCCATAAGAAGATAAAGGAGGGGTTTTATAATAATAATTCAAGACTAATGAAAAGTTTATTCTTCCGTGAAATTTTTGGAAAATAATCCTTTTAAAACCACATTTTCAGCGATTCAAGACATCTTTTTTGACACTTTTGTCAAAAATTATTGCCTTTCAGGGCTTGTTGAAATTCCAAATTTTCTTTTCTGTGTCTCTGGGGGGGGGGGGGGGTTCTATGCCCCCTCCATAGTTACGCCACTGCATCAATATTATGGAAATAAAAGATACTTACATGTTTGATGAGATTCTTACTAATTTAATTCCCTCAATTTGATCAATATTTAATTCATTTTATATGAAATATTTAAATAAATAAATTTTTTTAGTTATTGATTTGACTCATATTTTCGCTTGTTACTCCTCCCACCAGGGGGCGTGACTTGTCAGCCAATCACAACCTTCAATGAAGGTCAGCCTCTTTCTCGCTTAGCCAATAGTACCATTCCATGTTCAGTACAGTAGAAACAATTAGTCTGGGCGCGTGGCTCTGGTTTCACTACTAGCAGTCCTGTAAAAGTTGACTAGTTGACCTTGAAGACATCTGCAGCGTCGCATGGGCCACATGTTTTTAGAAATGAGCTATAAACACTCCCCTCGCCATGGCTGACTAACAAACGGCCGTGCGCCCAGACTAATTGTTTCTACTGTATATATTAAGCTTCTCTGTACTTTAGTTTTAGTTTGATTGAGATTGATAATGGTATAACAACCGAAACTATATTTTTCAATATATTGTTTAATAAATGTGGTTGTGGCAATTTTGTTTAATTATTCATTATGGATACCTTCCACAATATCACCTTCGCCACTACAAAAAAAGGAGAAATAAATAAATGATTTTATATAGAACTCTAGTTTAAACTATCAAAGCTTTCATTTTATAAGGGCCAGTTTTAATTGGATGATGGAACTACGTCATAAAGATTTTTGGCAGTAGTTTCCTTACTTTCATTTCAAACCAAACATGGATTACTAGCGATTCAAAACGACCGATAATAATCTTTTTTCTCACAGTTTTTTAGAACTCAGGAAATAGACTAATTAACCTACATCACCAAAACTATTCAGGAGTGAACTTATCTCGATTAGAAATCAAGGATTTAGATTACAATTTTGATTGAACATGTTATTTTGGAAAATGTAATTTTTAAAAGAAATGTATTTCAATATTTTCTAATGTGAAAAATAGGGAATAATGTATGTTATCCTATAACCTTCTCACAGAGCTGATATCATACTAATATTAAAAGATTAAGATTATACTAAGGGCTCTCCTTAGTACCTTAAACCTCAGTAATCTTGAAATTGCTTCTCGATTACTCAAAGTTCGATTTACATTCGAAATTGTAAAAGCTGCTTCGTGATATTTTAAAAGCATCAATGCCTATTTTGGGAGCTATAAGCTAAAAAATTACTTAGCTCTATGTAATGAATGTATGTCCAAGTTCTCCACAATAAACCTCAACAAATCCTATTTTTACTTCTTATTTTTCGGCTACAATTATTAAAAAATCCATTCATACTCCTCAATAAAGATCAGAAAATTTCTTGAGCATTCTCCTCTGTCTGTTCCCATATTCTTTTTCATCTATTTTCTTATTTTACTTTTCCTGCCTTCTTCTCCCTCTTCTTCTTATTTTCTTTCCTCTTCTTATTCTCCTCCTCCTCCTTCTTCTTTTTCTTCTTCACCTCCTCCTGCCTTCTTTTTTCTTCTTCTACCTCCTCTTCTTTACCTACTGCTTTCCTTTTTTTTTTTCTTCTTCTTCTCTTGCCTATCTTTTTCTTCCTCCTCTTCTCCTTCTACTTCTTTTTCTGCCTTCTTCCTCTCCTTCTTCTTCTAGTTTTCTTTTTCATTCAAAACGTTGTTGCACCAAAGAGTACAGCACTCTGAGCGCTGGTAATTCTAGTGCTATATTTCTACAAATTTATTCTTTCTCTCCTTCTGCTCTTCAACTTTCTTTCTTCTCCTTCTTTTTCTTTTTCTTTCTCTCCTTCTGCTCTTCAACTTTCTTTCTTCTTCTTCTTCTTCCCCTCATTATACCCATTCACTCAGACTCATGTGGGCTTCATCAGCAAGAAAAAAATACCAATACATACAACGCCAGTTGGAAGGACAATAATTGTCTTGGGACAGTCAAGGATTAGCCATCAACTATTGAAATTGAAAAATATAATACCTGTAGACTAGCAGCTACCCGTCCTTCGTACGGATTATGTTTAGAAATACGACTAAATATGTTTCGGCTTTTTTGATAGCAACGATCATGAAGTTGTTAGCAGCTTAGTTAACAACTTGGGATGTAAAAAATTCAGTGACAGTTATCAGAGAGAATATTTGAGAACAGCTGATTGATATATCATGATAAATTACGTGATTTGTTCTTATGTGGTAATAATAGTGCTACCTGGCGAATTCCCAAGAGCCTAGCACAAACCGCACCTTCCTAAAATGTTAATTTTTGTTTTGATAAATTGAAATTAGAAAATTTTGTTTTTTTTCGACAAAGAAATAATTGATAAAACATAATATGAGCTTTGATTCACCAGACATATGTTTCCTAAAAGACTGCAATGCTCCGACTACACAAGTCTGCAGACAGCGTAAATAACGCCGCGAAGGGCCCACCATTTATATTTGAGAACAGCTGATTGATATATCATGATAAATTACGTGATTTGTTCTTATTCTTATGTGGTAATAAAACTTGGAAGAAATGTATCCAAAATCGCACAATACTTGGTTTTTAAACGTTTATTATTCTGTTAAAAAAAAGTTAATTTAGTTTTTTATAGCTAAAGACATTGTCAAAAAGGTTTTCTACACTGATAAATAACTTTAATCCCGATCGATGCCCTCGTTTTTCAGGAGAACGCCGCGTAAAATGTATCCAAAATCGCACAATACTTGGTTTTTAAACGTTTATTACTCTGTTTAAAAAAAAATTAATTTAGTTTTTTATAGCTAAAGACATTGTCAATAATGTTTTCAATACTGTTCAATAACTAAAATCCTGATCGATGCTCTCGTTTTTGAGGAGAAGTCCGCGAAAAATGCCTTTGCGGCCGTGACAGACAGACAGAAAGTGAGATAAGACTATTTTCGGCTTATTTAATGTATAAAACGTAAAAATAACCAAAAAATATACAATTCTGATAAATGTACAGACAAAACTCTAATTTTATTTATATAGAAGATAGATAGATAGACAATTATCCAACTGGCATAATCCAATTTCAAACTTGTATCGTGTAAATAGTTCTTTCATTGACAAGCCAGGCCAGTCTCCCTAGGAATCATTTTTTATCAAGTTTCTTGTATACTTGTATTGAGTATTAAGTTATTAGGGCTTTAAAATGTTATCTTTTATTGTTGGGAAAAAAATGTCTTCAATTATTTTGTGAAATATGGGGGTTTAAAGTTGAAATTTTGTTGCTTTTGGGGGCAATTGATCTAACCTAACCTAACCCAACCCCCCTTCTTCTTCTTCTTCTTCTTCTTCTTCCTCTTCTTCTGCCTTCTTCTTCTTCTTCTTCTTCTTCTGTCTTGATCTCCTGCTCTCTTTTTCTTCCTCTTCTCTTCACTCCTATCTTCTTCTCCCACTTTTCTCATCTACTCCTTCCTCATCCTCCTCTTCTTCTTCCCACAATTTTCTGTGTCACTGTGAGGCTCTCTACTGAGACTGGTCTACATTGTAGAATGACACAGCCTGTTGTGATCCATTCAAGTGTCCACTGCACCACTGCTCCATCACAAGCGAGTGCCCTTGAACAATCACCACCAACCAACCATCCGACCAATCTAGTTCTCAGCAGGTGATAAGTTGAGCTCTATTTTTTACACAGCAAGAAATCAGAGTTACCAAGTCTTTTATCGGTCAATATTCGAGGGCGCTTCTAATAACAATAGATACTGGTCAGACTGGGTCGTCCTGTTCCCACATTCTTCTTCTTCTTCTTATTTTTTATCCAACTTCACCTTAACATTTTTCTTCTACTTCTTCTGTCTTCTTTCTCTTCTCTCTCTTTGTCTTCTTCTTCTTCTTCTCCTGTCTTCTTCTCATTTTTCTTCTCCATCATCATCATCTTCTTGTTCTTCTTTTCACGAATCAAATGTTAACCTTTGCAAGTGGTAGAGAAGGATCAATGTCCCGAAATTCAATTTTGTGTAAATCACTCACTCCTCAGATCCTCCTAAATTTCACAAAAAAAAATAAATCTAACAAAATATTATACGCATTATAGAACTCGCATACTGAGCATGATAAAAGAAATTCCTCATCTCAGAAGACACTATTAAACCAAGTTTTTAATGTGTCTTGTTATCATACAATCAACAACCTCTGTCACTTAAGGCTGTGCGCAGGGTTTTTGGTCATAATTTTTTTTCCGACGTTTATTGAATTAGATATTATTAAGGTATTGAAATGTTGACTATTGCCATTATGAATTATTTTTTTCATCAAATATTTTATGAAATATGGGAGTTCAAAGATGAAATTTTTCGGTTTTTTGGGACAATTGATCTCCCCTACAAGTTATTTTAAACTTTTGATAAATTTTGTTTAAATGAAAGACACATTGAGGAATAAAATGACATATTTTTCATTCCAATCAAACAATTAGTTTTCTCAAAATGAATTTTTTAAAACATGTGAAAAATTTCAGTTTAAAAAAAAATTATTTTGTAAAAACCAATTGTTGAATTGAAATAAAAAATATGCCATTCTTTTCCCCAAGGTGTCTTTCAGTTTCAAAAAAATTATCAAATGTTTAAAATAACTCGTGGGTAAGTTCAACTGCCCCCAAAAACCAAAAAATTTCAACTTTGAACTCCCATATTCCATAAAATATTTGATGAAAAAAATAATTTCTCATGGAAATAGTTAGCATTTCAATACCTTAATAATATCCAATTCAATGAACTTTGAAAAAAAATTATGACCAAAAACCCTGCGCACAGCCTTAACTTAAAAGGCTCATGATGGACCTAACAACTTATTATGTATTCATTTGTAATATTGTATCCATTTACAAATAAATAGAGTTATCTATATCAATATTTGAATCTCAGCTTTTTTTCCGTCTTGCCCGGGAATTCAGTCTACAGTTTTTTCCCTTGTACAAGGTACACTAGAAACAATTAGTCTGGGCGCGTGGCTCTGGTTTCACTACTAGCCGTCCTGTTAAAAGTTGACTAGTTGACCTTGAAGACATCTGCAGCATCGCATGGGCCACATGTTTTTAGAAATGAGTGATAAACACTCCCCTCGCCATGGCTGACTACCAAACGGCCATGCGCCCAGACTAATTGTTCCTACTGTACAGTCAAACCTGTCCTTAATGGACCCTTTAATAGGCGGAATCTTGTCTACAATGGAAAATTTTCCTGATCCATTCATTTATCTAGCCTATGTAATGTAATTTCACCTGTATTAAGTGGAACCTGTCTAACGTGGAAACAGAATGAAATATAACGGAAAATTAGTGATAAAATTGTCGCCAGTAGACAAAACCAAACACTACGATTTTGTAGTAAACAGGAATCTGAATAAGGATTATTTTGTAGGCTAGTAGGCCTACAGTATTCTACTGATTCAGTACATGAATGTAAACAGTTACCGGTCACCGGATATAGGCAGTGAGTCATCGTTAGATTAATAATTTATACTGAATATTTACTTGGAGACATGATTTGTGTTTAAGTTTATTGAAAAAATACAGTGCAATACAGTACCGGTACCTTTCAAATTTTCAAACGACTCATGCTGTACTAGTTTTTTTTTCAAAAATACAGCGGTAATAATACACTATAGTAATAAATTATAGAATTGACATTTTTTTTAAGTGGACAATAATTGACTATCAATAGAACATACACAGTAGTACAGTAGAAACAATTAGTCTGGGCGCACGGCCGTTTGGTAGTCAGCCATGGCGAGGGGAGTGTTTATCGCTCATTTCTAAAAACATGTGGCCCGTGCGATGCTGCAGATGTCTTCAAGGTCAACTAGTCAACTTTTAACAGGACGGCTAGTAGTGAAACCAGAGCCACGCGCCCAGACTAATGGTTTCTACTGTATGCAGAGTAAAAATGAATTTTGGCAGTAAATAACATACATAAGCCTCATGTACTGAATTTTTAAAATACAGGACACACTGTGCTTTGGTGAAGTTCTTTGTGCTTTGGAGTTCTCCAAGCAAAATGGATTATCCAATATACAGTACAGTATTGAGGTATGTAATTTTGCAACATTTTTTTATTTCTGAGTTTTGACCTGTATTCAGCGGAAACCTGTCCAAAACGAAAAGTTTGTCCGGTCCTGTGCCTTTTCGTTAAAGGCAGGTTTGACTGTATATAGCTTATTCACTATGGAAAGGAACATGAAGCTGCCTGTAAACATATATTCTAATGATTTCTTATAATTTTTTACAGGTTTTAGGATAGTTTATGAATAAAATCATACCATTCGAAAAACAAGCACCTGTGTCCACTGACATTACACACTGGACGCTCATAACATGACGTCACGCCGGCCAGCATCAGTTACTGTACTACTTGGAAAGTGAACAACATTTTAACGGCAACAACGCGTATGAATGCTATACGGTACTTGGAGCATAATATTGACCTGTACTCTGCACAGTCTGTAGTGGCTAACAATAACAAAGCTCGATAGGCTATAATTTAGCCAAAAAAAAGAAGAAGAAGATGATGATGATGATGAAGAACGAGGAGGAAAAGCAGAAGGGAAAGAAGAAGTTGAAAAAGAACAGGGAGAAGAAGAAGAAGAATGCCGAGAGTGTACTGTAACTAAAATTCACCTACTATATACATACTAAATAACTATACATACAGTGGCCAAGAAAGGTTTCGCATGACCTACCTTTACAGGACTGGTACAACGTCATAAGTTTATTGCGTCCGCCATGTTTTCGTCAGCATCCGGTCTGATTCACTGTCTTCTGATGGTGGATTCAGATGAATTCTATTGGTTTAGGATTGGTTTTAAAGAATTTTTGTAATTTCTTATGGAATCTAATGGCTTGTGGTGAAGGATGACAATTATTATTGGCACTGGTGTTCCCTAACGCTTGCACTACTGTCGGTTCACTGGCATTGGTCCCTGTAAACAAATAAATATAAAATTAGTCCATAAGTTGATAGGTTGTGTGATGAAATTTCAGGTTTTGTAACTTTAGTAGAATTCAAGGAAGGGAATTGAAGACTGGTTAGCAATATTTTCTACCAGTGACGAAATATCTTTTTCAATTAACGGGGAGGGGGTTCGAAACCGATAATAACAAGTTTGGCATTCTTTGTTTTAATAAAGTTGAGTAGATAATTTGACAAATTCAAAGTACAGATTCTTGAAATAAAATTATTTTTTAAGCGCTCAAGCAATATGGATATTTGAACACACAAATTTGTGTGTGGAGGTTTTTTTACCAAATTTATCTCCATTTCGAGAGGTGTCCAGGCCCCCCGGAAAATGAAGAAGACATCTTATGCCCCTGATCTCTATACACTATACATTGACAGCAGATTGAGCCACCTTCATGACATAATGGCGCTATTATTTTAATTTTGAAAATTGAGGATCAATTGAAAGATCAATAAATTTTGTAATACCTTCATAAATTAGAAAATAAATTTTCTTTGTAGTGGTGGATGTATCCATAATGAATAATTAAACGAAATTGACACAACCACATTTATTAAAAAATATTGAGAAACTAGTTTCGGTTGTTATACCATTATCAATCTCAATCAAACTAAAACTAAAGCACAGAGCAGCTTATACGATATATACTGATCATGGAATGATACTATTGGCTAAGTAAGAAAGAGGCTGACCTTCATCGACGGTTGTGATTGGCTGACAAGTCACGCCCCCTTGTGGGATGAGTAACAAGCAAAAAAAGATTTGACTTTTATTTTTCCTTGTTACTTCTCCCACCAGGGGGCGTGACTTGTCAGTCAATCACAACCATTGATGAAGGTCAGCCACTTTCTTGCTTAGCCAATAGTATCATTCCATGTTCAGTATATATCAAGCTGCTCTGTACTTAAGTTTTAGTTTAATTGAGATTGATAATGGGAAAACAACTAGTTTCTCAATATTTTTTAATAAATGTGGTTGTGACAATTCTGTCTAATTATTCATTAGAAAAGAAATATTAAATGAATACTGTATAACTTCACATAATCATCACATAATCCTGAGGATTCATCAAAAAATCAATAAATTTTGTAATACCTTCAGAAATTAATAAATAAATACTGTAGCTTTACTGTTCATTCATTCTGAAGTTGAGTTACTTCTTCTGTTGACAACTTCTGTTGACAATTATAGATATGTAAATTAAGTACTGAACATGTGCATTATAGCATTGTTGTTGTTCTTTGACCGTAGTAAAATGATGATGACATCCCAGAAACGACCATCTTGTGTTTTTTTAATAGTATTTTGACTGAGAATTGTAAAATTAAGTTTCGCGGATGACTTCAACCCAAGTTCTTTAAGGTTGCGTATCATTTCCGAAGTACGAGTGTTGATTTTAATATATAATTTCGATTGATAAATGTCAGTTGTAAATTAGTTGAGGGGATAAGTCGATTGTAGCAGTAGTAGCAGAGGCCTTGACATTACAATGTCACGGAGCAGAGCAATAACCGATCCGCAACCACAACCACCGCAGCAGCAGCGTCTGGTAAATTACAGGTGTTATTACCGTCGCTCGACATCTGATACTGTGTCGAATCGCCACTGTCGATTGTCGATTCCCACTTATCAAGTATCGATTCCCACTTATCGAGTATCGATTCCCACATATCGAGTATCGATTCAATTGTCACGGTGGCCGCGATAGGCTACAAGTGTTCTACCAGAAGGAGTATAAATTGTATCAGGGTACAGATTTCGAAATTGAGACGACAAATTCTCCACTTGAAGAGCTGACATTATCAGCTTCATTATCATAATACCCAGTGGTTCGGAAGCCACATAGAGTAGTACTTGTACAAAGCAACGTAGAGCAGCTCTACTAGGAGTTAGTATAAATTCTATCAGGGTACAGATTTTGAAATTGAGACGACAAATTCTCTACTTAAAGAACTGACATTATCAGCTTCATTATCATGATACCCGGTGGTTCGGAAGCCACATAAAGTGGTAGTTGAATAAAGCTACATAGATTAGTTCTACTAGGAGTAGTATAAATTCTATCAGGGTACAGATTTCGAAATTGAGACGTCAAATTCTCCACTTAAAGAACTGATGTTGTTAACTTCATTATCCCAGTGCTTCAGAACCCACATAAAGCAGTAGGCTCACCATACATTACATCATTGTATCAACATTCACCTCATTACCCAGGCAGAAGTATCAGACTCATGTGGGCTTTTTAGTAAGAAAATATCGCCATTGGTTGGGTTCATGGGAGTCGCACCGCTTACCGGCGTTTGATTGGTTTATTCAAATTCATAGATGTTCATCCACTAGTGATATTATATTTTTAGCTAGTCTCTGTAACCGTAGATTAAGTTGATAAGATTGTAGTATGCTTTTTAACATGATAGGGTAAGAACTCGTTCTTCACACACAGGCTGATAGCCATATGGGACTTTCTTCTAGATTTAATGTATGATTTAATGTTCTTATTAACATCTCATTAATAATGGGCACAAGTTCAAGGCTGAAGAAAATGTTGAATTTCTGCATTTGATTGGCAAAGGCAGACAATTGAACATTTCAGAAGCATTGGAGATAACTAGGTTGGTGAAAAACGATTCCAATACTAGTTTAAATTTATTTTAACCAATTCAATACAACTAACTTGGTTTCATCATAATTCCAGCCTACATTTAAAAAACAGTTCTTACATGTATTTCTCAGTTCACCTTGATTGGATTTCAGTGAGCTTCTAATTTTTTAGTGTTAATTTGATTAAATTCTAGCCTTATTACATATTTTTTTCTTCTTTGTTGCAATCTTGATGTTTAGTTATTGATTTGACTCGTATTTTTTCTTGTTACTCCTCCCACCAGGGGGCGTGACTTGACAGCCAATCACAACGTCCGATGAAGGTCAGCCTCTTTCCCGCTTAGCCAATAGTATCATTCCATGTTCAGTATACAGTATATTAGGCTTCTCTGTACTTTAGTTTTTAGTTTGATTGAGATTGATAATGGTGTAACAACCGAAACTAGTTTCTCAAAGTTTTAATAAATGTGGTTGTGACAATTTTGTCTTATCATTCATAAAGGAAATAAAGTTATCAATCAAAAAAATCAAGCAGCGATGCTTCATGCCCCAAAATTAGGTGGCTCAAAGAAATTTCGGTGTAGCATAAAACAACTGACTGCGGTGACAAACCATAACGACTGCTAGCATCAGACTTGTGGACTAGGCAACACGGTGCGAGCAGTGTTGTCAATTCGTGCATTGAGTTTGGTGATTCTCTACTATCGGCTGCTGGCATGGTTCCATATTTGGCAACACTGCAATTTTTCAGAGTCTTTAGTTGGTGTGAACTATAGTATTCTGTGCATCGGTAAGCGGTGCAGCTCCCATGAACGCCTAATCTAACTATATAAATCAAGAAGTGTGTTCCGTCTCTGTCCACCAAAATAATAAAATAAATATAACTGATATCGAAATGATCGATAGCTTCGCAAAACTCCAACTCTTAATCTAACCTTAATAACGACTATTATAAAATATGAATTTTTCTCATTCTTTTATTAAGGTGTACAGATAAGGAACTGTAGCCAAAAAAAAATTTGGATTTATATCACAACGATTGAGTCTCGAGTTTAAAACCCATGTTCAAGTTTTGAGTCGTAATTTCAATTGAGAACCAGCTAAAACTCTAATTTTAATTACTCTGAGTAGAGTAATTTTAAGTAGTTTTAATTACTCTGTCACGTGATATTAACTGATAAAATGTGTCAATTACTCGGTGGGAAAATTTTCAAGCTCAATAGTTATGAAAGAGAGTCTTGTAATCATGTAATCACGAAAACTTGGAGAATATGCTGCAATACTGCTCTAAAAGCTACAGTTTAATAACAATATAAATATTGTTCAGGTTCAGATAAAGGTAGGAATAAAATATACCATATAAGGCATAGGGATAACACGTAGCCTACATACAAACTGGAAGAGCTTTGATTAATTACGAAATAACAATGATAGTCAAGCAGAAAATTGGTAACCAAGTGCAAAACAGCATTAATTTAATAATAAACACAAATCTAGCTCATTATCATGTTGCTTGTAAACACAAAATCTTCATTATAAAAATATAAATATATATCGTTCAGTAAAATAATGTTGCTTTGCATTGCGTTATCTCTTTTCTACTACTTGTTTATTTTTCGTACTAGTCAATTATATTCTTACCCCGCCTTTCACGAGTGGGCGTGTCAGCCCTCAGCCAATGACAGGCTTCAATCATAGCTCGACCTATTAGATGCTCATGGGCTACCGACCAATAGTATTCGTCCAAGCAGGATATAGCTGAACTGTTCGGCATTTTAGTTTTAGATCAATTGATATTGAGACTGACTTTATAAGTTTCTTTCATAATAAAGTTGATTTTGATAATATAAAATTTAATTTACATCTCTGGATGTATTTACCAAATCCCCTCTAATTGAAATAGAGTTTGAAAAAGATATAGTATTTTTACAGGCCATGTGGGAACATATAAATATATTTTGAATTAACATGTAACAAAATTTCAAATTTTTGTCACACTTTATCCTGGTTTTGATTGGGGATTTTGATGTGACCTAAAATCAAATGTGATATCGAGTTATTTCATTTTTAAATTCAAGTAATTTTTATCAGAATAGAACTCTTTATTAGAGAACAAGCCATGCTTGACTAATAGTACCTAATATAAAATTAAAACTCTCTAAGGTATAGGCCTACTAAATTATAATTTTGAAATTATTTATATTTATGTAGGAGAGCATAATATATTTTGAGCTACAATCAAATTCTAAATTCAAGGCACACTTTTCCTGGATTGTCTTCTGTAGCTGTTTTTGAAATCGGATAAGGGTTTGAAAGCTACTTTGATGTCACGGTGTTAGTGAGTGGCCTGAATTTGAGTAGAACATTGAGTTATTCCATCGATCTTTTTCTGAGTCATTTTTACTTGTATAAAACTCGCCATTAGGGAACAAGCTTTATGATTGGCTAATGGAGACTTATAGAAAATTACGAACCCAAGAATATTATAATTTGGCTTGAAAACTTCTATCAAAATTTGATATCATAGACTATTATTTACTGTTTTCAGTGATTCGTTTTGAGTGTACCTTCAAATTAGTTGCCTTCATCTGAAAAAAAATTAGTTTATTATTTTTCGAGTGGAATATTTTGGTAAATCTAAATCTTCAGCGTTAATGTTTTGGACAATATAACATATTCAAAAATTGTGAAGAGAGCAGTTTTGGGCTTGAGTCTATAGCGCCTTCACATTCATTTTAATTTTGTCACAATAAATAAATATTGTTATTATAATTTTGTTAATTTTTGGCAATCAAGAAAATGATTCATTCATGAATTTCATTCCAACACCAACTAAATCACTTCAGTTACTTTGATACAGTAGATTACTCCATGAAAGCCGAAATTCTATTCAATTGACGATCGTAACGGACAATGTAACGGGCAAATCAATTCTTGTCGCAAAACTTTTTTCAGATACAGTACCTACCTTTGACGAAAAAATAACAAGGGAAATAAGACTGTAAAGAATAAGATTAGAATGGAGGATAAGAAGGAGAAGGACAAGAAGAAGGTAGTGAAGAAGCAGACTAGGAGATGGAAGAAGAAGAAGCAGGGGGAAGAGGAAGAAAATAAGGAGATTGAGGAGAAGGAGGTCGATGAGGATGGAGAGGAGGAGGAGGAGGAGGAGGAAGAGGAGGAGGAGGAGGCAGAGGAAGAGGAGGAGGAGGAGGAGGACGAGGACGATGAGGAGGAGGAGGAGAAGGAGGAGGAAGAGGAAAAGGAAGAGGAAGAGGAGGAGGAGGAGGAGGAGGAGGAGGAGGAGGACGATGAGGAGGAGGAGGAAGAGGAAGAGGAAAAGGAAGAGGGGGAGGAGGAGTATGAGGAGGTAGAGGAAGAGGAAAAGGAAGAGGGGGAGGAGGAGGAGGAGGAGGAGGGAAAATAAGAAATCTAATCTAGATGAAATTCAATTATACTAAAATTCAGAAGAGGGAAAGTAGAAGAAGGAGGCAGAAGTAGAAGAACAGAAGAAAAAAGGAGGAAGAAGAAGGAGTAAGACAAGCAAAAAGAGACTAATAAATTAAATTTGTAGATAGCTTATTACACGTTCTAAAAAACAAATAATATTTTCATTCAAAAATCGCAAAAGGACAATATCAATAGAGTTTTTTTAAAAATTTAGAAAGGGCAGAAGTGGTGGTGGTGGGGGAGGAGGTGGTGGTGGAGAAGAAGAAGAAGAAGAAAAGAAGAGTAATAAGAAGTAGTTGGGGAAGCAGAAGAAGGAGGAGAGGAAGAAGTAGGAAGAAGTAGAGGATGGTTAAGAAGAAGAAGAAAGAGAAGAAGAAAAAGAAGATGAAAAGAAGAAGAAGGAGAAAAAGAAGAAGAAGCGTTGCCCAATAAAACAGTGTAGATCCGCTTTACTTGCCACATTCAATAGCCATGGTTCTGAATGGAAAAGCAACCGTGTCAATTATACCTTATTTCTTCCAATCACTGCTCTTCTCTCATTCCCTCTTTCTCTCACTTTACCTCTCTTCTTCTTCTTTCATTTGTCTCCATTTTCCATTCTTATTGTCCAATCACCGTCGGCAAATAGCGACCGATCTCCGACCAATGGGGTCAAAGTTTTTAACTGTGTTTTCCAAAGCTGAACTACCCGGTTTTAGGTTAGAAGCAAGGTTCCTATAAGGTTTATAGGAACCTTGGTTAGAAGAAGGTCTCTTGTCCTTCCTCTCCATCAACATTTTGGTTGGGATTTTCAGTCTTAAGTCGAATTATGAGGTTTGAGCATTCTTAAAAGACAATATTCATGGAGACAATGCAGAATTCTTTCTTCAATAATAATACTATATAAAATTATTCTAATCTATTACTAATAACAATATGAAGTAAAAATATGGCACTACCGGCAGAAGATAAACTTGAGCGCCAGCAGTGCGTTCAAAAAAAAAGTACAGTAATCAACAGCAATAAAAAGAAGAAACAAATATAAAATAAAAAAAATAATAACACATAAGCTCATCAAGCAATATTAGAAACAAAAAAGATCAAAATAAACAATAATAATATTAGATTAGAAAAATATATCAAAAAATCAAAACCAGTTTCAAAACTCGATGAATTCAAAGCTCCAACGCAAATTATCTAGAAGGTATAAGTTGGGCTACGATATTTTAAAACAAATGTTTGTTTTTACCCATTTCTCTACTAAGTTTCCTTGAAAAAATATTGGTTATAAAATGATTGATGATTATATTAGCAAAAAACTGTATGCAATATGAGAAATAATGCTTATTTATAGGTAATCTGGTAATAATCTAGTATATAATGTTCAAGACAGCTGGGCGTATGTTATGCAAATTTGTTTTAAAGTGAGGAGTTCCTTATTTTTATTAATGTGTGTGGTAATTTTTTTGGCAAACACCTGCCAACATTCTAAAAACAATTCTAAATTCAAATATGGCGTCGGAAATATTGGAAGAAACAAAGCGCATGCTCTCATGTTTTGTCTTTTAAAAGCGAGAAGAAAGTAATAGATGACAATGTGAAGTATGATACCATGTAACGGAATCATTGTAAAAGCATTATTGTAAGGGTCTTTGCCCTTCTTCATTTTCTAAATTTTTATTATTTACTTTGTTCACAAATTCTTTGCTTTTTCCTTACAATTAACTCCCGTTATGATTGTTTTCCTTGGTATCATTTAGTTCAGGCTTTCAGTTTGACCTCTCGCTAGTTTTGTGTTGTCTACAAAACAATAGCAAATGATCTACGATCAGTTTTTTGTGGAGTGCAGTTGTAACATAATAGAGCGAGTTAAAACTGTTTTTCACAGGTCATTCAAAGGCTTTGAGTCGCCATTTTTTATTTCTATTGTTGGATTAGAGTGGCGCCAAATAATCTTTAAACGCTCCTGAAGTTGCTTTGTTGTAGGAAAATTTCATCAAAGTAAAATAGCAGTTTTTGTGAGTGGTAAAACAGTTTTAGGTGTTCCTGACAAATCATTAGCGTTAAAAATAAATTTGTTTTGTTTTTTCCTCATCCTCTTCTTTTTTCTTCTTTGTCTTCTTCTTCTACTGCTACTACCATTACTACTACTGCTACTACTACTACTACTACTTTTACTACTACTACTACTACTACTATAAGCGAGATATGCTTTTCAAAAGATGGAAGCTAACTAAGTTAAATGCTCACAGAGTTGAATATAAAAGGCATAGAAATTGGTTAAACTTAAGAATAAAGAAAGAAAAAGAAAACTATTACAAATACAAGTTTGATGGCCAAAGGAGAAATATAAAAAAGGTATGGGGTTTTGTTAATAGTTTATTAGGAACCAATAGGAATAAATCTATTGAAAGTATAGTTATGAAACATATGCCCCTTAAAAAAACACAGGAAATAGCTAATGAGTTTGCAGAATGTTTTTATTCTACTGTGCAAGATATTATTCATCCTTGTGGGTTTAAATTTACATTAGAAGATGTACCAAATTCTTCTTTAAATTGCAGTTTCTTTTTACCGCCAGTGTCGGCAGAGTTTGTGAGTAGAGAATTGTTGAGCATGGATAGGAAAAAATCACCTGGTTTTGATAATATACGATTGAAGGATTTATTGTTTTTGGGCAATGATATAGTTCAGCTTTTGCAATTGCTTATAAATAAAGTTATAAAGACTCAATGCTTGCCTGATGGTATGAAGGTTTCTATTGTCCGTCCTATTCATAAAGGTGGGGACTATACAATTTTAAAAAATTTTAGACCTATTGCCATCTTATCCATATTTGAAAAAGTTTTTGAAAAACATATGGCTAAAAGAATCAGTAGTTTCCTACAGCAACATAATGTGATTAATGAGTTTCAGTATGGGTTTATAAAAGGGCTAGGTACAAATAAATTGTTATCAAATTTCTCAGATTTCATAAATGGAAACTTGAAGAATAATGTACATAACCTGTGTCTCTTTATAGATTTTTCAAAGGCTTTCGATACTATAGATCATAACATTCTATTACAAAAGTTGTCTCATGTAGGTATACATGGGCCAGTACTAAAACTATTTGAGAGTTATCTTGCAAATAGAAAATTTATTGTCAAAATTAGTAATGATTTCAGTCAAGAGAAGATTTCGAATGTGGGAGTGCCTCAAGGTTCAGTCCTGGGGCCTCTATTATTTTTACTTTACACAAATGATTTACCTGAATATTTGAAGCATTGTAAAATATTCATGTTTGCAGATGATATCTTACTAATTTCTGCTCATAAGTCTTTAGAAACAGCAGAAATACGGCTACAACATGATACAAATACTCTTGCGAAATGGTCTCACAATAATTTTTTGAATATCAATGTTGTTAAAACAAAGGTGTTACATATAACTACACCGTATATGAGTAGCATTAGAGAGCCAAAAATTAAGTACCATTGCTGTGAATGTTTTAAATTACAAGAGAGAAAAATATATCTTTGTACTAGGGATTGTCAATTTATCTTAAACTGTTCTTCATACAAATATCTTGGTGTAACAGTAGACAATTATTTTCGATGGGATATACACATTAAAAATGTTTGTAACAGATTGAAACAAGTTTTAGCCAAAATGCATTATGTGAAAGATTTGATTCCTAGTAAAGTAAAGAGGATGATGTATATAGCTTTGGGTGAGTCTATCATGAGATATGGTTTACAAGGGTGGGGTTATGCCAGTGATGTTTATTTGAGAAGAATAACTTGTGTTCAGAAAAAAATTTTATGTTTGATTAGTGATTCACCTAGAAGAATTCCATATGAAAACCTCTTGAATAGGTGTAATGTTTTAAGTATTAAAGGCTTATTTTTGTTTACAATAATAATGGAGAATTATTTTAGTAAAAAGTATTTAGTTCTTAAAGAAAGCCGTTATGGCTTGAGAAATGAGAGATATATTGTTCCATTTGCACATACTAATATTGCAAAGAATAATTTATCATATATTGTTCCAAAAATATTTAATGATTTACCTGAGTGCTGCACTAAGTTTGTAAATATGAAATTGTTGAAACGAAATTTAAAGGTCTGGCTTAATCATTATACGTTAGATAATGTTTAGTTTAGTTGTTCCTAAGGAATTTCATTTAATAGAGAAATAATTAATTCAGGTTGATTGAAGTTATTATTTTATTTTGTAATTGAGAGCTGAGCCAACAATTGTAATTTTAAAACACTATTAATTTGATTGTTAAATTCTAAATATTGTAAAAATAATTTTTCATAAATTTTTTTTGTAAAAAGAAATTTGATTTGTTGTATTGAACCTTGTCAAGCAACCTTGCAGGTTTGCTTAAGGTTATATAATTTTGAATGAATAAAAGATTTTTCTATTCTATTCTATTCTATTCTACTACTACTACTACTACTACTACTACTACTCTAGTACTACTGCAACTTACTTTTTCCAGTAAAAATAAAATATGAGTCAACAACAGGACTTTTAACAATGATTCAAGAAAAACAGTTTTTCATTTGAGTAATAAAACATCCCAGTTTGCCATTTTCATTTACAATGCTGGAAACTATGACGAAACTTCTACTCGAATCTTATGAGAGAAGTTATAAATAACAAAGTACTAAGGTACTTTCTTTTAGGTGAGTATAAAAACAAAACAGTTGGCATTTAAAAAATATAAAACATCATTTGAGGCCAACGAGCGATCAGTTGGCAAATCGTGATTTTCTTAGCCGGTATTCGGACTAACCTTAAAAGCTGGTTGAGAAAAAATACCGGACATCAAACAGATAAAAAACAAAACTCGAATTTATCACATTCACCTTTTAACAAGGCTCGCTTTTCTAGCAAGCTGCTGAGTAGAAAAATGAGAAAATTGAGAAGAAAAGGAGTACTCGAAAAAAGACAAAAAATAAGAAGAGGAATGGTAAGAAGAAGAATAGAGATGAAATGAGAAGAAAAATCATTAGGGAATGTTGAGAGTTGTCTTTTGGCTTCTTTTTTCTTTTTATTTCCTGATATTTTGTAAACGCAGAGAATGTCACTGTTTAATTGGGCCAATATTCGGGTCATTGGTCTGACAGTGACTGAGAAATAATGGCGTCAGTGGCATTTTAATCAATGTCATCAATATCAAAGTGGTTTGCATCAATCACTTCCATAACACCGGAAAGAAAAACAAGATTGAGGAGGAGGTGGAGGAGGAGGAGGAGGAGGAGGAGGAGCAGGAGGAGGAGGAGGAGGAGGTGGAGGAGGAGGAGGAGGAGGAGGAGAAGGAGAAGAAGGAGGAGGAAGAGGAGGAGGAGTAGAAGGAGGAGGAGGAGGGAGGAGGAGGAGGATGATGAGGAGGTAGAGGAGGAGGAAGAGGAGGAGGAGGAGGAGGAGGAATAGGAGGAGGTGGTGGAGGAGTAGGAGGAGGAGAAGCTGTAGGAGGAGAAGGAGAAGGAGTAGGAGGAGGAGGAGGAGGTTCAACTTTTAAAAGCTATTTAAGGGAAAGGATTCAGGTTTTGGGAAATAGTTCCGAAAATGATAACTTTTGGGTTGCCTCAGGGATCTTCCCTCTACATCTTGTACGCAAATTACATGTTCGAATAAGCCTTGTGAGTGATTATTCAATTTTATCTTTTGAGGATGATTCAGCTGTCACAGTATCCAGTGATTCTTGAAATCAACTCACAAAATCACTGAACATGTTCTGCAAAGGGTAGGAAGATGGTTCAATCATAACCTGTTTACTGTAAATGCTGAAAAACTCAAATACTTGGTTTTTCTGAGAATATTTTGGACAACTCCCTAGTATAAACATAAAATCCATGTTGATACCTGTAATTTTAGTGAATTACAGTTGATGACTGTACTTGTATACTGGAAATACCTTAGTATGTGAACTATATTGGTGTAATGGTTGATCAGCATCTTTCATCAATTTCCCGATTAGAATATTCGATTTATTAATTTTATGAAATACATAAATTGAAAAACTTAGCAATAATCAGATTGATATGCAATGCTGAATCTTTGTTCCAATATTGCATTGAGGTTCGTAGAGGTGCAATGAACAAATAAACTCATCTGAAAAATGCTGTTTATAATTCAGAAACATATTATAAGAGCCACTTTGGGTGGACCTCGACTCCACTCCAGTAGTCTCATTTTCAAGGAACTTTAGTCTTAACTTTAAGGCAGTTGTACATAAAAATCTTTATTGTTTATGAATTGTAATAGAGATGATGTATTCAGAATAAGACAATTTACTTACAACAGAAGACCGTTAATAAATAACATCTTCATACCTAACTAGAATAATAGTATTTGCAGGCACCAAATTCATCATATTTGCTGTAAACTATTCAATATCTTACCAACAGAACTATTATCATCTAATAATGAAAAATCATCCATTTTTTAAATTTTAGAATTGATTAAAGATCTATTATCTAGATCTAATATCTTCTCTAAAATAGGAAATTTAATCTAGTTCTTGTTCTTTTATGTGTTATTTGTATTTATTATTTGTCCTTATTTTTTACTTATGTATATTACATTTTTTCTTTAAATTGGACTTGTAGTGATTTGATTATTTTGTGTTCCATGGTCGGTCTGGCCAGTGGCGGTTCTAGCCCGTGGCAGGGGGGCGACTTCCCCCCCACCCACACAGTTTTGAAAGACATTAGACATTTTTTTAGGAAGTACTTGACCACCTGTTTACCGTTTCTGAGTTGCAAAGGAGATTTGAATCTAACGATTGTTTTGTTCAAACATTTGATGCAATAAATCCTCAAAGTAAAGGTTTTTCATGTAAGAAAAATTTTTGTGCTCTTGAAAATAAGTATGACATGTTTGTAAACTGTGAACTTGGTTTGGTGAAACACACACTCAACGAATTCAAGGGTAAACCAAAAGAGCTTATGGTAGTGGTAATGGAACTAGCCAATTTGTACCATTAACTATCAAAACTTCCAAGACTGCTTTTTTCTCTGCCAGTAACTAGTGCCAGTACAGAAAGAAGTTTTTGTTCAATGAAGAGAATCAAAAAACGTATCTTAGATCTACAATGAAGATAAACAGACTTTCAAACTTGGCCATACTGTCAATTGAAAGGGAGGAGAGTGCAAAACGATTGAAAAATCCTCAAGTAATCCTGGATCAATTTAAAAATGTTGGCCAAAGGAGATTAAACTTATAAAGAACACTAAATAAACTCCCTGAATGATTTCATTTTATTCCGTACTAAAAGCCTAAAACCTGTATTTGAAGTTGTTTAATAGTTTATGCAACGATTTTATTTTGACCCTTATTAAGGCACGAGTTAGATGTAAGTTATAACACGAGCAAATGCGAGTGTTATAAATATCTCACGAGTGCTTTAATGGCCAAATAAAATCGTTGTATACACTATTTTATCTACGACCACTAGTATACATTTAATTAAAACAATTTCATTTTACCTGTGACTGTCAGAAATACCTAACCTCTCATCTCAAATACGAGAAGTTATAGTAGATTGTTAGGTTAAAGCAGCTGGTGTAGCAGTTTGATCAAATCAGCTGATAGTTTCACAATATTGAATTACGATATTGATTCCATCAAAAATTCTTCTGATTGGTCCAGAACCCGTGTTATAATGTAGAACCTGTACTATAATGAGCTCATTATGCAACACGTTTCAAAAAGCATTTCGAAAAGACAGCTGTTTTGGCATCAATTGTGAAACTGTAATGTATACATTATGACATGGTCGTAGATAAAAGATTTTTGAATACATAACTGTTTTTTGTGCTTATAAAACTGTGTGTTTGGCTTACAATTTTTAACCTAGAAATATAGAAAGGTCCAATTCTCACGGCTGAATGTTTACCCCATGACCCTCCATATGAGTAAGTAAGCTGTTTGAGATTTATTGTGTGAGATGAAGTAGTGTAAAAATAGATGAAAAAAACAACTTGTTTTTTACGTTTCTATTAGTAAAACTTTCAGCCAGAAATGGGTTAGAATTGAGTTTTGGGAGGTTATTTTTTTAATTTTCGGGGGGAGGGCTCCCGGGCTCCCCACTAACCTAGGTGGTACTCCAGACCCCCCGGAAGTTTGCCCCACGAGAAATTAACCCCTAGAACCGCCACTGGGTCTGGCGCTCAAGCTATGCTTTGCTGGGTCGAAATATGGGTAGCTGAATAGGCTAGAATCTTAGTTAATTTCTTATTATTCAAATTGATGTATTTTTGTTTAATTGACAAATAAATTTCATTCTAAAAAAAAGAAATAAAATTTTTGAATTGAGAGCTACAATGTTTTCGTACTGTAAACTACATTTCAAAAAATTCCAAGTCTTCAAATTATTATTCCTCATCGGCCAAAAATGTAACTAGAAAGTATCTCCTCCACCAGTTTATTGTACAAAAATCATTGGAAATTCTCATCCAGGCTGGAAATAAATGAATTAACTGGTATCATCATTGCTTTCCCCACAGGCGTGAAACCCAAATCCCTTATCCGTAATTTTGACCGATAACAAATCGATTTATTTGGCCGATCACGTGACCTTGTTCTAGATCACGTGATGGTCAAATCTGTTTCCAAAACAGCTGATCGCATTGGGGATTGATAGATCAATATTGTCTTATTCATCTTTAGTGATTGGACACGCGGTGAGCGTGGTGTTTATGCGATCGTGATATTCAGATCGCTCAAGACTGTGCTTGAATGGGTGACCGTGCTTCAATAATTTAATGTTATAATAATTTTATCAATTAACCGCTGGTTTAAAACCCACCTAAAATGTAGGTCGACCATGTACCCCATAACATGACTTAAACGGAGAGGTGAAACTACCCGTAAGGGTTTCTACACCAATAATAGCCAAACACTTATTATTATCTATTTTGTCTTTATAAGAGCGGAATTAGAACTCAAGATCCTCTCCACCTCCACCTTACACATACAATAAGCAGAAGTATACATTGATTGAGAATAATGATTATAGAACTTTTAATACAGCTCAAGTAAAAGAATTAACGCCTTTTTCTTGATAATAATACGCCTTTTTAAATGAAATACAAATAACAAAGAATATTTTTTTCTTTACTATTTATAATAATAGTCAATTCTCTCAGTTATACTGCACATCCTGAAATTGGTTATTCACAACAATAATAATAATACTGTCAACTACAATTATTGTAATAAACCAAAATATCAGATTAGAATTAGAAAATTTTTTCTTCGAGTAGGGTTGAAAATTAGAAATGATCGAATGCAAATTAGAAGCGATCTAGGATACCTTCACAGTGTATTTAGATGGAAATACTTTCTCTCTCCACTAAAATATATTGGAATAAGAAAACTAATTCGATTCATCGAGTCTCGAAACACAAGTCTTGAAACACAAAAAAGAATCCCAGAATGTACAGGGAAAAGGCAAGTGAGGCAGACGTGTAAGAGGGAATATAAGGAAGGATCGGGTGAATCAGGAGAAGAAAAATGAAGATGTGGAAGAGAAGGAGAAGGAGGAGGAAGAGGAAGAAGAGAAGGAGAAAGAGGAGGAGGACGTGGAGGAAGAGCAAATGAGGAGGGGGAGGAGGAGGTGGAGGAAGAGGAAGAAGAGAAGTAGAAGGAGGAGGAGGACGTGAAGGAGGAGCAGATGAGGAGTAGGAGGAGGAGGAGAAGGAGGAAGAGGACGTGAAGGAGGAGCAGATGAGGAGGGGAGGGGGAGGAGGAGGAGGAGGAAGAGGAAAAGAGAAGGAGAAGGAGTAGGAGGACGTGAAGGAGAAGCAGATGAGGAGCGGGAGGAGGAGGAGTGGAAGGAGGAGGAGGATGATGAAAAGGAAGAGTAGGAGTAAGAGGGAAAAGGAGGATAATGAGGAGAAGAAGTAGGGGAAGGAGGATGAGTAGGAGAAGGGGTAGGAGAAGGAATAGAAATAGGACGAAGGGAAAATAGAAGAAAATAAAAAAGGAGTAGGAAGAAGAAGGATAGAGGCAGATGAGATGATGACATTAATAATTTATTCTATTTTTGGTTCATTTTTGCTCTTGATTAAATTTTTAATTTTCAGTTAAACTTCAACAATACATGTCATTAACACACTTTATTTCAAGACAAAAGTAATGCCGGCTGAATAGTGTTGAGGTAATTAGAAATTACGTTTTGATTGTCATATTCTGAGAAAATCGTTTAAAATTTGATTCAATTAAGGTGTCTTATTATGAAATGAATAACGATTACATAATAAATAATGATTTATTAACTGTTCCAATTATCGTCGAATAATGACAAAAAAGTACTAAATACAATACCAATTCAAGCTTCGTTTTGTTAGCAAAACAATTTATCAACAATAGAAACGCAAAAGCTGATTATTGATATTCTTTATTAAGTCATAAAACTGCCATAATTCATAGTTGCGAATATTATACGCAATAAAAGTGATGATCTATTTTATCTATTTTATGAACTAGAAAAGAAATAATGGATAACTATTTATAACAAATGGTTGCTATATTGATTTATTTATCGTAATTATGATGTCATATTCAAAAATAGTTTAAAATAGTTACTATAACTATTACTATCAGCATCATCATCATCATCATCATCATCATCATCATCACCTCCATCATCATCATCTTCATCATCATCAACAACAACATCATTACTATTACTATTATTATCATTATCACTACAACAACTATGAGCGAAAAGAGAGAAGAAAAAGAATATTCGATGCTGCACTGTGTAAGCACCCTCACTGCTACAGAGCCGAATGCTCTCGTAGAGCAATCTCGATAGAAAAAAGTGTGCTACACTAGCACGACTCTACTCTCTTATAAAAAAGCCTAGATCGCTCTACGAGAGCGCTTCCCGCTTAGTACTATTTTTAAATGGCTTCTTCTTCTCACTCCTTCTTCACTCATATACTTCTTCTTGTTCTTCTCTTTCTGTTCATCTCTTATCCTTGGTTAAGTGTCAAGAATGGACAAATCTTTGTCCAAACTTCGCCATTTCATGAAATTGCATCACTCAGATTGTCATTACCATAGTTAATATCGTACAAATGAGATCATTGTATATAATATCTTGCACTATAAAAAAAACATTATCTGAGTTAACTATAGTATCTATGTGATGTTGATAATCTTGTTTATAACCATTCATATGCATAATTTGTAAATTTACATGAATAAAAAAAGATAGAATCGAATCCTTCTTCTTCCGCTCCATCTCCTGTCTCCTTCTTCTTTTTCTTCTCCTGCTTGTTATTCTTCTTCTCCTTCTTGTTATTCTTCTTCTCCTTCTTCTTATTCTTCTTCTTCTTCTCCACCTCCTCTCTTATTCTCTCTCTTCGTTCATCTCCTCTCTTCTTCTTCCTCCCGCGCAAATTCCCCATGTCTATTGAAGTCGGCCGTCCTATCAAATCTTCAAGACTTGTCACATCCGTTTGAACTCATGCTTGTGCATTAGTCTAGGCAAGTCTATCAGAAATCTACACTTGTGTAGCAAGAGTTTACATTACTCTACGAGAGCGCATAAACAACGTCTCCGTTTGAACGAACATTTGAAGTGCTTTAAATCAACCAAGTCTCATCCAGCCTGATCAAGGTTCTCTTTCTTCCAAGGACAGTTCCTTGACATAAAACATTATGAGAAAAACGGTTTTAGTCAATAGCCTATTGTATCTCCACAACTTCACATGTGATTGTACATTGTATCCTAGCCTTTATAAGTAAATAAAATCATGAAAATTAAGTATAACTTCTGAATAAATTATTAACAGGGAAATCTCTGTAAAAAAGTCGATTATCCAGGTAAAAGATTCGTTCTAGAGAGGAAGTCGTTGATGAGGGTTCGTTTTATCAATATTGCAATGTCTAGGTGTGCCTGAAAATTCAAAAAAAGATTTCCTTGCTTAGAATTTCTTCGTTTGAAAGTTGATTATCCGGAAATTTTCATCGTTGATTAAAAAAATCGATTTTTCAGACAAAAAAATCGTTCTAGAGAAGTATTCGTTACTGAAAAATCGTCTTGCCAAGATTGCAATGTCCGGGGATGCTATAAAAATTATTGACGTTAATTTTGTTATTTGTAGGTTTGTTATACGGAGGATTTTAACTCACGGCGCTGACAAAATATATTTGAATAATGGCTTTCATCGATTTCCATTAGGGACAAATTCAAATTCAGATTTTTTTGATTGGGGATATCAAGTAAAAATATATTTTGGGGAGATTTCACCTGATAAAAGGTCCTCATATCCATGAAAGACACAAGGTTTTCTCCCCCCCCCCCCTTCAAGTTTATCACTGATTTCCATGTTCATAATCATTTTATATTATTGTCAATATCCGCAGAGGGGAGGTTTCAGTATAGTTTGTAGCATTAAAATTAAAAAATTATTTAGTTGTGTGTTCTAAAACTTGAATAGAAATAACTCACCTAGAATTCACGTTATCCAACACATTTTCAAGATTGAAACCAGTTCACAATTTTATGTTTTGAAAAAATTCACAACAAACCAAAACTAGCCGAACATTCCAAAGAACTCCGATAATTTTGAAATACCAACTTAACGCTCCAGTGCCAACGTATCCGACTGGCTCTACCTGAGAACTGAGGTGGCCTGTAATCATAGTCCGGTGCAACTGGTGGCTTGTGTTGCCAACCTAACAACCCAAAATTACACCAACTGCCAAACCAGAACTACACTAGCTGCTTGATCCCGACCACTGTTCATTATATGGACTATTACCAACGTAAAAACAAATAATTACACCAGATGTCGGATCCTGGCTACTCTTTGGTAGTAGAAGAACATAGTTGCCAACCTAACAATGAAAAATTACACCACTTGACAGGTCCTGGATATCTTTTAGTATACTATACACCGTTGTTAGGTGTTGAGTTACTGTTAGTTTTTTTGATGGGTGTATTGTTTAATGATTAGGCTAAACATGCGCTTCCTATTTCCGGAGTTTATTTTGAATGTTTTTCAGAGCTTTTGTCAGGGTTTGTTTTTCCGTGTAAACGATAAGTTTGAAGTTACAACCTAGGCTTCTAGAATTTGATGTGATGTGTGAACATGAATATACTACTGAAGAAGAAAAATAAAGAAGAAAATAGTAAAGAAAAATAGGAATGGAAAGGAAAAGGGAAAGAAGGAAATGAGAGTTGTGATCGGGAATGAGATGGATATGGAAGAAAGGAAAAGGAAAGGAAAGGAAAATTGATCACAATCCTTTTTTAAATGTGAAAGAGATATTTTCAAATTTTTTGAAATGATATTTCACTTTTTGAACACGTCAATTCAATGATCAATTAATAGAAAGGTTCATCGGATTCAATTTTTAGATTTGGTTCTACAGCTGCAAGTTTTTTGCAAATATAAACTGCGCTGAAAGTAAGCTGGTAGCCTATATCGAGTTGAAAAGCTAATTATTTCAAACCTTGAACACCGTTTATCTTAACTACAATTGTTAGTCTATTATTTTTTTCAGTCAAGTATTTGAGGAAAACACGCATACATCAAATACGAAAGATGACTCTGCAAATCACTTGTGATTTCAGAAGAAAAGCAATTTCCCTCCAATAAGTGCCGTGAACCACGGAAAATTATTTTTCTCACAGTTATTTTGGCAACAGAATTTTCAAAAAAGGAGTTTAATAACAAGATTTATTTCATGTCAAGTATTTTTTACTGGTTAATTTGATTCATCATTATGATTTGCAAAATCTATTGACAGAAAATCCTCTTTATTCTCATTGTCTGAATTTTTTGACATTGTGTAGAGACATAATTAGTCATAGTTAGACATTTTAGCAATTAATTTAAGTTGAATCTTTATTATAGCGGTTGAAATAGATGTTATATTTCTGTGTTCGGAACATTCATGTTTCAATAGAATTTAGAGGATTAGCCTATGTGATAAATGTTACTTATTCTTCTTATTCTAAATGAAATTCTATTTTAAATTCTTTTTTTTGGTTTTAATAATTATGTTCTATTTAGTGTATTAACTTCAGTACATCATCACTAACCATTTGATCCAACTTTGCAACACATCATTTCATCTATCACCTAGGCTTAACATACTTCAATAACAGAATTTATTAATTTCGAATTCCTTTAAGTGCTATTAGTTTATACTGAAGACTTCCACAATGGCGGATATTGATAACAGTATTGAATAGCTGATGGAAATCGATGAATGCTACTGTATAAAAATATCAGTCACCACCGGGAATCGAACCACGGACCTCCCAATTGCCGGTCGGGAGCCTTAACCACTAGACCATGGAGACCTTTCTGCACAGCAGCATTCATTTTTAACTTGGCCATATCGGCTCTATATGAGGGAAAGTTAATGCTCTAGTGGTTAAGGCGCCCGACCGGCAATTGGGAGGTCCGTGGTTCGATTCCCGGTGTTGACTGATATTTTTGTACAGTAGCATTCATCGATTTCCATCAGCTATTCAATACTGTTGTCAATATCCGCCATTGCGGAAGTCTTCAGTATAAACTAATAGCACTTGAAGGAATTCGAAATTAATATATTCTGTTTAAGTAAATTTGTCAGTTTGTTCAATTGTCAGTAACTTCGAACTAACTTGTGAGATACTTCAATAAGTTGCCTTTGTGCGATAAAAAAAAATTATAAATCGATAAAAATAAATATGATAGGACGTTTGTGCAACCGGGTTCAGACTCATGTGACATGTGGGCATCGCCAGCAAGAAAATCAACTACATAACAAAAATGACCATGAACCTGTTCAACTGACCGGTGTGAATGCGTCCACCTACTCTAATGCATATTAAAAAACCTTGACGGTCATTTTTTCACGGCCACGTCCCCGGGTGAGTTGTCAGTTATTGGTTCTGTCACCGCTTCGCACTCTCACATACTCGACGATGAACGGTTCTCAATTTGAGGACAACGCTGAGCGATCAACGATATCGTCTGGTCAATTCGTTAAGGGTGTCGGGTGGTATTGTTGGAATGTCGATCTGTTTAACGGGTCTTTCTCTGTAACAGGTCACAACAGTAGAAGGGGACCTGGGGACATCACCATTCATAGCTGGCCTATGATATATAATTGGGCGAACTAGAATGCCACTGTTTAGTGGGCTAGTGACTTCAGGGCATAAGCAACTAATAGGGAAGAATGCAACCAAATATTCAGTATACGACATTAATCCCCCCCCTAACCATCCCCATCACGGTCTTTCCCAAAGGAGATTTTTAGATTTTCATCTCTCAACAAAGATGATGTTTCTTTTTCTTCTTTTCAATTATTTGCAATGCCAACTTTTTTTTTTTTTTTTTTTTTTTTTGAGGATGAAGCCCACATAGGTCTGAGACCTGTGCGTGGGTAATGAGTTGGATGATGGTAATTGATGAGTTGGACCTACAGTTTTAGGTGGGTTCCGAACCACCGGGAAGTGATTTTACAGCAGAGAACAGTGTCTTTTTTGCTGCCCAATCTAATCGGTCACCGTTACGAACAGGACCTACGAGAACGTAGCTTATCTCTCTGATTGAACAGATACCTGCTACGGCTCGCCGCTATCACTTCCCTTATTCACTTCTTAGATCACTGTAAGCCATTATTTATTGACCAGAAAATAATGACTGTATATAGCTTATTCGTATTTATACTGGCAATGAATGTAAAAATAAATTTAGACTCTTTCTTATTTAGGGAGGATATCCATCAACATAACACTAGAAATAGGCACCAAATTGAAGTCCCTATTATACCAGGCTGAGGAGAACGCAGATGACCTCAAAAGTTATTTCTTTGAAAGTGTTTAATAAGTTTCTCATTTCTGTGAGAGCAATATCTATGATTCAGTTCAAACTTAAACTGAAGAATCTCTTGATGGATAATCCTCTTTATTCATTGTCGGAATTTTTTAATATGAATAGGGAAACTATTTGCAGTTACTTCTGATTATATTTTGAAATTCATTTTAGCAATTTATCTAGGTTCAACATGAAATTTATGTCTTTTGAATATCTTATTTTTCTTGCCAGTTAAATATGTCCGTAATTGTCTTCATATTTTTCTATAATTATATTCAAATATATTGAGTGGGACGAATGGGATATGTTGTGATAAACTATTATAACTGTTGTGTTGTAGATTGTTGTATTGACGTTTCCAATTGTATATTTGTGTACTTAAAGGAATAAAAATCTATTCTATTCTTCTTCTTTTTTTTCTCCTTCTTCTACTCTTCTCTTCTTTTTCTATTTCCAGCTTGTTCTTGTTCTTGTCCTTGTTCTTTTCTTTTCCTTTTTCTTTTACTTACTTTTTCTCTTTTTCTTTTTCTTGTTCTTGTTCTTTCTGTTGCTCTTGCATCAACATAACTCATATTCATCACTAAAACAACTGTAAAAATCCCAAATTAAAAAATTCTGTGATGTTTTCCATGACGAAATACTTAATGAACAATCTAATATTAAAACTGACACTGTATTCCACTTTTGTGACTTTTTCTCACAAAGTGAAATACAGTGTCAGTTTTAATATTAGATTATTAAAAAATTGTCTCATCTTTCATGCATTCAAAACCTTGCTTTTGAGCACTCATTGAATGTACAAAATAAGATTCAATTTATCAAAATATTTGAATACAATAAAGAGTAAATTTAATGCAAGTCCTAGTTTCGCCAAATAGCTCTGGGCTCAATTCTTGTTAAAAGCATCCTGAAGGTCTTCCTTGTTGATGAAACACACAAGTTGAATTTCAATGGAAAATTATTATGAATCTTTTTTACAAAAACAATCTCTATTGAGTAAACTAAGTTATTCAAATGCAATAGTTGACATGCAGGTTCTAGCTCTACCACTGCTTTCCATGACTCTGGCTCTAATAATTCTTCTTGAATGTATCATAAAGGTATTTCTTGTTAATGAGCCACATAGGTTAATCTATAGAAAAAGTGAATGAAACAAATATGAATCGATTGCAACATTTTCAATTTCATTCAATTGATTGGATGAAACAATTGATTGAAAAATTAAAATGCTAGAGTGATGGACATGCAAGTTCTAGCTCCATCTGCTCCTTTCCCATCCTCCTAGCTCTGGCCCCAATTCTTGTTATAGATGTCGTAAAGTTCTTCCTTGTTGATAAGTCACACAAGTTGAGGAAGAAGAAGGAGAAGGAAAAGAAGAACGAGCAGCAGGTGAACTTCACCCAAGAGAGTAGGCTAACGGTTAGTCAGCTGACCCTTCCTCCCAGCACCAGTCATAGCACCAACCATAATCAAAGGCTATTTTAATACCTTGCGTGATCATTTGTATTCCCCCTTCGTCCCCCCATCAACCTCCCCAACACCACACTTCATCTTTAGATACCCAACAGAGGGCATCACAGCATCATTCCACTTTGGAATTCCTCCAGTTCCTGTTTTGGTTCTGTCCAGTTTTTCGACCTTCCGTTGCATATTTAGAATCCTTTGCGTCCTCTCATTATCTTTCACTCTCTTTCTATATCTCTCTCTGTTGGCTCTCCCTCACACACTCTCTCTCTCTCTCTCTCTCTTTCTCTCTTCTTTCCTCAAGTGTTCAAGAGTAGACGGATTTTGTCGAAATGTCGCAGTTATATTATGCTAATGCATCACTTTTAAATCGACTTCCAAACAGGAGGAGTCCCCCTATTCAACCTAATTTTTCTTATTTTCAAATAACATTAATTTATTCGCTTCACCGATAAAACGCTAGTCAAGTTGGATATCACCATAAATGGTATTGTTTTTAATAATCAATTATTTTTAATGATTAATCGATTGTTGAATAAACGTTTAATCATTTCTAATATGTTATGAATGTATCGATGCTGTCCTTTGTCACTAAAACTTCAGCACTGGAATGACGGGTTGAGAGAGGGAACGAAGAAGAAGAAGTAGAAGGAGATGGGGAAGAAGAAGGAGGAAAAGGGTGAGAAGAAAAATACATTGAGGAAGATGTAGACAATGAAGAAGAAAATGAAAATGAATTGGTTCTAGAATCAATTGAATCGGGCAAACTGCAAGTTGTTTAATAAACGTTTAAAATTTTTTTTGAAGTTATAGTTATGTTTATATGAACTTTCCCTTATATTTTTATGAGAATAGGTGCAGTATGGCAGATTCTACCTGAAGAACTCTGAATGTTTCAAGATTGGCCTCTTATTTAAGATTACAG